>JALMGA010000009.1:45249238-45761738 GCA_023333525.1 Aspidoscelis tigris stejnegeri
GGACTAGAGATGTGCAGAAATATTCCTAACATCTGTTATTTTTATAAATTCTGCCAAATTTGGACATTTGTACACAAATCTAATGTTATGACGTTCGTATATTAACATTCGTATGAATACAAATGTTTCTGAACATTTGTACGAATAATTTGGAAATTCGTGAAACTGGGGGGGAAGGAAAGCAGCTGCGCCAGTCACATCGGCAACGGATCCAGATTTCATTTGAGATGGATCAAGATGTGTGACCACTGACCACTGCTCATGAAAGCAGTTATTTGAAAGATCCTAGAGGGCTGGGTCCATCCATGCTTACCACCATATCATACATAGTGAGGGGGCACCACAAGGCATGAAAGAAGATGTGTTGCATTGCATACTGTTTGCTGTTTTCTCTGCTGATCCACACAGGACAAGTCCAGCCACGCATTGGTTGAATAATTTCTGCATTGTTTCTTGGTTTCCTGGACTGTTTTTTGAGTTTTTTTCCACTAGCACTAAGTACCCATTAGGGACCCATTAAGGACCCATTAGGCTCTGAGCAGGAAGACCCTGTTTCCGTGCAGACCCCATTAGAACCCAATTTGTTCACACCTGTACTAGGGAAATCTGGATTAAATGGGTCCTTCAGGACCTATAATCTGGATTTCCTGTGGAGCCCATTAAAGGGGTCTACAATCTGGTCTTCAGACACCAAATCAGGATTAGATGCACACACACACCTGCAAAAAAAGTGGTGTGATGGACGTCTCCCACTTGGGTACAGATGGATCCTCCACATGGGTGCTCTAGTATTCCCACTGAGGGCTTGCCTAGCACCCATTGCTATTGGGTGCCACACTTGTCTGTAGAGACATATCGGGTACTTCCTTAGATCCAGATCTTCTAAATCCAGATTAGTTGAAGGACCCATTTCTTAGATCCGGATCACCTTAGATCCAGATTAAGAGAGGTAAGTGGGAAAAAACCCTTTGTGTCTGGAGCTGCCCCATTCCCCCTCTCCTACAATGACAAATTCCTTACTAACATGTTGGTGTTCAGAACAGATTTGCAAAGCATGTGAGCTACTTGCCCATGATGAGACAAAGCAGAAGCGTGTGGCTAAGCTATTAGTCTCTAACTTTGCCTAAGGACACACAGCTGACACAACCATGGCTTTTCTCTTCCTTCTTCCTCTCCATCCCCTTCGTTTCTCCTAGGGTTTGAAGCTCTCCAGGGCCAGGTCTCTTTTGCATTGAATATACTATTCACAGAGAAGTCTTCCCTTTGTTTTGCAATTAATTTTCATAATATTAAGGGAGTGGCTGCAGCTTAGGGATGGAGCAAATTGCTCTCCTCCAAAGTGGGCAATGGCAAATCACTTCTGTATTTCTACCAAGAACACCGTGTAGTGGTACACATGGATGTGCCCATGCAGTCAACCAGGAGTTGGCCACAACTCAGTGGTATCCAGCACAATATATTACATAATGTAAATCTGTTTCTTTGATTTTCTGACGACATTCAGAGGTATTTGGAAGGACTTTAGCTTTTCTCTTCTGGTTCTCTCCAATCACTGACGATCAGAAATGCCTTTTAAGCCCTGCAAGCTAATGACTTCATTTTTGTCGAGTTTGGTTTCTTCAGGCTGACCATTCAGCTGCAGCCTGAGGCCAGACATATTCTTCTTTGTCATTAAAAATGCACTTGATCACTAGGCTAATATGAGAAATCAAACCATGAGAATTCAGGAGCATCAAAGAACGAGAAAACTGCCTGGGACCATGTTGAAAGGCTCCCCAAAGGAAAATGTCTCTGCGGAATAGATTGCCACGACACACCATTCTGAAATCCAGTAGTTAAATTAAGTCTGTTGATTTAGAAAGCAAAACAGAACAGTCTATACAAGCTCTGAAGCAGTCAGTTTGATTTCTTTGATGGGTGTAATTGGCTGCACTGAGGATGTCCTCAAGGCAGTTTGCAGCAAGCAAGGGAGGGCACCCCCTCCAAGATCCCTAGGGCAACCCAACCCCCAAATGACTCTTGGGCTGTGGTCACACCTAAGGTTTAATCCAGCTTCAGCCCAATTTCAGAGTGAGAGAATACATCACAAAGTGACAAGCTGTCTCCTTTCAGCGTTTAATAACTGACGGAAAAAATCACCTTTGGGATAGGTGATGTGGAAAGAAAATTACTGGTCTCTTTACTGATGTGTTAGCTCGCTCTGAAGGTGGACTGAAGCTGGATTAAACCTTAGGTGTGAGCACAGCCAAAGTTACAAGCTGTTTCCTTTCAGTGTTAAATAACTGAGGGGGCTGGAATCACATTTAGGATAGATAATGTGGAAGGAAAATTATTGCTCACTTTACTGATGTGTTCTGGCGCTCAGAAGGTGGACTGAAGAAGAAGAGTTGGCTTTTCTACCCTGCTTTTCTCACCCATTTAAGGGGACTCAAAGAGGCTGATAAAGGTTCTGTTCTTCTCCCCACAACAGAACACTCTGTGGGGTAGGTGGGGCTGTGAGAGCTTAAAAAGAGAGCTGTGACTAGCCCAAGGTCACCCAGCTGGCTTCATGGGGGAGGGCGGAATTGGACCCAGTATTCCCAGATAAGAGCCCGGTTCCCTAACCACCAGACCAAACTGGGTCCACTGGATTAAGCCTTACTGTGATCACACCTAAAGTTTAATCCAGCTTCAGTCCAATTTCAGAGTGAGAGAATACATCACAAAGCGACAAGCTGTTTCCTTTCAGTGTTAAATAACTGAGGGAAAAAAATCACCTTTGGAATAGGTAATGTGGAAAGAAAATTACTGGTCACTTTACTGATGTGTTCTCTCACTCTGAAGGTGGTCTGAACCTGGATTAAACCTTAGGTGTGACCACTGCCAAAGTTACAAGCTGTTTCCTTTCAGTGTTAAATAACTGAGGGGAAAAAAAAACCTTTGGGATAGATAATCTGGAAGGAAAATTACTGGTCACTTTACTAATGTGTTCTCTCACTCTGAAGGTGGACTGAAGCTGGATTAAACCTTAGGTGTGACCACAGTCTTGATGATGGGACAGGACGGGACACACTCCTCACCCCCCACCTGTGGCTTGGGATTTTTTGCCGGGGCCTCTGATTGGCCAGAATCAGACCCAGAGATGGGCTTTGTCCCACCATCGGTTGGGCCGCAGGGCAGGCGGGCTCCCTCATGCCGACCCCGCCACTGCTCCAAAGATCCCCGCCTTGCCTGCCTCCTGGGTAGTCGGCACTGAGGCTTTGCCTCCACGGAGGGGGCAGGCGGCGGCGGCGGCGGCTGAGGTGAAATAGGCGCCTGAGGAGAACTGAGGAGAAAGAGGGAGCGAGAGTCCCGCTGTCGGCCAGGCTGTGGGGAAGGCGGGCTCCCTCATGCCGACCCCGCCGCTGCTCCAAAGCTCCCCGCCTTGCCTGCCTCCTGGGTAGTCGGCACTGAGGCTTTGCCTTCACGGAGGGGGAAGGCGGCGGCGGCGGCGGCGGCGGCGGCTGAGGTGAAATAAGAGGCGCCTAAGGAGAACTGAGAAAAAGGGAGCGAGCGCGGGGGGCTGCAAACGAGCGAGGGGGGGGGAGGCTGCTGCGCGCGCACACGAAACACAAAGGGGAGAGAGGGGGACTCTCTCTGGTAGGGGGGAGGAGGAAGAGGAGGAGGAGGAAGCTACCGAGCAAGCGGCGCCGCGCTTTGTGTCCCCAGTCAGTGAGACCTGAGGGGAAGAAAGACGAGAGTCACGCCACCGCCACCGCCCCCACCCACACCCCCACAGCGACCGACCGCCTCAGCGCTGGGCTCTGTCGGAGCGCGCCGCCCGCCCGCCGGCATTGACTTCCCGCCTTTGTTTGGCACCCGCCCGGCCCGAGGGGAGCGCGGAGGGGCTGCAGGGGACGGTGAGAGACGGACGGACGGACGGAGACCCCCGGCGAGGTGCCTGCCGGGCGACGGCGGGGTGCGGCGCGGGGGGGGGAGCGTGAGGCGACGGGCGGGGGGGGGTCAAGAGAGTCAGTCAGAAGAGGCCGCCGACCCGAGCGCCCGCCTGAGGGGTCTGGGCGGCTGACTGGCTTTCTGGGGTCGCGTAACCAACGACATCCATCCATCCATCCTCCTCCGCTCCTTCCCCACCGAGCCGGCCAAGTTTCCCCGTACGGCCGCCCACCACCACGCCGCCAGGGCCGGCAGCGTCTCCCGTCAGGCGACCGGGCGGTTTGCCCCCAGACGCGTCCCTGAGGCGCCGCCGACCGTCCGGCCGCCTGCCTGAGGGCCGCCGCCGCCGGCTCTGTCCGGGCGCTTCTCATTGGACGGCCAAAGAGCGCCGGCCGGGGGGTGGGGGGGGGGGCGGAGGGGGTGCTCCGCGGGTGCAGAAGGGTGTGACCGCTTGCTGGCGCCTGAGGGCAGCGGTGGGTGGGTGGGAATGGCCAGGTTACATGGGCGTGCTGGGGGCTAGTTGGTGGTGGCCCCTCGGCATCCCTGGCGCATTGAACGCCAGCGGTGGAAGAACAGGAGGAGGAGGAGAACACGTGTGAGCCCCCCACCGCCCAGGAAGTCCAGGGCCTCCCTCAGGAAAGTCGGTGGTGTGGCCACGTATTTATTTATTTATTTATTTATTTATTTATTTATTTATTTATTTATTTATTTATTTATTTATCCCGCCCTTTACCCGAAGGTCTCAGGGCGGGTATCAGCATTTAAAATCAGACATATATTGCATATGGGAGTCCCCCTTGCTTTGTAATTTACAAAGTCGCCTTACTTTGTAATTTGTATTTTGTAGTTTTTAGTCTGTAATTCTGTACCGCATTTTTTATTTATTATATTTCTATCCTGCCCTATACCCGAAGGTCTCTGGGCAGATAACCTTAAAGTCCACCATATCAAAGAAAACAATGTATAATAAGTGTCATAGCCTCTTTTGGTGGAAAGGGTGATATAACTTAATAATAATAATAATTTTAAAACCACAACAGTATATATTCCCATTGAACCAAAGGCCAGGGCAAAAAGGTGCATCTTCAATGCCCTCCTAAACATATGCAGTGAAGGGGCCTGATGCACTTCAGAGGGGAGACTATTCCGTAGACTGAGAAGGATTTGGGGGGGGGGGGGAGAGAGGGAAAGGCATGTGTGTTGGAGAGAAGGCAAGGGGGACTCCCAAATCAGATTTGACCCCTGCTTGTTCTGTCTTTAGCCATCCTCATGGTCACTGCTTTTGTGCTTTTGTATTGTTTCTGGAAATAGCTTCTCCAGCATTTTGCTGATACAGAAAGCAGTATTTTGGAATAATTTTGGAACAGAGAGTTAGTGCTTGCCTGGAAGGTGAGTATAGGTGGCTTGGAATCCTTCCTTTGCATTCCAGATTCAGACTGGAGGTGAAAGGCAAGGCACATTGTCTGTGGTCAGAGACATTATCTCTCTCTCTCTGCTTTGCCCAGGGATGGAGGCCAGCTCCAAAGCTTAATTAGATCTCTGGTATATGTGATCACTGGAAAAGACACCCATATAGAGTAGGGCCACCTGTGGTGTTGGTGCTCCATTCCCCTTCAGCTCTAGCTAGTATTGCCTGTAGGGAGGGCTAGTGGGAGTTTAACCAGGTGGATTCCCCACTTCTGCCTCCGGTTACAGCAGTGGGCAGCACACAGTGTGCAGAGGAAATCCTCCTAATAGTCTTTGATGTTAGGAGGCCATGGCAAACTGGGATTTCATCCATGTTGCTCAAAAGCCCCTGTTTGCAAACATTAAGATTAATGGCAAACTGGTGCTCTGCACCCTTTGCACTAGCCACTCCTTTTAGCTCTAGTAATTCATCAGGACGCTGCCTCTTTCCCTACATGTCTATCTACTCTTAGGCTCTCACGGCTAATATTTCTAGTCATTCATCTGAAAGCTGTCTCCTTCCCTGTATATTAAAACTGTTTTACCATGATGGCTGTCCAGGCTGACCACTTACTTGAACTCTATGCCTCTTGGCTCGTTACGCTGAACAGAAGGTCGGGGGGCGACCATCTGTGTCTAGAGAGCCTTCAGGCCAGGTTCATTCCTGAATTAATGTTCCTTCCTCCATTGATATTGAAAGTATCTAATCAAGCAATCTGTGTTATTCTGATCCACACACATTTTTAAAAATCCCACGAGTTCCTGTCCTATAACTGCTTAGTGTTTCTGCTCCTTGGGTTGTACTGAAAGACTCATGTCTTCAGTTTCTTCATTCATCTGGTTACTTCTGTCATCCTTTCTTCATTCTTGCTCGTATCTCTTACTGACAGATGGCCGCCCTGATATCTAATCTGACCTCTGCAAATATCCCTTTGATACTATTCCTTCATGACCTCTGGCTACCATCTGCTTCTTTCGCTGTGGTTCTTCTTTCATCTCCTGTATGTGCTGGGAGTTTCGTTAAAAACCGCTGCAAAACATTAGCCTTCCAGTTGATTTTAAAAATCAACACATTTATGGCGGCAAAACCTTTTTAGATGCATAAATATACGCTTAAACTGGAAGATATATGAGGGTTAGAAAGATTGTTATTCATTATTGCTGTTGTAATTTTTTGGCCTTATTTGACACACCTGCACCTAGCACTGGACTGTTAAAGATAAATGGCCTCTTCATGCATTGCTTCACACATGGCCTCACTCGAAGGGGAAACTGAGTCATTCCTTACATTAGCTTTGCTGCCTGTTTTCTCCTTTGTTAGCACAGGCATCTGCAATGAAAAGGAAAAACCTTGTGCACAAATAGTAGCTTCTAAATGGGATGCTTTCTGTGATGCATACAGCTATATTTGAGTAACTGCTAACACATGCTGTAACTTTCTTCACTGTAGGCATGGGAACACAGGAACAGGCAATATTTCCAGCACTGGGAACAGAAGCAAAGCCCTATTTTTCAGCAATCATTTGTTGCACTTATTTTTTTACGTAACTCATTACAGTTTCTTTCTGCCATCGCTGTGAATGCAGGATAATAGTTGACCGATCATTATAGTCCAACCATAGTTTGCAGATTGGGACCTGCAGAGCTACAGGAGGCAGGATGAGATACCAGTGGAAATCTTACTTTGCTCTCTGGACCACATTTCACTGAAAGGTGATTCAGGAAGATCACAGAGAACTTTCTGGTCACACCCTGCACTGCCCCGCCATGGCTCTGTGCGTCCCAGTCTGCAGTATCCTGTTGCTAAAGTGCAAAATATGCCTGTTAGGGATCAGTGCTGTAAAATGGTGGAGTCCACAGATTCACTTTGTCTGCTGTTTGCTAGAAATAGGCCCAGTGGGAGACATGTAGAGTGGGAGGGTTATTCATCTCTACACTGACTCTCCCTCCACTCGGCAGGGAGAACTACAGCCTGCAAAAGTAAATACAGCTGGGAACTTGGGAGCTTTCTTATGCAAAATTTTAGCAAATATTTCTTCCTGTGTGGTTAGATGGTGCAGCACACAAGTATCACCAGTACTGGTTGTTGAGCTGAAACATGTAGGCTCAGCCAACTCAGCATCTTGGACATGGCATAGTCTAGCACACAGTAAGAAAGACTTCCTGGGGACTTGTTTAACAAAGAGTCGAACTGCTTACACTTTTTCAGCACTAAACTCTGCTGAATTCGGATGATAGTGGCTGACACAGAGCTGACCTTGTCTCGCATGCCCCTGCTGATGGTATCTAGGTGCTTGGTGTACTTTCAGTGCCAGATATTGGAGTTAAATAAGAGGGATTACTTCTATACCCTATTTTCGAACTTTCAGGGCCAAGTGGCAGGCTGCTCGAGAGAGAGCAGATCAGTGATGCTTGAACAACAAATATTTTATTGCCAGTAAAATGTGAAGGATCGAAAATAGAGGAAATAACAGGCCTCTTGATTTCTGATCCTCTTTGCATTATTTCTTATCTTTTCAACACACCCTTTCCTGTATCAGTAGGGAGGATGTGTAGCAACATCTTCTTCCTTTGAAGAACACAGTAAGAGTCTTCCTTCACTTCCGTTTGTGGCACCAAGGGTTGCAATATGTATGTTTTTGCAGCTGAACCAAACTTGCATGGAACTAAAGCCTTTTGGTTGGACTCTACTGGCTCTTGTTGGAAACGTTAGTGAGTTCAGCGGTCAGTGAGCCACTATAGTCATCCTTAGTACAAAAATGTAGCACCAAACAGTGTTACACAACTCATAGCCATCTATGGAAAACTGGGGAGCTTAGAAGATCCATGGAGGCTCAGTCAACCCTGAGGCCAAATTACATTATTAAAAGATTTTGGGATGGCATTAAAATGGAGATTGCATTTACTGGATGTGAAGAAGGAAAACTATGCAGTAATAAAATCAGAATTGTGTTACACAAAATCATTTTATATAAAGGACAAGTGACTAAAAAAAAAGTTGAGAAAGGTCACCTTAGGTTTGTCACTTATCCATAATTGTCTTTGGCCTTGTAATGATTGTGGAAAAGATGCAGATCTTTTGACCAGGGAGTGTGAAGTTTCATTTCTGTAGTATGGCAGATTTTCTAGGATCTAACAGACAAATAAAACAAAAACCAAATAAAGTAGTGATTGCTAAAATAAAAAGTAGGTTTTCCTTAATGAATTCTTCCTCTTCAGAGGAAGATTTCTTAACAAAGGGACGTCTCACAGACATATGAACCTGAATCCATTAGAAATACCTTCCTACAGAATACCCAGAAATGTGGTGTGGACTAAGGATTAATCTCACATACTGTCAGTTTCTTGTTTGTTTGTTTTTCAGTCTCTTGGGTGCAGTGACGCCATGCTCACGTGTATTTATGTGCACACACGTAAAGAGGCTTTCAGTTCTAAGTCCTATATAAAATCAAGCATTTGGATATCAGAGAGGCAAACAAGTGAAGAGTGAGGTTCATTTTCTTACCCGCTACTTAATTCTTTAAGGGTCTGTTGTCATGCCACCTCTTCTGTTAGGGTCTCTTGGTTTTTTTCCTTGACTGAGAAAAAATTGTGTCCAAGGGCAGAAGAGAGGAAGTGATAAAGCAGTTACAGCAAAGCTTGCTTGCTAAATTAATTGCTGTGTTGTCACTTTGAGCATTAATGTGGTTAAAACAATAGCAGGGTGTTGAACAGGACCTAGAAAACCCCTGCCCTGCCAACACTTTCTCCTGTTGTGCCACCTTAAGGTTAGCATGAGATATCCTGCACTTATCAAGGAAAGTTGGGCCAACCTTTGCCCAAACCCCTGCCAACAGTGCCAGGTCAGTGGTTTGTATTTGCAGCCAAAGATCATGCCGTGTGTTTTTAAAATGCTGTCAGCCTCCTTGGGGGCTGAAACAGGGAATTCCAGCTTTTCCCAAAGAACTGGCATTTCCTCCAGTTATTTCAGAGTCACATTTTGCTAACATTTCCCTGTAAGACTTTGTGTGTGAGTGACTGGGTAGAGCAGCGCAGGAGAGCACCTGCATATCATTGTGCAATGTGTTCAGCCCAGTGCCAGCTTCCCATCCCCCCCCCACCCGGCCATTCCCAGATCTAGTGGTAGTCAAAAAATGTATTGTCTGTCCCTGCCCCCTTTATTATTTCAATATGATTGTTGGCAGAATATTTGCTCTTATTGTATTTTGGCAGTGATACTTTTAATGATTGTTTTATAACATGGCTGTGCTTTTGACCTTGCCTTTTCCTATCATTATCTTAAGATCAATATGGGAAAATGTGTACATTTTTTTTTAAAAAAAGAAAACACCACATCGATGTGCATTCATGGCCATATTCTCTTACTTGTTATCTTCCTTGGTGCCTCTTTTATCACTGTCAAGCCACATGGTGTGCCGTTCCCAGCCATTCCTCAAAAACGGAAACCTGGGAATGTAGGGAGAACCTTCAAATCCTTTTAAAAAAGAATTGCACAGACAAAATCCTCCCAGCATTTCCCAGGAATGTTCCAAAACTATTTCTTTTGCAGTATCTGAAAGTGTACCGACCACCACACATTCAACCTGGAAACCATCCCACCCCTTGTCTCCCTACTCAACCTGGAAAAGGAGGTGTTGAAATAATAATTGTGTAGAGCAGTGAATGGGCGAGGAAATAATGTTTTAAAAGGTGTCAGTATGTACGTCTGAGCATCTTCATATTAGGAGACAGCTGGTTTTTTGTTTTGTTTTTTCCCTAAAGGAAGGTGGAGGTTTGATCCACCTTTAGTAGGTACATTCATTCACAGTATCCTTTGCTTTAGCAGCTCATAAGCCCTGCTGGATTAGGTCACAGCCCATCTAGTCCAGCATCCCCACACTAGTTGCTCATGGGCATCTCAAGCAGAAGACAAAGGCAAAACCTTCACCTGTTCTTTACTCCCTGCAAATGGCCTTCAGAGGCATCCTGCCTCTCTCTACAACCTGTAGGTGATACCTGGGCATCCATTCGGGTAGCCATTGAAACACCTGTCTTCCATGTATTAAGAGAAGCCCTGCTGGATCAGGTCCCAGCCTATCAAGTCCAGCATCCTGTCGCACACAGTGGCCCATCACTTGCTTCTGGGCGTTTTCAGGCAGAAATAAAAGGTGAAACCATCTCCTGCTCTTGGCTCGTTGCAAATGGCCTTTTGAGGCACCCCACATGACCCTCCAACCCAGAGGTTTATCTAGGCATTTCCTAGTAGCCGCTGCTGCACCTGTTCTCCAGTGAAAACATAGGGCCTTTCTGTACTTACCCTTAGAATGGACTAGTGCACTGCTTTTGTTTTGCAGAACCACATTTTGATCTGCAGTGGATCAAAACATGGTAGAGGAGCATAGAAGTGGGACTTCCAGTCAAACCTTACCTTTCACTCTAGGGTCCTAGTCCGCATTAAACTGATTCAGTATTTGCTGATTTAACCAATGATACTAGGTGAAACTTTTTGAACTGCTCTTCAGGTCCTTCCTGTCTTTGATTAGGGAGCTGGTGAAGGAAATTGTTCCTTCAGTTAAAATCATACTAGATGCTTTTGCTTATCTTAACATATTGCAGCAACAAAAAATGTGATATAAATTATCTGTTTTATAACTTGTCATATTGGGCTGAGTGAAGTCTGAGCCAGAAGGCCTAGCAAAGAGCAGGAAATAACAAGCCAACCACTGAGCAGAGCGGAAATTTCTCAAGAAGCGTTAAGAAAGTATTGAGTAACAGAGGAAAAAAGAAGGCTTTGCTGTCACTCCACTTTAGGATGGACAAGTGCAGAAGAGAAAGTCAAATGGAAGTGAGAGATCTAGGCGAAGCAAGACTCGGTAGAATGCTTCCTGCAGCAGGTTTACTATAATGACAAGTGAGCAATAGCTTGAGAAGTCAAGGGGAGGGAAAGGTTCTATCCTATTTGCAAAGTAGAAAGCATAGAATTAAGACTTGAGGAGGTGGCATTCAGATGAAATCATAGAGTCATAGAGTTGGAAGGGACCTCCAGGGTCATCAAGTATTATCAATGCAGTATTTCCTAAACTATCTCAGACAGAGGTAGGTCCAACCTCTGCTTGAAGACCTCCACCTCCAGGTGGTTAGCTCTCCTTCACTGAAGGTCTTCAAGCATCTGCCTGGGATGGTTTAGGAAATTCTGAGGCCTTTTTGCACTACAGCCGGAACGGCTGTAGAGCCTGTGGACTAAGTCACTTTGGGACGCTTTACCCATTCACACACAGGCAGGCAAGAACGTGTTTACCGCAAGGCTGCCTGCCATTGGGTGGGAGCACCCAGGGGCAGGCAGCCCTGTCAGGCCACTTCCCCCGGTTCCTGCCTGCTGTACAGGGCTCGATCGAGCCCTGTACAGCTGGCACAAAGCCACCCAGGCACCCACCCACCCCTGGGCCCTAGGACATGCCACATGCATGCAAGACCTATCTCCTTGCTGCCTTGGGTTGGAATGACCCAGGGCTGCTGGGAGCACACACCACATGGGCTTGCTGCACCCCCACATTGGACAAGCAGCTCACATGAGACGGGGCCTGCAAGTCGGTGGGTCGCTCTGCCATCTACCAGGGTCGGCGCGCCAGCCCGCCAAGGTAGGTAATTAGCGCGGCCCCCGTCACCTGTTCGGCCGATTTTCGGCCAATGGTGGCGGTGTGTGTGTGTGCCCGTGGCTGGGGATGCTTCCTATGTGCGGGAACAGATGTAGAGCACTTTTAAGTGCTCTACATCTGGAACCCATGGAAAACACTCCGGAACGGGCTGGGATGCAAACCTAGCCCCGGCAATGGGAATGCTGCGTTCCCGAGTGTTTTCCATGCATTCAAAAACTGCATGTGCGAAAAGGCCTCTGCATTGACTAGGGGGTTGGACTTGATGACCCTGGAGGTGCCTTCCAACTCTGTGATACGTGTCAGAGAAGGAGGTTTGTTGAAAAATGGAAATATAAATATATTTCAGAATAATGACACACAGGATGCTCTCCATCTTCATTCATGTTTAGGAAATTGAGATTTAAGAACTTTAAGTACTTTATTGATTCATATTCTTATTTACTTTTCTGCGTGCTTCCAGGTGATAAAAAGATAAAAAACAAAAGTGTTGTTGGTTACTGTTGGGTAAGATGTGTTTGTAAGAGTAACTTATTAATGAATTTAGTAAAATTGGATTCTTTACATATTGGTGAATATAAAATGAATGTGTATGCAGATGACATGCAGATGATGGAGATGAAATAGAAGTGCAAGAAACCCTTGAAGAATTTAGTAGGGTCTTTGGATTACAAGTAAATACGTTCACATTGAAAATGTATATAAAAATAGAAAGCAATTGAAAAGAAAATTAAGTTCCAGAGAGAACAAAAGGAAAATTTAGGATAAACAGTGATAAAAAATCTTTCAGAATTAGCTAATAACCCTAATTAATATTCAGATATTTTGAAATGAAGAAGGAAGATGGAGAGTTATATGAAATATTATCAGGCATTTCATATAACATGGATTTTGAAAACTGATTTACAGAAAACCAACCATGGATTCAGACTAAATTAACAAATTGGGTGGAACCCAGAGCATCAGTGCTGTTTCTGGAACTAAAGTGAGTTTTAAAAATATTTTAAAATATATTTCTCCAAAACAATATAAAGGTTTGGAGAAAATGGCAGGTGAAGTTGCTCCTTTTCTTTCACATGAGAGAAATATTGAGATAATTGACAAGGAAAGGCAGATATTCACAAAAGAATTTTCACACAGATTAAGAGGGAAAGCATGTTCAAAATTAAAAAAAACTACTATGATTCAAAAGGGGAACCAAAAATAATGAAGGAAATATTGCAAGTTTTAGAAGACAATGAAAGGGAATGGTTAATAGCAACTGTGATATATAATTATATGTCTAAAAATAGTGATAATTACATATCTAAAAATAATATTAGCGTGGTAAATCACCTGCCACAGACAGAGTTAAAACTATTAATAAAGATGAAGTGAAAGAAGTTGGATCAAAAATTTATAATAAAATTATTAAGAAAACAGCATCAGATCTAGAGGAATTAAGGAAGATCCGGGAGACAAGAGAAATATGGAAATTAGTGAAGTCTGACAAAGTAATTATATTATATGCAAAATATAACGAAGTAATATTAAAAACTAGGCAAAGATGGTATAAAATACCAAATAAATTATGTATTGAAAGAAGTTTCTCCTATTTCCTGATATGGCTGAGGAGCTAGGGGACTTTTTATTCATTTATGGGAGGAGTAGGAGATTTTTGTAATAAGATAGGATAAGAAATTAACATGATTCTGAAAAATTCAGATTAATTTAGATTCTTAGAAATGCCTATTTGATATATAATGAAAGAGAAAAAAGCAAAACTTTTCATAAGTCTAATAACAGTACCTAAACTAATAATAATTCAGAAGTCAAAAGATGGTATGACAAGCTTTGGGAAACAACCAATCTAGATTTTGTAGAAAGAAGAAGGTATAAAATGAATGAAATGGGGAATAGAAATTATTTCTTTAAAAAACTGAGAGGACATTATAACGTCAGTAGATAAACTGTTTCAACCAAAGACAAAGAATAATGTGGGTAAAAAATCTGAAATGATACAGGATACAATACAGAAGGCCAGTAGACTTGCAACTGTAATAATCTCTCCGGTTTACTTATTACAGTTGCATATCTTGAGATACAAAGAGAGCATTAGGTCTTTTTATTTTTCCAAGGAAAGTTTGGCTGATGAAACTGCTTTTATAAACAGTATCAAGATCAACCAGAAATATTGTTCTTGTGTGAGTAACAAGAGTCTTCTTCTTTTGCAGGTGTCAGGAAAAGCTAACAGGTCTCATACAAACACAGAAAACTTGACCAACGCAGAGGAGCTACAGACTGCTGTGGGGGAAAACTGAGTTATGTTCCAAGCCAAGGCCCCAGCCAATACAACTTCTAGTAATGTATGTATTGAAACCAAGATGTCAGCTCAGGGACTACTATTCCCTGGGTGGTGGGCTCGATGACAGAGATAACATGTCTCAACCTTTGCATGTCTAGAATTGTAGCTTTAGTTTCTCAAAATGTATATTTTTCAGAGGAGTGGTAAGGTCTGCTGCAGCGTAAACTTTGAAGAGACAGCATTGTAAAGTCTAGTGGAGCACTGTAGGCGTGTTTTTTTTCAAGGACTAGCATTCACTTCATCAGATGCATGGAATGCAAATTTCAAGTTGAAAAGAATTTTTGCATATGTAGAAAAAAGGACTATAAAAAGTTGAGTCAGATGGCAGTAAAAGGCAAAACGTATTGCCTGGAACATAATAGCATTTTGCAAAATAAGCACAGAGTTCGTTTACAAGAGCAGATACTGATGAAAACACAAGTTAAGTAACTTAACATTTAAAGTAGAACCAGAAATCCTGGCCTTTGAATCAGACTGAAATTAACTCTGATCTAGCAATTGCTCACTATTTGGGTAAGAATACAGACAATAGTTTCAGGACACACAAAAGATATTCATGAGGGTTAACAATCTTATGCAAAATGCTGTTATGCATTTAGGTTTCAGGCTACATTTTTTACACTTTGTCTGTTTTGGGTCAATGTGTGTAAACAACAGTCTATGGAGTGGAACCACTAGGGCAGCAAGGGAAGGGGAGGAAGGGGTGAGGATCTCTCTGAACTGTGTTTGGATCTGAGGTGGATCAAAAGTTCAAGTAGATCAAAGGTCTCAGTTGGAAAAATATCATAGTGAATGACAAGCCTAACAGACATATCTTTGGCTCCATGTGGGTATTGGGCAAGCAAGGATGATACATCAGATGATTCTGATAAATCTAATAATGGGCCTTTTTCTTTCCTTACTGGAGAAAAAAAAATCCATTTAACTTGGTTGTGAATAATTTTACCAAGGTGCACCTGAATCCTGGTGTTTTCAGAATTTTTAACTTGTTAACTCACGGTTCCTTCGTTCGCATCTCACGAAATCCATGGCTCATAGTTTTTCAGAGGAACCTCAAAAGATCTGCTGTGCTGGTGGACCTGAGGAAAAAACCATAACGGTTAAGCAGAAGATACATAAAGATGTCCAAACTCCTCGAAAAACTGTCCCTTCACAGAGTCTAGCTTCTTTCTGGCAGCTATAATTCTACATTCCCTAAGCTGCAAAAGGGAGAAAACTCTAAAATGAAGAAGCCTTAGCAAGACCCATAATTCCTATCCTGCCTAATTTCTTGTGTTTGTCTATTTTAAAATGATGATCTTTGATCCATATACCAGGGCTAATTTTCATTTTTCTTCTTTCCTCCTTTCTCTTAGGAGGCAAAAAACAACTCAGGGACATCTACTGTGCAGAGATCCAAGGTAGATGCAGGTCTTCTTTTTATTCTTTCCAAATCTTGCTGGTATAAATGTTTCTCCAGAATAAAAATCTGTTTGCTGGTAAGGATTTCAGTATAAGATGCATTCCATATAGATAAGAATATAGATACTTAGGATACGTGGCTACTAGTCTGAACTCCAAAAGAAATAGTGGAAAATGTATTGAAAAGTGCACAGAATCCAGTGAAGTTAGGAACATTAAGAGGCATTAACTTCATAGAATAACTGGGAGTAATACCAGACTTTAGAAGAACATAGATTTGAGAACAGACCTTGTCCTTTTGACAAAATACTCTTGAGTGTGATATGGGAGCAGAAAATGATGTAAAGGTGGTAGACACCACAGGAAGGGGTGATTATATATGTGGGTCACAACACAGGTCGTTTCAAAATAGTCTTAGTGAGTGTGTTTTAGAACAGTTGGTCCAGCAGAAGATGACCCTGCAGTGCACCTACAGTGAATGTTGTTAATTTTGGGGGGGAATAGTAGCCATTATGTGTAATCCCCTTTTCAGTCATTCAAAAAGAATCCGTGAGGCTCCGGCTGAGGAGTGGGCATGTCCAGTGAGAACGCCCACTTTATTCTTTTCCTTCCACATTTCATCATCAGGCATGCCAAATTTGGCATTACAATCACAGTCAGCTGAACACACCAAGTAATTCCTTTCAGATCATTTTGTTCTGTGCAGGGAAATTCAGGCTTTTTCTGCACTGGGCCCTATTCTGTATTCTGGAACAAGGACTTGGATCCATATGTTAGTACAGACTACAACAGGACCTGGCCGGGGCCTACAGCAGCCTACATCAGTATGAAGATAACAGGCCCTTATTCTGGGATATAATCTGGAATAAGGCCCAGTGCACACAGGGAGTAAGAGTGAAGCAGTCGTGCTTCTCTTGGCTAGAGATAGGAGCACTTACATTTTTTCAGAGGTCTAGAGACACATGGTTATAGATTCACTTTTGAAAAAAGGAAACATCTTCAAAATGAATGAAAGGCTTAGTTACATGGAGGTGGAATATCAAACCAGGAGGAACCAGGAGGTTCAATTGTTGGACAGTTTGACAGTAAAGGATTGAACAGAATGATAATGGAAGACAAGGAGACCATAAGAGAAGCCCTGCTGGATCAGGCCACAGCCCATCTAGTCCAGCATCCTGTCACACACAGTGGCCCACCAAATGCTCAAGGACAAACCTTTTCCTGCTCTCAAATCCCAGCAAATGTCCTTAGAAGTGTCCTGCTCCCCCCCCCAGCCTGATAGATGTACCTACGCATTCATTCTAGTAGCCATTAATACATCTGCTGTCAATAAATTTGTCTAACCCTCCCTTAAACCCATCTAGGCCGGTATCTGTTACCACTTCTTCTGGCAGCAGATTCCATAAACTGACGACCCTCTGGGTGAAGAAGTACATTCCCTTGTCGGATCTGACTCTCCTACCCATCAGCTTCATAGATGCCCCCTGGTTCTAGTGTTGTGTGATAGACAAAATTTTTTTTTCTCTAACCACCTTTTCTATACCGTGCATAATTTTATATACTTCATTCAGGTCTCCTCTTAAACGCTGTCTCTTCAGGCTGAAGAGGCCTAGACGTTGCAGCCTGGTTTCATAAGGAAGGTGTTCCAGACCCTTAATCATTCTGGTTGCTCTTTTCTGAAAGTTGCTGAATCAGTTACAGTACTGTAAATTGCTTTGAGCACTTAGTAATGAGATTAATTCATGAATAATTTGTGTCCATATAGTCACAGATGTAGGAAAGATTCTTGCAGCCCGGCTGTATTTTTTCAGAGCTTCATCTGTAGAACTGAATCAAATATATACAACCAGAAGAAAACAAACCTAGAGATTCAGTATGTTGGATTAGGCCTGGTAGTAGTTGGAGTAGGCCTAATTACACACAGGTTATACATGCTTTGAAACGTTTTTCACAGCGGGTAGATTGCCCCTAAAGGTGTGATTGTGCTTCTCATGTGCAGTATTCAACTTTAAACCTGTGCTATTTGCAGAGTGTTCTTTGTGCAGGGAAGTGTGTTGATTTTTCTGAAGTGGAGGGTATCTTTGGTGTTTATATCTCTTGCATTTCAGAGGTGGGACTCTGGAATTCCAGGGGAGAGTGAGAGGATAGATGTAGTTTACCTAATTGAAGCAGGCAATCAAGGCACTTATTTATTTGTTTACATTTCTATCCCGCCCCATACCCGATGAGTGTCTTCTCCCTTTTTATCACATGACGAGTCCGCCTGAACATTTTGCCTTAGGTTGTTTTTTTTGGGGGGGGGGTTGCACCAGAGCACAACACTACCTTTGTGCTCAATTGCAAAACCTCAACTCTGCCTTTGCACTGGAGTGCAAGGGTGCGTTCAGACACGTTAACAATGTGCAATGGAATGTGCAGTTGCAATCGGGGCAGCACACAATCTTAGTGGCGATGCGTTATCCCATCGCTGCTGTGCACTTACCTTAATGCTGGTAAGAGAGCGCTGGTTGTGCAGTATAAAAAAAAAAGGAACGTTGTCTACTTACGTGAGCGTTCATTCCTGTGGGTTCAGGTGGCTCACGATGTTTCCAAGGAATAGGGGAAAGATAGGACCCCTAGCGTGAGCCTATCTGAACCCATAGGGAATTTGAATCTTCCCGCCGGTCCAGGCAGGACGATGAAAGCAGAAAGGGCAGCTCAAATCCAATTGGCTGCCTCATCCCACATGACGACGCGTTCCGACTCTCAGCCTCCAATGAGGAAGCTCTGGAGGCTGCTTTAGTCGGGATGGCAGGTCGTAGCTTCACAGCAAGTCAGCTGCCGTTTTTCCTTTTAAGTGTGGATTTATTCCTCAGGTCTGGAGGGGGCCCAAGAGTGTAAACAGTGAGAATAGTGGAAGGTTAGCAACTTGTGCATACTAGTCATTGTGTTAGTGAGAAGTTTTCACCAGGTGTGGCAGAGTTGCAGAGACTGTGCACATTGGGCAAGCTATAGCCTTTTGATGTGTCCAGGATTTTTTCCCCACTAGCACTAAGTACCCGTTAAGTATCCATGAGGGACTCATTAAGGACCCATCAGGCTCAGAGCAGGAAGACCGGAGTCTACAATGGGGCCTTCAGGCATCGAATCTGGATTATATGGAGTGCATTTCCACCACAATCAGGGGGGGTATACCCATGGGGCAGTGCCCCAAATCTCCAAAGTCGGTACACAATCTTCGAAGCTGGCTCTGAAGCTGGCTCCAAAGCCGGCTCCAAAGAGGACCCCACATGAAAGCAATGCCAGTCCTATGGACCTTTGTCAAAGGCTTCGGAGAATCCTCGAAGTTTGTGGCAGATCGCTCCGGAGAATCTTCAAAGAATCTCCGGAGCGTCTATGGAGATTGCACCCCATGTCCCCCCAAAAGCCTGGGGTGATGGGCAGGCCCCACGTGGGTCGATCCAGATTCACCACATGGATGCTCTGATGTTTCCACTGTGGGCAGACTAGCACCCATTGATATCGGGTGCTGCACCGCCTGTGGGGACGCATCAGGTATCTCTCTTAATCCAGATATACTCTGTCGAGGTTAGCTGAAGGACCCATTCCTTAGATCCAGATCTTCTTAGATCCAGATTAAGGGAGGTAAGTGGAAAACACCCCGTATCACAAATGCATTGAACATGCTTTTACCTACTTACTGTATGTTCCATCCAGAGGTGAGGAGCAAGCTGAATTGATTATGAAGTGAAAGGAAGTCTTGTGTGTCCACTTTCCTGCCGGCTTTGATTCCTTCTGCTATTTTTAGAATTAAAGTGCTGACTGTGATTACAAGATTTCAAGCTTCCCTTGTCTTGTCTGCCATTGATTTCTACCGACTTGTGAGCGTCTGTCAGTTTCCATATATTCAACTGTATCATGTTTTTGCTTCTATCAGTCCTTTAGCCTGAAGGCCCAAGTGAAAGAAACATGCAGCGCCTGTCAGAAAACTGTCTACCCCATGGAGCGCCTGGTGGCTGATAAATTTGTCTTCCATAACTCTTGCTTCTGTTGCAAACACTGCCACACCAAGTTAAGGTAAGAGACGCAGGGCCAATAATGATCTGTACTATCTGAGAAGATGAAGGACACCAAGGTGACTCCTGCAGAAATGGGAGCGAGCGCATAGCGGGGGAATGATGGCGGCAGCTGCAGCCCATTACTGAGCCAGTTTGGTCTAGTGGTTAGGGAGCCGGACTCTTATCTGGGAATATCAGGTTTGATTCTGCCCTCCCCCATGAAGCCAGCTGGGTGACCTTGGGCTAGTCACAGCTCTCTTCTGAGCTCTCATAGCCCCACCTACCTCACAGGATGTCTGATGTGAGGAGAAGAATAGAAAGCTTTGTCACCCGCTTTGAGTCCCTTAAATGGGTGAGAAAAGCTGGGGGGGGGGAAGCCAACTCTTTTACTTACTTCATCGAAGGTGGTAAGGCCACCCAGAAAGACTTGTTGCAGGCCTATGGCCTCCCTTTCTCTGACCATCCTTACCATGGTCTGTCTGAATGGAGTGTCCTGGACAGACATCAAGTGAGGAAACCCCTTTACTAAGCTTTAACAGAGGCAGGGGAATGAAAGAAGAAGATCCTGTACTATCTGTACAGGGCCCAATCCTGTCCCCTAGAACCCACAGGAACCGGGGAAGGTGTGCGACTGGCCTGCCCAGTAGGGGCAGCCGGAGGCGGGGCCTGAACCTGTCAGGGAGGGAGGCGTGCAAACACTTCTTCCCCTGAATAAGTTCGGGACGGCCCCAAATGGCCTGGGCCAGAGGTAGAGCAGTATTAACTGCTTTACACTCGCAATGCATGTGGGCGCTCTGGGGCGCGCTGGGGCGGTTCCAAACGTTCCATTTGCCCTCATGTGAATAGGTCTCTGGTTGCTACTCCTTCTGTTGCTCTTAACAGGTCGCGGAGGATACAACCCCACTGCTTTTCCACCTGCTTTGCTCCACCCATGCCTTGTGGGAGGGTGATCACTAGCCAAAAGTGTTGGTTGGATTTTTATTTTTTTAAAATAAGTCTCAAGCATTCTAAACGGTGCAAGATGCTGCCCAAATTGGAGTTCAGTCAAAGGACAGGTTTCCTTTCAACAGGCAGCTGGTTTGCTTTCGGCTCTTTTTTAGTAGTGTAGATAAGCCCAGGCTTTTTTATTATTTCAGTTGTGAATTTAAAGAGCGGAGTTCGAGGGTACCAAATTAAGGGATTAATAGTGCACGTTTGTGTTATGTGAGGCTTACTCTTGCATGGACAGATAGTAAGTATCACATTCACGTCACCGAACAGGGCAGAGCAAGTTTGGAGTAGGCCCTGGGAGACAGAAGTAAAAATGGACTTGCTGTTCTTCCTAGTGATGGATCTCCTTGGTCATTTGGGGAAGAAATGGCCACGCAGATGACAGGCCGCATTTTTCTGGAGGGCAGTATCTATTCCTCTCCAATTAACCTCATGCCCCACAGCCGAAAGCTCTGCTTACAATTAGGAGAGAACAGTGGAAAATAGGAAAAAGTTGCCTTGACCTCAGTCCTCCTTGGACTGAAATAAACACAGCTATGGGGGAAAGGATTACTCATTCTCACGCACTGAGAACCTTTCTCAGAACTCTGCTGCTGCTATGTATACAGTACTTGTTCGCCGCCGCTGCGTTCCTTCCGTCCTTTCCTTGCTAAGCCGTAATAAGTTGCTTTCCCTCTTTCTAGCTTGGGCACTTATGCAGCTCTTCATGGGGAATTCTACTGCAAGCCACACTTCCAGCAGCTGTTCAAGAGCAAAGGCAACTACGACGAAGGCTTTGGCCGCAAGCAGCACAAGCAACTCTGGGTGCAGAAAGAAGTGGAGAACGGCACTGACACGGCATGACCCGCGAGGCCCGGCTTCCCCATTTTGAGAACCTTGATGAACTGAGCTGATGGAAAGAAATAGAGACAGCGAGGATTTCCGGGAGGGCTAAGCAGGAGCAGAACGTGATTTTAACCTGAGAGCAATGGCGCCTCTGTGTCTAGAGCGCATATAATCCTTAGAAGTAGCCAAACGGGGTGGGGTGGAGAGTAAGAGAGTCATGCGCAAACCGCGCCACCGGGAGTTATAACCGTTAGGCAGTGCTAGAATTGTATTTCCAGCCTTTTCAGTTAGATAACCACCAAATGCCAAAAGGCATCACAGCGTCCTGTGGAGAGAACGGTGCTCCGCACACGTTTTCTTATACTCTGTATTGCGTTTCATAGGAACGCTTCCACCCCGCTCAACCAACCAACCTGGCACTCGTTGCGCTGTTCCTACTGAGCAGCCAAGATACCGTTTCTCCTGCCAAGCCCGGAGATTCCAAAAGCCTTCCAGGAGGCTTAAATATCTCCTGCAGCTGTTGAAAGACAGCCTAATCACACCCAGTTGTGTAAGGGCACGCGAGAACAGGGCACCACTCAGAATAGCGGCTTGAGTAAACACGGAGTCCTCACGATACAGATGCTGTAGCTACTGTACCTGTGGGATACAGTAACCCCGGATGGTGAGTTGGTTAAATATAAAGGTGGGAATTGTTTTCCATTTCAAACATCCCAAGATTAGCTTTTCTTTTGGGAAACGAGAGTTCTTCTGCAGCAGGCAAGGTGGGTTGTACTACACTTTAAATAGTTCAAGGAAGTAACGGGATGCATGGATGCACTGAAACAAGTCACCCAAGTTTTTACCGTTGTGAGAAGGGTCGTTCAAAGTGATCCTTGAGAAACGGAAAGCCAGGAGCTGAGGGAGGGATGCGGAAATGACTCAGATGTACCTGCTAGCTGAGCTCTAGGATCCCAAAACTTGGCACTTCTGTGTTCATCAGCTCGGTTCTGTCCAGAAATTCAGCCTTAAACCCTGGGGAAGCGTTCAGTGTCTATCTTTTATATTTGCCTTTTTCAGTGGTACGTGGTAAGCTGAAGCGCAAACTCGCGGTGTTGCGCTGTCTGTTCTCTTATTTTTGTAATATAAGTTTTCTGAATCTGTCTTGCTTCATGTTATTTTATGGAGAAGGCGGTGAAACTTGCTTGTCTTCTCCTCGCTGCAACCTTTACCGCTCGGCGTGAAATGCTGGAATGAATTCTGCATGGAAGAACGAGGCCTCCAGCTTAATTCATAAGCTGTAATTACCTTTATTAAACAAGTTAAAGGCGAACGTTTCCTACTCTAAGAAAAGCTGTGGAGCAAAACGGGCTGTTAGATGGAGGGAACCCACCACAGACCATTCTTTTGCCACCTGAAGCATCTCTTGTGCCTGGACTATGAGCCTCAGAACCTTCAAGCCCAACCATTTGGCCCTCCTTTTTAGCTCTGAACGGCCCATGTTCACCCATCTGACTGCAATCTGTTAACAATAGGTGGAATTAAATACATGTCACAAAAGTTTAGTCTTAAAGACGTCATGTTTCAGCTGTTTTCTTGGGGTTTAGAGTGGGAGGAGGACCGATTATTTGGGGTGTTTTTCTACTAGCACTAAGTACCCATTGAAGCCCCATTTGGCTGAGAGCCGGATGACCCCATTTCCACCACAGACCCCATTAGGGACACATCTGTTTCCACCACAGCTGGGGAAAGTCGGATCATATGGGCCCCTTCAGGACATATAATCTGGATTTCGTGTAGACCCCATTAAAGGGGTCTATAATGGGGTCTTCAGCCGTCAAATCCAGATTATAGGGAGCCTGTTTCCACTACAATTGGGCAATGGGGTCTAGTGGAGGCTCAGGGGGGGAGGCACCTATGGGGGAGGTGCCCCAAACTCAAGATTTTGAAGTACCTCCAAAGCCGACCACCTCATGGGTAGATCCAGATTTGCAAATGGGTGCTCTGGTGTTTCTACAGCAGGCAGGCTAGCACCCATTGCTATTGGGTGCTAGACCACCCGTGGAAACACATTGGGTACTTCCCTTAATCTGGATCTACTAGATCCAGATTAAGGGAAATACCCATTCCTTAGATCCAGATTCCTTAGATTCTGGATCCATTCCTTAGATCCATTCCTTAGATTCGATCCGGATTAAAGGAGCTCAGTGGAAAAACACCCCTGTTCTACCTCACCGGGAAGGAACAATCTGAACCCTGCTAAAACAGACGCGTGGAAGTACTAGACAACTGGCGGAGCTTTGTTCAACGCTAGAGACGGATGGCTTTTCAGCTGCATCAACATCCAGATTCTAGACGCATTCACAGATAACACCAGAATTACTAACACACTGCTCTAGCTGAAAATGATGCTTTATTGTAAATAAAAGTTACACGTTGGCCTGGCTTTGCACTGCAAGCCCTGGTCAGAATAGATATTTATAAAAACAAGTGGTTCAAGGTCTTCTGTGCACTCCAGGTTCAGATGGCGAAACTTTCAATGTCAATCCCCAATGGAGCAATCTCTAGTGTTCTTGTCAAAGAGGAAACTTTCCAGACTTTTTAAAGTATTGGCGAGTTAAGCTTCTTAATCCAGTACAAGGCATGTAATTCTATAGCGACAATTCTATTGTAATCAGTAGAAAGCTTGGCTGTCTTTTAGACAGACGCTCAAGTGGCAATTTCAGGAGGATGCTGAGGTGGAGACATCATCTTTAAGGACATCTTGGGGGAAGCAAACTGTGAAGGCAGTGGGTTGTCCGTCTTAAGATTTTAAAAGTTGGAGCAGGACCTCCAGAGTCGTAAAAATCACATGCAAACAGGGACTGCCAAATCTGGTTTTACCTGCCTTGCTTAATTACGCAGGTCCAGCTTTAGGCCACTTCTAGTGGGCAGTGATGTGGGAAATGGCAGGCTTCCTTAACATAAGCTGGCTTCTAAAACGTGTTATGTATGAATCATCCTTTAAATGGTCCAGTTTGGAACGCCAGTAGAAGAACCTGGAGTATACAGAATCGTCGCGCCAAGCCCAAAATATCACTTATTTTTGTTTCCTCACATACAGTTCTAGTTCTATCTGAGAAATTGCATTTTTTTTATTTTTAAAGCAGTTTGGCTTGCTTCTCATCTGGAGCCACAAAGACCGGACACTTTCACAGAAAACTGCAAGCTGAGAATCTCAGGAGACCACACAGTGTTTGAAAGAAGGTGTACGCACATTTGTTGCTTTTATGGCACAAAAGGAAATGATCTGCTCGGAATGGAAACAGTCGGGTAAATGAAACGAACCCTGTTCTTACAAGACCCAGATGTACTTTTACGGGCAAATCTCTTTTCCCTCTGAACCACAGCTGCTCACTGGTTTCTACAACCAGTATAAGCAACACTAAATTGGTCTCTTCTACTACTTGCGTCCCCCACTGCAAATGACTTTAGACCTTCAGTAATACTACACTGAATACATTTTGGGCTCCATGGGTTTGACAATAAACAGAGCAGGTCTGTGAGATAAAATAGGTCTATTCAGATCGTATGCAAGTGGCTCCTGAAATATTTTCTCATCTTTAGCTTCTATTATTGCTATTAATTTACCACATGTAACAAACTCCAATCCTGTTCGTGTATCCCAGAAAGCAAGTGAGAAAACAAAAATATTTTGGCTCAGCACATCTTATTATAAAACTATAATCAAACTCTCTGCAAAACCAGCTGCTTTTCCCCCTTTTAAAAATTAACAAAAGGCATTAATTTTTTCCCCTCCCCATCCCATCATAATTGCTATACAGATCTATAAAACAAATATGATATAAATAAGTATGAGGCACCACCATTTTGTTTACATGATGTGTAAAAAGCTTAACAAATAGAAGAATGATAAACATGTTTGTAAAAGTGCATTGTTGACCAAACAAGTAATGCTTTGGCTTTTTCTTTTTCTTTTTCTATGCTGAATTAGCGGCTCTGGTCCAGACACCGGAGTACATCATCTAGAGGGTTAGCCAAACCAACACATCACATTCTTGAGACACAGATACAGGGAAGAATTCCTTTCACTGAGTATTTGCAAAGTCATAGGATACGACAATTTCAGGTACGGCTGTTTTGATAAGAGCAACTGGACAAATGGAAATCTTGCTTCAAACTCTAAAAACATACCGACAGGTGAGCTGGAATTATTATTAGTTTTTAAATCCATTTACAAGAACAAGTCACGTTACATTCCCAACACTCAGAACATCCACAGTGGATGTCAGAGTGAGAAACCTGTACCTCCTGCCCCCTACTGTAGGACTCTAAATCCTTCTAGCTCTGTAGCCAATGCTCAGTGACCACAACAGTGGTCATTCAACCATGCCTGTCTTTAGGTGCTTTATACTTGCCACAGATGGGAATAAAAGAACAAACCCTTGCTTGGTTTTTATTCCTATGGAATTAGGCTCGCCTTCAAAAATGTCCTTTATTCAGAGGCTTGGATTAAAGCTCTTCATCTTGGGATTAAAGCTACCAAGTGCCTGCATGCAAAAACAAACTGGAACACAAATATTAAGTAACAGTCCCAGGTGATGTCAAACATGCCTTGGCTGGATTAAGGGTAGATAAAATAAATCTATTTTCAAGTTAAGTGCAATTGATGAAGACATTATTGCCTACACAAGTATCATTTGAACATAACCAAATGCTTCATCTATCCAAGGAAAGGGAGATCTCAAACTCTGCCGCCCTTGGAGTGTGTGTAAGCCCCCCAAGGTAGAATAACGGAGAGGTTGATTACATGAGGGTATCGCCCGATCACATTTGGCCCCCAGTGCAAATGTTTTCAAGATGCCACAAAAAAGGCCAGACAATTCCACAACAAATATTTCTGAGATTGCCAACCATTAAATCTGATAGGTGTTTCACCACAATTCTTAAAAAGAGCAAACCCTATACAGTCACAGATGAGGTGCCCCTGAACACGGGATGACAATCAGAGCTTTCATATACGGATCCCACGAATTCTCTTAATAAAAATATCTGACCCAATCACGCAGAGACCTTGCACAATGGACCGCTACGAACGGCAGGATGAAACTTTGCCCCGCTCTCCTCTGAAACGACCTTGGGAAGGTGCCTCTCCTCAATATGAAACGTCAATAGGCTCAGCAGCAAATGGAATCATCTTTGGTTAGAAGGACCGGCAAAAACCTAGGTATGGCACAAGTGGCTACACGGAAGAAAAGAGATTTGGAAGGAAGGAGCAATCTAATTAATACAGGATACAAAATCCTCACATCTCACAGGGATGCGAGTCTGAATGTCTTTCACAGAAGGGCTGGAATTAGCATGATTACAAAGCTGCAATCAAGTCCAACAGGAGTCTGTTTTCATTACCTATTAAGTAATAGGTAGTCAAAAAACCACACACATTGGATAAATCTCCCCTTCTCTCCAGTGCGTGGTATTCTGGGTTGGAATATTAATAAGAATGGCATGTTCTAGGATTTGAATAAATTATCTGAATAAAGCAAAATTTGTTTTGATAATTTATTTGGCTACTGCTTATCCATGGCATGGGTATTAAACCACCCCACCCACCCCCGCCCGGTGTATCCTTTTCAGCCCGCCAGGGTTTGCAGGATGTCATTAAGATATCTCCCAAAGTTTCAGCATTTATGCAGCCGTGAAGACTAGAAACTTGTTTTGAAAGAAAAGTTAAATTAAAATAAATAGCAATCACAAATACTGAGTCTCAGGACTGCTTTTCATGCCAAATACTAAATGCTGTGTCAATGCACAGTTATTGCATAGACATAGAATGCACAGTCTAGAATTGCACCTCTGCTGGTCAGCCCTGTCAAAATAAAGACCGATTCCCTCGTTCCGTTCAGGAAGCCTAATTGTGCTTTGCAATTTCGCCGGAACCCCCCTATCTCGTCATCCGGAAATTTGGACAGGAGGGATATGGGATAAAAGAAAAGAACACTCTGCCTCCAGTTTCTTGGGCTTGTCACAAAACACTATTCACATATTTTTTCTCAGTCAGTATTTTCTGAACATCTTCAGATGCTGAATAAAGAAAAGAAGTACAATAACTATTACACTGAGTAACTGAGTGCATGTTCTTTGTGGCACTTAGCTTCTAGAGAAGGTCCCAGAGATTCGTTAAAATTCTGTATCATGGCTAAGGTATATTTCTGCAGCTGTTAGCAGCTACCGCAGTTCTAACACATTCCCGTTCCTTTGGACCAGTTTCTGATGTTCAGCTACATTCATGCGAGATGGTTCCAAGGCTTCTCCAAGCTCTTGTCCTTGTTAAGGCGTGTCATCAACACGCCACGGTGACGCCACGTTGGCACAGACAAGGAGAGCAATGCAGATGGGGGCTGCACAACTGGCCAGAAGCACCAGTCTCAAAATTAAGACAGCCAAATATAAGCAGCTACGCCTCTGCTCTGCTTCTCAGACGCTGCTTTTCTAGGCACACAGGACAGCCGTGCGAGCATCTGGAGTCGCTCTGATACAGGTTACAGCGCAGCATCTTCAAAAGGGAAGACGGCAAAGACTCGGAAGGAAGTGCTATCTGTTGGGGGGCGTTCAGTACGGGAGCTGTGCAAAGTGATGCTGGAGGAGCTCTTCGGCGGAGGGCCTCTGCCTGGCTTCCACAAAGATCCGCTTCAGAAAGTCCCGGCAAGGTTCTGATATGTGGGAAGGAAGCTGGGGGTTGGTGGGCTGGGTGGCAATCTTGAAAATGGCGGCCATGGCTTCATATTCTGCCCAGGGTGGCTTCTCTGTTAACATTTCCACAACAGTACAGGCCAGGCTCCTGGAGCAGGGAAAGATCAGGGACAGGAGAGTAAAACATGGATTTTGCACAGTTGTTTGTAAGCCTCTTTACAAGTGACATGGGAGTTTTCCCCCAACAAACTACTTCATTCTCCATAGAAAGAAAATAAATGGAAGAGTTTCATTTCTCGGAAGCGATGGACAACGTCCTACTGCGATGTCGCATCACAAACACTAGACACATTCTAGAGAAAAGAGGGAAACGCAGTGCTAGCTAGGGATATCCAAAATTTGATTCACTTATCTGTCTGAATGAACAGATAAATTATTCGCACAAAACAGGGAAGCTAACAGGGGTGTACACAAATGCAATTTTCAGGGTTTGATTAGATTAGAATGTCCGAAAATTCAAACCGATTCAAATGTTTTAAGTTTAAATGTATTCACATTCAATTCAAATCAAACATAATCAAATCTATTTGTTCGAATTTTTGATCTGAATTTGCACAGGCTGAAACCACAGCTGACAACATTCGTATGTGCCCGTATGCATATGGGCAAGCACGCATCGTGTACGTAGCCATACACATACGAATGTCTGAATAATTTAAACGAATAGATTCAAAAATTTGAATGTTTAAACTCAAATTTATAGACATTCAATTTGAATTCAAATGTCCAAATGAATTTGACTGAATTTTGAATGTTTCGAATAGTCTAGAAGCCACGCAGCAATCCCCAATATTTCCAAAAATTATCTCCTCCTTCCCTTGTTCAGTGCACACCAAACTCACCTGTTTTTAGATATATGCTTTTGTCTGGATTGTTGGGGTTGGTGTGGTAGCGAAGGCATCTATGTGGAACTCTTGCTTTTTATATGCCTGAACCACAACCGTTCAGGCTTTGTGGGTAAAAGCAAGACTTTCCACCACGATGCTCACCACCGTTTTATGGCCACACCATTACATAAACATTACAAATGTTATCAATTCAGAACAGAGAATGAGAAAACAATAAACGTCTGTACAGAAGAATCTTTCTGGAAAAATAAACTAGTCTACAAATGAGCTGAAGTAGACCTACGTATCTGATTGAACCTTCTATATCAATGTTCCTTTAAGGGAACGCAGATGGGATAAATACCGTTAGAAGCCAACATCTAGTTCTTCAGCTCAAACGTTTCCTGGCTCTTTCTTGCAACTGCTTTCCAATCTCCTGCCTGCAAGAACCCTGGCCCATCACTGCTTGATGTTCAGACATTTCCAAAGAAAGCTAGCGACTGGGTGGGAATCAGAGACGAAAACACAGAGAGGGACTGGGAAAGCAACTGCCAGAAAGATTTGGGATAAGTAAGAAACGAATAGACCAGTTTCTGGATCAATGAATACAACCCTGCTTTTCCAGTTATGAACAACTGTGGATCTTAAAGGGCACATTAGTCAATCCATTCCACAAATGAGCTCTTCAACTGCCAGTTATACTAGCAAACAACTTGCTTTTCCTCTCGTGAGACAGACTAGATTCTCCCCGTACTCTTTACTCTGCAACAGGCTGAAATGACAGTCTGGAAGAGGAGAGGAAACAGACAAGATAAATGACCACCTAAGACCAGCTGCAGGTGTTTAATGTATACGACGTTCTTTCTGGCTTCAGGGCACTTTGTGGCTGGGTGGCTGGTGAAATAACATGCTGGCAATGGGTGCTAGATATAACTGTAGGCCATTTTAGAAAATAGTTCTTCTAAGATTTGTCCTTTCCAAGTGTTTTCAGAGCACTTTCAAGGGTACAATGCATAAGAAACGTGCCCTAAGGAACAGGCTTGCGGAAATGCGGTAATCATGCATTTTAGAAACATCTTTTACGTTCAACATCTCATGACATTTGTGGACGCTCGCTGTTTGGCCAGTATGTTTCAAAGAGAAGCCTTGAACATAAAAGGCTGCTCTTTGAAGCAGATTTCATAGAAGGATTTGGTACTGGTAATAAAACCTGCTCTGAGAACTAAAGAAGCATCTTCAAACAAGAGATGAATAATATAATGCTGTATGTATATTTTTGGGGCTTAGCTGTAGTACTTAAAAAAAGCTTTGAGTATTTTAATCAGATTGTAAGAACTTCAGTAAATCCTTGAATATTGATATTTGTTAGGAGATACACCTTCCAGCTACTGTTTTTCAAATATATATATATATAAAGCAGTGCGTTATCTTGGCTCAGGCCTATTCTAGGCATGTGCGCCTTCTCCTCTAAAAATGCTCCTCTTAATCATAAGCTTAAAAACGGAAGGACCTCCGGCGCTCTGAATTCCTGCATTAGGTAAACACAACGAAGCAACTTCTCACCAGATATCAGCTTTTCTTCCATATCCCTCCCCGCTGATCACCTCCGGACTCATCCAGTAAGGTGTGCCGGTGACAGAACGAATGCCAGTCCCAGACATGCAAATGGTCTGCAGCCGTTTGCTAGCCCCAAAGTCCCCGAGTTTTACGTTGCCAGCAGAGTCCCGGAGAATATTGGCTCCTGAGAAGTAAAAGAGTTGAAAGAAGAGAAGACGCGATTTGTATCTACAATCCAAAATCTGGAACATGACTGCCAGAACTCAGTACAGACAGTCTACAATCATCTCGCCGTTATAAAGATATTAGTGGGAACAAAGCAGCCAGGTGGGCAGAGAGGTCGAGAGAACCAGGGGTGCTCTATGAAGCTGATGGGCAGGAGAGCCGGGACTGACAAGAGGAAATACTTTTTTCATCAGTCTATAAAAATGACTACTAGAAGAGGTGGTGACAGCAACCAGCCTGGATAGCTTTAAGAAAGGATGAGGGCAATTCATGGAGGTCAGGGGCCTAAAGGCAATTTGCAGGGGTTCGAGAGCAGGCAGAAGATCTGTCTTTGTCTTCTGTTTGAGAATGCCCAGAAATAATTGGTGGATAATTGATGTGATACAGGATGCTGGATGAGATGGGAGGTGACCCAATCCAGAGGGCTCCTCTTATCTAGAGAGAAATCTGTTCTGAAACAACCTCCTGAATTCATGTACGTTTTCAAAATTGATCACATGATTCTGCTTCTTGTTGTTTGTACTATATCAGGAGTCAACTCATACCTAGGATGTTTCCCCCTATCTGTACAGCCAAGAGTGCTTTCTCATCACCTGCCTTGCTTACTTTCTCAGCACCTGGCCCGTCCCTCTTTTCCAGGGACTGAATGAGCATATTATTATTCAATATGTCGGAAGTATTTTAATGGAGTAAAATCTTTTTTCTTATAAGAATGTGGTTCACTGCTGACTATCTTTGGTTGTTTTTGCACTGGCCCTAAAGACCCCATTCGGAACCCAATCGATACGCAAATGGTACCGATCAGGCATGCCCTGTCCCCACACAAGACCCCATTAGGGCCCCATCCTGAAGGCCTTGTCCCCATGAGTACTGGAGAAGTCCAGATTTAATGGGTCCTTCAGACCCTTAAATCTGGATTTAATGCAGACCCCTTTAATGGTGTCCACAATCTGGTCTCCAGCCGTGAAGACCGGATTGGAGGACTCACGTCCACACTACATACTGGGCTGATGGGGTCCAGGGGTGGGAGCAGCGCGTGCCATTTGCAGCGGGGTAATTCTGGCTCTGCCCTGCCACTCACAGCTATGGAGCCGAGCACAGGCTTCGTAGCTGCTGCATAAGCAGCTATGAAGCCGTACCTCTCTGCCCCGCCCTCTGAGAATGATGGTGATGCTCGCCAATCACGCCTTCCGGCTCTGGCGAAACAGAGCGCTGGAATGGGTGCTATGGTGTCTGCATGGCACCCTGTTTAGCACCCATTGTAATCTGGTGCTAGAGGGCCCGTGTAGACTTATGGTGTCCTCACCAAGATCTGGATCTTTGAGGGCCGGATTCAAGCAAGAACCCCATCTGCAAGATCTGGATCCCCTAAATCTGGATTTCTAAGGGTAAGTGCAAAACAGGGATTATCTGCACCTTTGCCCTGACCTTTGGCTAAATGAAACAGTGTTTCCTTCTCACTTTCAGGCACTGTTATTATTTTAATATGTTCATTTTTATATTAGGTTTTTAATGTTGTAACCCACCCTGAGACCTTTGGGTACGGGATGGGATAGAAATGCAAATAAATACATAAATATTCCATCATCTTAAAATAAAACTAGTGTATATGCTATATTTTCCATCCATTTGATAGTTTGTGTTTTTAATTTCCACTTTTGCTTCAGTTCCAAAAAAAGCAGATGTGCAGTCCTACTCCAGTCTGGGTTTCTATGCACAGGGAGAGAAGGTTAACCTTCTCCTTCCTGTACATTCTTCTTTTCAGACTTCCAACATGGCTATTTAATCCAAATTCACGCCTTTATTTGTTTTAGTACACTAGCCAAAGGGAACAGAGGATGCTAATATTAGTATAGATTGCAATTCAAAAAGATTAGTATTGCAAGAGAGAGGGAGACAAAAGTTAAATACAAACACATCTGGGCACTCACCTAAAATCACTGAATCCTCCCGTACCAAATTATTTTTGGGCTTCCAGACACAAGATGAGGATGGCTCACAAATGCCCCCGTGTTCACAAGCGCATGCACTTCTATCTCTTACCCTTTATATCCCGGTGTACAATCATGTTGCTGTGAAGGTAACAGACTCCCTCTAGGATCTGCCGCGTGTATTTCCGAGTTACATTTTCTGTCAGTGCTCCATAAGCTTTCAGCTGGTCTTTTACAGATCCCTTTGACAGGAAAAGCAAGAAAGGTATTAAATGTACTCCGAGGAATGTTAGGGATAAAAATAAAAAAAAAACATTGCCAGAAATGCACGTCAGCTCTTACCCCTGGCATGTACTCCATAAAAATGCTGAGTGTCTTCTCTGCTCGATCCCTCAAGCACCCATAATATTGGACAATGCGCTCGTGCTGGAGGTTCTTAAGCAGCTGGATCTCACACTCTAAAGCACTCACTTCCTGCAATGGAGGAAAAGGACATTTGGCTTTCTGGGCTTTGTATGTTGTACCTGCATGTTACCACCTTCCCTATCTGGTTTTCATTTCATTTCATTTCCATTTTATTTGTATACCGCCTTTCCAAAAGAAATTTTTGCCCCAGGCGGTGTACAACAAACAAAAAATACGCAATGCAAAATAATAATCAAAACATTATAATAAAAATACATTATAAAAACTGCACATCATACAAAACGTTGTAAAATAAGCCAAACACACAAAGACACAGACTGAGACAGCTAAGGGCAAGTGGAGTCCACAGCAGCTGACCGGAGGCCCCAGTTCCACAAAGAACCACCTCCTCTAAGATGCCTATGCCCAGCCAGGCTGGAGAGTCACTCCGAGGGGTCTACAGTACCTGACAGAAGTTCTGTCGCTTATCCATGTTATTGAAACCAAAGCTTATAACCTGACTTAAAAGTCATCCATTGGTTTTAGAAATGACTCATATGAAAGCTGAAAGCCTCCCAAATGAGGTTTTTTTAAAGAAAATAAATTTGCTTCAATGCTGAAGTATTGATCATTTAATGAACACAGAAAGGTCAGATTTTGGCTAGACACCACTAGACCACCCCCCAAGGAAGGATGGCATAAGCGGCTGTCCTTTATGGTTTCTGGTGCAGCTGAGACCAGATGGAGTCCACAGCATCTGAAAAGAGGGCCCCAGTCCTGCAAGGAAGCAGCTCCAAATGATCAGGGTCCATCCAGGCTGGAGAGTCATTGAGAGGGCAGAGGGCTTCCACCATTAGACCACCACCCTCGGAGAGATGGCAAGGTTCTTGTCAGGAGCTTGCCAAAAAGGGAGCTCACTTAACGTCCTGTTTGTGTTAAGAATTTAACAACTTCCACCTTGACTGCTTTGTTAAGACTGCAAAGAGTCTTTTTTAAAAATGTTAAATCCGAGGGACTGCCTTGCACTGTTGAGCTGCTTTGCAGGAAGGTCCATCTGGTAATAACTGAAGAAAGAACTTCATTACTCTGGCTCCTGGTCAGCGGAATCATTTTCCCCACGACTAAGGAAGGCATTGGCTCAGTTGCGGATCTGGCAACGGTAACATCCATATCAGAGCTGCTGCTGATTGCTGAAGGCATCTCTGTTCACCGTTTTTAATAACAGGCGTTGATTTTAAAACATTCAAGAAGCAGCAAGCATTTGGCTTCTCTACTCTATTTCTGGCAGAAGCCAAAGCTGACTGCAATGGGCACAAATCTGGGAAATTGGGGGGAAGTACAACATATTCAACAAGCATTTTTCTGCACAAACAACTGTTTGTTTAAATATCTGTGGGGCAAACAATGGCTGAATACACTATGGTTAAAAGAAATAATACCTGAAAGAGCCAAAGGATTGGGGATTTTGCAAACATTAAAAAGATTACTGGAAACTTTTTTCTTAATTTTTTTGAATTATACTCTCAAAAGGTTCATGGGATCAGTTGTGCCATATGTTAAATTATAGCATGCTTTCCCATTTGCATCCTTATACATTGAAGCTATCTGTAACTTGGATTTTACTAGTGCTTATTTGTGCTTTAAAGAACAAAACTTCTGAAAACTGATTTCAGGCAGACAAGAGCTATTCTGGCAACATTTCAGCCACTTATGTAAATACTCATTTTCTGTCTATTTCCTTCAGGAATACAATGATCTGCTGAACTATATACAGTATACTACTTTGCCATAAGGACCAAACCAGAGGCATTTCCGCACTGAATCGCGTTCGAAACGGAACGCGTTCAGGCGGAAAGCTTAAGCCAGCTTCGGGCGCTTTCCCCGTTCACACACAGACGCGCCAGAACGCGTGTAAACGCGTTCCGGAGCGTCTGGGTGCGAATGCTCAAAGCGCCCGAAGCTGGCTTAGCCGGCAAACGCCGGCAAGGGGCGCGATGACAGCCGCGGAGGCAGATCGACAATCAGCTGTTTGACAAACAGCTGATTGTCAAAGCCGCGCGGCGTCGGAGGCGCGCCGGCAGCCGTTCAGGAGACAGAAGAAGCGCGAACGCTTCTTCTCCCGAACGGCTGCGGGCGGCTCGTCCGCGTTGGAACGCGTGTAGAGCACTTCGAAGTGCTCTACATTTCGAACGCGGAAAAGACAGCTGCGGACACGTCGGAACGCAAGCCGCGCGTGGCCAATGCGGATGACGTGTCCTCAGCTGTCTTTTCCGCGTTCCGTTCAGCCCCGTGCGAAAACGTCTCAGATTTCTCAGCAAAGACTATCCCCAACCTATGAAACAGAAGACCAGTTACCTGACTGTTAGCTCTCTCTCCCCTCCCATATACTTTCATTTTTCCTGACAAAATCTTACTGAGACATTTCCCCCTTTAACTAGGCTCATGTTCAGAATCCTTTTGGTGAGGAACAAATAAACACTGCTTACGCTGGGGTGACATTTCAGGAATAATCATACCATAAGAAACAGATTAACAGATGGTTTTTAATGTTATAATCCACCCTGAGAACTTTGGGTACAGGGAAGGATAAAATGCAAATAAATAAATAATAAACATGCAGCCCTAAAATGTTTCCCTTATACCATCTAGTTTAGTTCTGATTTCCATATACAGCAGAGACCACTTTATGATCAGATGTTAGATCTTTAAGAATTTACAAGAGATTAATTCACATCAATCCAGGACATAATTATGCAATTTGTAGAAAGTGGAATTACTTTGTATCCCTCATGTTCTTAATCACTGTGGTCAAATGACATAAGATATAAGAACTCTCCCTCACAGGTTGCCCTAAAACTGTAGGAATAATCATGCTTTTTGAATGGAATACAGAAGACACATCTACCCTTTCACTTGACTGGACAAAAGGTTACTTGATTGATGGAGTTTTTTTTAAAAAAAACAGACAAAATATTGAATGTTCCTAAAAGGAAAGCAACAAACATTCAAATGAGGCTCTTTTGCCAGGTGTTGGTTTCAGATTATATGAAGACCTACTGGGAAGAAGAAATCTGCAAAGACGACTTCCCCATCTTTGGAAATACAGTATATGAACACAGAGTTGTCTTTGAAATACCTTGCTTGTCTCAGGGCTGTCTGGGTCAAACTGTACTTGTTTCGCAGCAAGTTCCCTGCCTGTGTCCACATCGTAGCATAAGTACACTTGACCAAACGCACCCTGTCCTAAGAGCTTCCCTCGTCGCCAGTTCACCGGAGCACTGGGAGCTGAAAACACAACAGTAATGTCCTACTTAAAATACCATAGACAAACATCATCCCCTACTGCCATCAGAATATATTATTCCAAGTTAATATTAAGGGGCCAAAGAAAAAGGGTGAGAATTTCAAGCAAAAATTCAGTCTCTAAGATCCAGAGTTTAGCTTCAAAGTTACAAGGCGTGGGATGTAAAATGTATCTTGGAGCTGCCTTTCATAATTTTGATGGGTTTTTAGAACTGCCTTCCATAATCTCTTCTTGTTAAAATGTAAGGATTATTAAGCCACACCAAAACACCATATTGCTATATATCCTTTTGTTTTGGTCATCCAAAAAAAACCCCAGGGAAAATTTACAATCATACCAAGATGGCAGCTCCTTTGTAATTTCCTAGAGTCAAGTACACAAATGCTCTGTTCCAGATGACCTTAATTAAGAAACACCAGACAGATGTACTGGACTTGACTTCATTTCAGATAATTTGTTAAAAAGCTACTGATGTTAATCACTCACAAAATCTTGAAGTGACAATGGGTGTTTTTCCACCATGCTCCTTTAATCCAGATCTAAGATCCGGATTAAGGGAAGTACCCAATGTGTTTCCATGGGTGGTCTAGCACCCAATAGCAATGGGTGCTAGCCTCCCTGCTGTGGAAACACCGAAGCACTCATTTGGGGGACAAGGGGTGCAATCTCCAAAGTTGCAAAGGCTCCTAAGACAAACCCTTTGCAAGAGCAATGCAAGAGAGGTGCATATTAATTAACTCCTTGTGAGCAGAATGAGTCAGCCTCATTAATATGCATCTCTTTCCATGCCTGAAGGTAACAGTCTGCTTTGTTCTTGCAAGGGGTTTGTCTTTGGAGCCTTTGCTAATCTCTGAAGGCAACTTTGGAGGGATTTCGGAGGGACTTCGAAGCTTTGATTTTGGGGCTCCCACCCCCATGGGCGCCCCTCCCCCTAGCCTCCTCTAGACCCCATTGCCCAATTGTAGTGGAAACAGGCTCCCTACAATCCGAATTTTCAGGCTGAAGACCCCACTGTAGACCCCTTTTTAATGGGGCCTACACTAAATCCGGATTATAGGTCCTGAAGGACCCATATGATCCGGATTTCCCAAGCTGCGGTGGAAACAAATGTGTCCCTAATGGGGTCTGTGGTGGAAATGGGGTCATCCGGCTCTGACCCAAATGGGTCCTTAATGGGTGCTAAAATGGGTACTTTCTGCCAGTGGAAAAACACCCATAGTTTACTAAAGATTTCTCTGCAATTATCTGTTGACGGACTGCTTACATTTGGTTGGGATGTTCCTCTCCTGCACGGTGAGGGCATTCTCACTATCAGCACTCCGCAGCCGTCCTCGTGGATCCAGGTACTGCACTGTCAGGCCGAGGTTTTCTCCATTGGTGCTTAACGAGCGACTTGATGGTACCAGTGTAAAGAGGTTGCCCTGATGACGTCGAATGCGTGGGAATGTTCTCCTTCCTGAGAAATCAACCAAAGAAAGCAGATTTACAAAGAAGAGGAGAAAGGACTGGGGCATATTTTGTGACATGGAGCAAGAAATCATTAAGACACAAATCCTGATGCAACTGAGAGTAATTTAAAAACATATTGTGAATGGCTGAGATGAATTGGGAAGCGAAGTGAGAAAAGAACCAAAGCAACTTAGATGGCTGAAAATTTTTTTTTTTAACAATATCTTGAATTAATCCATTTACATTATATTCATTTTTCAAAAGGTACTGATGTTCCCAGCAGATGGAAGGAAACATTTCCAATTAGAACAGTCCTAGTTCTATCTTCCTCTATATTTAGTTATTCACTAGAGTCTTAAGATTAGGAATCCCATCATATTAATATGATTTTTCTTGCACATCCACCTACAGTAATCTTCTCAGCAGTTTCCAAAAGAGGAAATGGAAGAATAAGACAGGGTGTTGAGAAACAGACTGCTGCTCTTAGTCGACATGTGAAATGACAAATCTACTGAGATTATACAAAAGAAGGGTGTCTTACCATCATTATAATCTTTGTGCTGCATAGAGACATGGTAACGCCGGGGGTACGTTCCACCTTTTTCCGCTTTGTCATATATCTGATTTTCCCGATCTATGACAGCAAGGAAAAGGAAGAAGAAGTTATGTCACTAATTATCATTAGACAGACCCTCTTTCACCTACACAGGATCTTCTACATGAAGATTTTGTAAAATCATGATGGTAACAGATAAATAGAGAACCTTGTGATGAGAAGATAATTCAGGCCACCTACATACAAATACTAGCAGAGGGCACAAAAGCTACATTGAGATCAGGCTAATTTATTTAAATGCAATCCAGTTTACACCAATCTGATACTCTCTAAAAATGTTCTGGGTATTTGTACTTCTCAAAATATTGTTTTGTGTTCATTATTATATCTGATAAATCTATCAGCGGAGTGCAACGGAAAGCCGTTTTTAGTCAGTCCTTTAAGTGTTCCACACATCCCTGCAATCCAGCTCCAAAAGGTCTCTCAACATCCCTGCATGGATTTGAAGCATTAAGTGCTACAACGTAAACAAGGGGATTGTTAAAAACTGCCCCCATCCACATTACAGGAATCCATTTGGCCAGGGATAGGCTGGATATCGTCAAAGATGAATAAAGGATAGAAAAAACAAGAAAGTTCCTTCCTGTGAGCCAGTTTGGTCTAGTGGTTAAGGAGCTGGACTCTTATCTGGGGATCCCAGGTTCCATTCAGCCCTCCCCCATGAAGCCAGCTGGGTGACCTTGGGCTAGTTACAGCTCTCTTCTGAGGTCTCACAGCCCCACCTACCTCACAGGGTGTTCTGTTGTAGGGAGAAGAACAGAAGCTTTATCAGCCAATTTGAGTCCCCTTAAACGGGTGAGAAAAGCGGGGTAGAAAAACCAACTGTTCTTCTTCTTATTATTTTCTTCCAGCAACAAATTCTAAGCAAATAAGTCCTAGCCAACACAACTGAATATCCTCGCCTCCCAAAGTACACCACCAGAAAGTAGACTTGGGAATGTTTACAGTTATAAATGAGAGTGTCATCTTCTAAGAAATACAAAAATGGTCCATCGTACCTCAAAGTACACAATCACTTTTCATTTCTGATCAACCACTGTATGTTTAGCAGGATAAAATAGTTTACATTTACTTAATCAGTTCAGACTTGATCAACAGCAAGTGGCCAAAGCTCTTGGGATTGAATCTCATGCTGAAACAGGTTCAAATCCCAAAAGTAAGAGATGCTGTGAAGGCTGCTGTTGCAATGGTACAATCTTGAGAGATGTCAGTGATTTATACTACTGATTTATTAACATTCTGATTTAAAAAATTATTTTAGATATCATGCCTTTTTTGTTTTGGTCCTTCTGTGTGCGCGTGTGTGTGTATGTGTAGGAGAGAGAGAGGGAGACAAACCAACAAAATGAAATACCTGAGAAATCTTGCCTATTGTCAGGAAAGCTCTGAGCTCTGGACATGCAGGATTTTCGAAAGGCAAGGCTGTTTAGGAGAGAAAAGAGTCAGGGAGAACTGAATTTTGGATGTATACACTGGAACAGGAATAACTTATGTTTGCTTTTCATGAGATAAGAAAAAGAGGGTTGCTGCTTACCACAAATAATGTTTGTCTTTTTGGGGCCTAGTGATGGACGTGGAAAGGCTGAAGATTTAATGAGGCCTTTCCTATTTCTTAAAGAATTTGTATCCCACCCTTCACTAAGAGGTCCCAGGATAGGTCATAAGAACAACAACAACAATTATTATTATTGTTATTGATTTTCATAAAAATATTCTTAAAACATCTTTAAAATATGACCCTTTCTACTTCTCACTGGCTCTGTTGGACTGACTTAAAGCTCATATAACTTTGGAAACTGACACTGGGAGATCTACCCAAACCAACAAGATAAGAAAGCTATCTCTTTTGGAACCAGGGGCAGCGGTCTGACTGTTTGTAGCAGCTTATTTGAATGGATATTTCGACTGGAACCCTTGGAGATTTTCTGACAGAAGGAAGTCAGGGATTTAGATGGGACTGGCTGTAGGGTACAGTAGGACCTCCGCATCCGCTGGGGATACGTTCTAGGTTCTAACATGGTTACCCAAAAAACGTGGATATTTCAAACACAGGGAAGTTGCATTAAATTTCCCATAATTCCTGAGAAATCCCACGAGATTTCACAGGAATCATGGGAAATCTCATGTGATATTGTGATATTTTCTGACTGCCCCAAGGTCTCCAAGAAGCTCCAGGTAGGCCTAATGTCACTGGCAGGCTGGTCCAGTCACTGTGGAAAAGTGAAACCACGGTAACCAGATCAGTGGGTACGGAGGTTTGACTGTATTTCAGTTATCCTACTGCTGCCTATAAGGCCAATTCCACCAGATAGTTCTCTCCTCCATTTCCTTCTCTAATCATAATCACGTGTTGAATCAATGGTGAAGTTTAATTTGTTTAACTCAGGCAGGACAGAAATATTGTTGGTAATGTCCACTCCAATCTTTTAATATTTGTTATACATGATTCAAGTGGTCAATTATTCCAGGTTTGACTTTGCCACAAATGGTCTCCATTGGTGTCAAAGTAAAAACAATAACATCAGTTTCATCATACATGCATATTATCAACCCACAAATGTCAGAAGCAGATAACAGACATACAGAAAACAACTAACACAGATCAGACAAGTGAAATAATGCGAAACAAGGGTTGTCTGTCTCTGGGTGATCTTGGGTCATCACTGATTTTACTGAAGTGTGGCAATCTCAATGAGATGGTAAGGCATTAAACAAAGGCAAAGTCATCTAAGGAAGTCATGTACCTGTCTCCTGACTGACTCAGTGACTGACAACTGCCAGATATTGAGCTTTCGGCACTGCTTAGAGGATCCAATACCTGTAAGAGAAGGTCACAGAAACTCAACTACAGCCTACTGTTCAGAATTGACTAAAAGTGCAGAATGGAGAATACCAATCTTCAGCAAAGAATGAAGAGCAGTGAGGTAGGAGTTATAACATGCAGTCTTAGATTAGGATTATTAATAATATTATTATTCTGTGACAGGAAATGCAAGTAACAGAATTGTCCCTTGGGCATCTCAAGTACCACGTGTAGAGCCTCAGACACGCTCAGCCGGTGACGTTTTTATTTACTGTTAAATGCTGAGTGAGTCGGTGGGAAGAAGATAACAATAGTCGAAACAATTCAAGCACCCCTGTTTCTGTCTATCCCATGCATTTTTGAAATTGGACGATCCGACTAAGACTCCAAAAGAAGAGTAACACCACCTTGCAATTCCTGTAATGTCATGCACACAAGATGCAAGAGAAATACAAGGATTTAGAAAGTGAAAATGCAGATTATCCAGGTCTAATATATTTTCATTTCTGTCATCAAAAAACAATCTGAGCACGAGAAATGTTGGCATGCTTGCATCTGAATTCCTACAAGTTAACTTGGGATTCACTTAATCAGTGCCTCTCCTCTTCAGGCTGCGTTAAGCTTATAATTGCTAAGCAAATACAAATTTGGATAATAGAAGCACTCCTTTTTTGACCTCTCCTAAGTGACCAATATTTGTACCAGTACAACAGCTGTCTCTATATAATTATAAGCACACACATAAGAGCATTTGCAGGTATTTAACTACAAAGCAAACACTTTCTAAGAATTTTCAGCAATGGTTGAACCTTTGTACCACAGAACATTTCAGTATAATCTAATAAACCTCTGAATGACTCACAATAGAAGGCTTACAGAGCTGCTGGTCAGCTTATATAATACCAAAATATATCAGCCAATGGTCTGACTTGGTTTAATGCATTTTCTTATCTAGAACTAAGAGATAAAGAGCACAATTTGAGAGACTAGATAGAACTACGGTACTTTGGCCTGCCTGCTTTATATGGAACTCACACACTGTTCAACGGATTCTGGAATGAATTCTCCTTCGCTGTTGATACTTGTGTAGGACCCCTGACGAGCAATTCGTTGCTGCCTTTCTGGGACGTATCCTGGAGGGGGTGAACTTCGCCCTGCATTTTGGGAACCTGAAGATTTTGAAATGCTTATTAAAAATATGTACAAACATGCTGAACGAGTTCATATACAGTGGTACCTTGACATACGAGTTTAATTCGTTCCGTAACCTTGCTCTTATGTCAAATCGCTCGTATCTCAAAGCAATTTTCCCATTAATCCATTCCAGCTCGCAAAACACCACCTCAGTTGTTTTTGTTATGTACTGTACTGTATTTACATACTTGTATCTCAAATCTTGCTCTCATCTCAAAGCAAAATATCACTCACTCGGCGGCTTGTATCTCAAAACACTTGTATGTCAGGGCACTTGAATGTCGAGGTACCACTGTACTTTAATCCCTATGAGTTATGGGGTGATTTTCCACCGCGCTCCTTTAATCCGGATCTAAGGAATGGGTACTTCCCTTAATTCGGATCTAATAGATCCGGATTAAAGGAAGTACCCAATGTGTTTCCATGGGTGGTCTAGCACCCAATAGCAATGGGTGCTAGCCTCCCTGCAGTGGAAACACCGAAGCACCCATTTGCAAATCTGGATTGACCCACGAGGGGTCTGCCTGTCACCCAAGGTGTTTTGGGGGACAGGGGGTGCAATCTCCGAAGTCCCTCCGAAATCCCTCCAAAGTTGCCTTCGGAGGTTAGCAAAGGCTCCGAAGACAAACCCCTTGTGAGAGCCTGCATATTAATTAGCTCCTTGTGAGCAGGGATGAGTCAGCCTCATTAACATGCACCTCTTTCCATGCCTGAAGGTAACAGTCCGCTTTGCTCGCTTTGCTCTCCCTTTGTTCTTGGAGGTTTGTCTTCAGAGCCTTTGCTAATCTCCGAAGGCAACTTCGAAGTGGCTTTGAAATGACTTTGAAGCCTACGTTTTGCCCCCCCCCATGGGTGCCCCCTCCCCCTAACCTCCTGTAGACCCCATTGCCAAACTAATGTGGAAACAGGCTCTCTTTAATCCAGATTTTCTGGCTGATGACCCCATTGTAGACCCCATTAACGGGGTCTACAGAAAATCCGGATTAAAGGCTGAGATGTACCCATGTGATCTGGATTTCCCCAGCGGCGGTGGAAACAAATGTGTCCAAAATGGGTGCCATGGTGGAAATGTGGTCATCCGGCTCACACCCAAATGGGACCTTAATGGGTGTAAGAATGGGTACTTTCTGCCAGTGGAAAAACACCCATGATATCCTTTGTTACCCTCTCCAAGGTGAAGCACTCACTACTTGCACTAAAGAAGAGGAACCCCACCACAACAACTTTTTTGAGTCTATGGTTTACATCCAAAGAAAAATTCTTTCACTATGGCTTCCTTTAACCTATATAAAGCAAACATAGCATGAATAGCAAGCATATCAGGCAAGAAATGGGTAAAATAAATCCCAGGTTGTGCTAAACAACAGAAAGATTCAAACAGAAAGATTAAGATGCTTACGGGCATCTCAAGCAGAAGATGCACTCAGATACCTGCAAATGGCTTTTGGAGGCACTCTACCTATCTCTCCAGCCTGGAGGAAGTACCTAGGTATCCATTTTAACTCAAACTCCTGTTCTGCTTAAGAACACGTTAAAGGCCTTCACCTAATCTTGGGCTAACACCTTACAACCAATTACTGTTTCTGCAAACAAATATCCACAGTGGATCATCTCAAATAGGTAAAAACCTTTTAATACTTTGGCAGAATTCTCCACGACTACTCCATCTCACCAATAGTGTTTGCAGTTCCTAAAGTGTGGACAATGTTCCTTATCTTGGCTTTATTGATTACTTTTATCTACATGCCCCCCAATGCCTATTGACTATGTTATTCACCCTATGTTTGCTACTCTCCAATTTCCAAATAAGTATGCCCAGACTTTTCCATTCTACTCTAACTTGCAGATTTTTTTAAACCCAGGGGAACTTTTTTCCAGTTTTGATCTAATTCATTTGAGACTCATTAGTTGGGAGTGGCCACCTCCATCTACAATTGGTTCACGAGCTTTGATCTTTCCTGCATAGGGATAATTTGGCCACAGTGATTCACGGTGCTGGTGAACTCCAGATAAAACTACTTTATTGCACTGTACATGAGGTTACCCCTGAAAACCGTCCTGAACCTGGAATTACTGGAGAATGCAGCAGCTTGACTACTGATGTGTATTCCTGGCCAGACATACATTATGTGAATCCTGGAAGATCTATTTCCTTCCATGCTTTACAATGTCTTGGCTTTGCAGCACCATTTCCCAATGAAGTACACAAATATTTTTGTTTTATGTACAAATTTGTAGAGCTTCTCATCAATGGAGAAGGCAAATTTTAGAAAAGCAGGGCACAGCACAAAGAGCTGAACTTTTACCGATGGACATACTTCTGCAAAGTACTTACTGATGGATAAGTGCCTATTCCTGGTTTCAGAGGTCTGGAAGGTGTTCACATCTCCCACTGTCTGGGAAGTTTTAATTCTAACTTGCTTTGGCATTCCAGAATGGGAAGAAGAACTGATCTGTTCAAAACACCAATGAGATTTAATCAAGCTGAAGAGATTTTGTTTTCAATTTCTAACGTCAATGGCCTATGAAAAAGAAGACAGCAGTACCAAACTGCACATTCAGTTATTTTCAGTGACTCTAATCACGGAAAGTGAGGGACTGTTTGCACTTTAGAGGCAGAGTGATTCAGGCCATGTGCTGGGTCCCTCCATCTGCACTTGAAAGCTATGACAATTTGGGACGTGCACAAAGCCAAATTCTCCCATTCAATTTGATGCACAAATCGAAAGAGGGAATATTCAGCTTCATCCAAAGCCTCCCCACAAATGTGGGGTACTTCTGCTTCATTTCATGCGTGAACATCAAACAAGCTGCCGCCATGCACAGGTCATTTCCATCCGAGCCTGAAATAGGAAATGACAGTGGACAGCATGGCTGCAGCCTCCGTGGGGTAAGGGAGCGCAGCAGGGAGGAACGGGGGCGGGCGGGCTGAAGTGTTGCTTGGAAATGACGGAAACTTGACAAATGTTGAACCCATTCAATTCATGGACCCCTTTTGATTTGCTCACGGATGTCAACATTCTTATGAATTTGTCCTGATTTCAAATGTGACGAATATTCATGACAACTCACTTGAAATAGCTACATTCTCCCAGGAACAATCCAGTGTGGACTCCTAAAAAAGCAGTCCACTGGCTGACCAGAAGCAGCTGGATTGATCCTGCATGGTAGCTTCTGCATCTTCTTCCGGGTGTGGCACAGTGAGTGGGCATGGCTATGCGATGGCAGCTACCCACAGCTGCTGGATTGCCACAGCGACATTTGCTTACCATCATATGCCAGTCTGGACCTTGCCTTGGCAATTCAGGCAGCCTCAGCACACTTACAAGCGCTGCTGGCCAGGAATGGTGTTAGTTTAGCACCTGTAAGTCTGAATAGCTGCCACCAGACTGGATCCTTACCAGGTTGGTATAGTATTGTTATACCATGTCATACCAATAAGTGTGAAGATACCCTTAGTCCTGAGATGGACAAATGCAGAACAGAAATCATGACTGAGCTACTGTCAGGTTTAACAACTGAGACTAGTCGAAAGGATTCAGCAGGAATGTCATTACTGTTCTCATTGTTTTCAACATGCAGGGGTGATTTGCATAGCAGAATCAAAGAGGCAGAGGAAGATGCTAAGCGATGGCATCTTTTGATCTCTCTGAACCACACAGGTTCAAAATGCAGTCCAGAGAGATCAAAGCCTGAGCCTCACCCCTTCCACAGAAGTCTGCTAGTTCTGCTGCATGGGTCGCTGCTCCCCAAATGGAGACTTTGGTATAATTTAAAAAGCAAATATTATGCCAAATAAATCACTGTTCTTGGTAAACGATTTACAAGGAAGAAACTGAAAGAGGAAGGATGCAACATGGAATAGGAATATACATTTCAGGAAAAATACTTCATTTGTTTCCTGTTTGGAATGCTATTCACACAAAGAAAAGTATGCTGGGATCCTGGTAGCTTCATTTTTTTTTAAAAAAAATGTGATTATTATATTTATTTCCTATCCTATACCAGTCTCAGGGCACCGTACAGAATGTAAGAACAAGTGATCCCGCAACATTTAGCTTCAAGATGGATGAGAAATATGTGGGAAATGAGAAACAATGGCCATCCCTAACATTTTGTGTTATGAAAACATCTATTTCTGCTTTGCATGGAAGAAGAGAAGAAAATCCATCTTACAGCTGGGAATTTTCGCCTTGAAGACCGGTAAGAGACTATACATCAAACAAGAGACTGTTTTTACTCACTTGGTTCCTATCTTGAGAAAGCAGTAATATTCGTAGGCTTTTCACATTTGAGCTTCGGTCCAGAAGATCTACGGCCTTATCAAGATCATCTTGACTTTTCAAAGGAATAGATAACTGCCATGCAAGAGTACAGATTCTCAAGTCAGGTATATTCCATTTCCAATTTTGCTTGGCAACAAAACGACTAACAGAACAATTTTAAAATGGCAAAGCTGCAGCTGTTTATTTTATTTATTTAATAAATTTGTATCCCACTCTTCACCAAATGGTCCCAGGGCAGTTTACAATAAGAATAAAATATATAATAAAACATAATTAAAAATATCATCCCTTCTTTCCCATCTCCCCCCTCCCTCCTTCCCTCCCTCCTTCCCTCCCTCCCTAAAAGTACAGTATCTGCTTACTGCAGTTCAATACCTCATTATTCATGTAATGGAGATCCAGTGGTAGCCCAAAAGCAGTTTTCACTTTCTGCTGCACATCTTCATAGCGGACAGGCCGGGTAAAAGGTATAATTCTGGGAAGAACAGTAAAATATCAAGAGCTCGTCCTACTTGCACAATTAACAGTACATGTAATAAAAACAAGTTATTTCAAGGAAACATGGATATTTGTCAATTTTCTAGAAAATAATTAATCACTCCTTGCTGAGATTCTCTTACTGTTTTCCTCTTTTTTAAAATTAGTCAAATATTTTCAAACTGTCTTTCTAACCAGAAATCCTGTAAAAATGTCTGTTTTTAAGAAAGCACTCATTTAGCCCAGATGTCCAGGATGCAATGAGCAGGTCGTCTTTTGCGAAATGGCTAAATCTCCTTTCATTTGGGCAGAAAAAACAGAGACAGCAACTGAGAAGTTATTCTGAAAGAAATGTGCAAATTGTGTTATTATATGCTCCTTTTAGAGCAAAGTACGAAGATGGCATCCCTTCTCAACATTACACAAACAAAACATACTTTTGTGGTTCGCATGGACTACTACGGAGGTAGCATTACAACAGAACGTTGATTTCCTTTATCTTTATGGAAAGAAAAGCAATATGACAGGTAAGGAAATTAATAACATATGTGCAGTACCAATAAGGAGCAATTGTTTGCATTCCACAGACTGCAGGTAAGAAGTGAAATGCGGACAGGCAAAACAAGACCTTATTCGGATTTTCTCGCCCCCTGAAGAATCAAAACAGTAGACGAACTTAGATGACCATTCCTGCTCCTTCTAAGGACACCGGTATAGGCAAGTTAGGCAATGTGGAACGGAACTGCAAAAGAAGGTGAGGGGCCCTTGTTGCTGGTTTGGCATGCCAGTCAGTCAGCTTGATCTGGAGGTTCTAGCAGGGGTGTGCTGCTTTTTATATCCTCCTTGACGACCCTACACTTCTGTCTGGGATGGGCAGGATCTTCAACTCAAGTGTGTAGCTTTGGAAAGAATGCTATGGAACACTAAAGAAGGAAGGGAACACCTTCCTAGCTAGTCAGATCAGCTCTGTTGATTCCTGGAGTAATCGACATTGCAGTGAGATTGCCTGGACATCTGCATGTCATTTCTCATACCTCTAACATCCAGAGCACGGAGAGCACTTGTTTGATTATATTCTGCATTGAGAATCACTGTAACCTATTGGCAGAGAGTCACAGGTTCAACTTCTGGCATTCACTTGAAAGTACTAAGAGCAAACCACTTTTGTATCTTCCAAGAATACTGCATAAATGCATTCATGTAAACACCAGACACCAGCTTTTATATGATGGTACCAAATGAATGTTTTGCACTTGCTGGACCTCACAGTATTTGGTTCTGCATATTAAAGGGGTCACTGAAAAACTGGAATACGTTCAGAGATCATTCCAAGGGATCAGACAAGTAAGAGCCAATTTGCAGTGAAAAAGACTGCCTCACTCAGTGCTTAGTTCCCCATTACTTGAGATCTTCAACTGAAAGTTGGCTGATCATGATGGAAATGATTTAGTCGACGCTTACCCATAGCAAGAGGCGACTTGTGTGGGTGTGTGTTCCAACTCATGTGTTCTATAATTCTACAAAAAAAGCCTAAAAAATAGCTAACAAAAATCTAACATATTAACAACAAACCAATCTGATTATACACTGAAATTATAGTACTGGCACTATAAAACACAATTTAACTCATATTTGTAGAGAAATACTTCATAAAGATTACCGGCAATATCTTCAAAAAGGACATTAAGTACACAAATACTTGAGTTCTCTTCGTTCCAAGAATTTTTTAAAGCAGTAAAATTATGATGAATTTGGGTACTTTCAGGCAGACCATTCCTGACTTAAATATTTGTGGCTAGATCTGGCAGCTTTGCTAGAGTCAAGCACATACAAATGCATTTCGAGACCAAAACCTACATAGCTGCATAATTACTGCTTGCATACAATTGAGCTTTTCAGTTCAGTGGGTTTGTCAAACACCCATACCCTACTATGCCTCCATCACTCCTCCATTTCAAAGGCACCTGCTTGGTCAAGGAAAGGTAAAAGATGTCAGAGTTATGAGGACCGAGCTTTTCATTTTATGCTTTCACTGTTTAATGGGTGCCAATGGGAAAACCTGTTTGTGTCAACATGCTATTAGAACACATTTAGACTGTGGTTATACGCATCTTTGGAATCTTTATATTTCTTATTTCAGTGTTTGCTAAGGCTGAATTAGATTTCATTTATATTTTCAAAGCAATCATTACCATTCTACTCAATCGTACAAAAAGACTGACCTTAAAAAAATAGCTTCCCATGCCATATTCGCTTCCTTTGGACTATTTTATTTTTAACCGCAGTATTTCGTTATCTCTGAGTCTGAGGCACAGATGGACATGCTATGAGCTCTTCAGATGTTGCTGAAGTACAATTCCAGAATTTCAAGAACTGAACTTCTGTCAAACCAAGGGCAAAGAGAAGGAGGCAAGAATTTGGCCACTTCTGGTCTAAGTCTTAAGGCTACCTGCACCTAAGTTTTAATCTACTGTTGATGCACTTTCAGAGTGAGAGAATATATTAACAATTGCAAAGTAACAAAGAGTTTTCCTCCTACATTATCTAACCCAGAAAACCCACTTTTGGGTTAGATAATGTGAAAAGAAAATGGCTAGTCACTTAATGTGGATTAAAACTTGAGTGTAGCTGGGCTCTTGGACTGGCCATAGAGTGTGGGGGGGAATTAATATTTAGGAGAAACTTTCTCTTCAGTGTGGTCCTGGAGCGAATTTTTACAGAGTTATTACCACACACAAATCGAAACATGATGATAATGGGGAAAATCTACACTTATAAGATGCAGCTTCATTCATCCCTTTAGGGGAACTATCAGGGGGAATCGTCAATTATTCTTGTCTTGTATTTTGTCAGAGCGGTTAAGGATTATTGCAAAGGATGCTGAACATCCGCCTTTCTTGGAGAAAAGCATGACTGTTAACGAACAACAACAAATTACCAGGTACTTGATACAAAAAAGGCCCCACTGATCCGCTGCAAACCATCTGGACACTTGCTTGCTTTTTAATAATGGTTCGAAGTTTCAGGAAATTCTCTATGCAGAATGTAGAAATTTCTTTTAAATTTGCAATAAAGTTGTGCCTCCTTGAGAGTCTTCCTACCTTTGACACAGCGGCAGAAGCACGTTGCTGTCTTGCAATATTTCTCCCAAGCTAAAGCTACAACTGCAATTAGTAGGCCCAGCACCAGAAAGGGCAGAATGCATGTATACCATACAACAGATGGTTGCGCTATCCGTGATAATGAAACCTCTAGAGATGGACAGCCTGACACCAATGTTTCATTGCCACAGACAGCTTTACACACTGATGGGGTTGCCTGCTCCTCCCCATACAGAAGGGGACAACTGGGTTTGACTACTGCCTGTATTCTCCTTTCCCTACTGGCGTGTAGTGAGAGAAGAAAATAACCAGATGCTCCATTGCCCCTTGGCCACAAAACAAAAGTGATATTTCTTCACGCAGAGGGTCACGTAATTGGCTGCCAGAAGAGGTGGTAACAGCAACCAGATTAGATGGCTTTAAGAAAGGGCTAGACAAATTCATGGAGGATAGAATTACTAGAATGGAGGATAGATTACTAGAATGGATGCCCAGGTACATCCATCAGGCTGGGGAGACAGCAGAGTGCCTCCAAAGACCATTTGCTGGGATTTGAGAGCAGAAAGGTTTTGCCCTAGTCTTAAGAAGCCCTTAAGTAACAGTGGGGCACTGTGTGGGACAGGATGCTGGACTAGGTGGGCTGTGGCCTGATCCAGCAGGGCTCTTCTTACGTTATGTGAATATAGAATGATGCACTAGAGTCCAGCTTGATGCTGCCTCTCTGCTTTCCCTATAGAGAGAAGGCATTACTATACCATTAAAGGTGGTTTCTGAGGGCACCTTGTAATCAGGGGCAAACTGCTAGATCAGGAGGTGGAAACCACAGAGGGTGGATGATTATCCAAAGCACACATCTTCCCAATGGCAAAGACAATTAGATCTTGATTTATACAAACAGTCTACATGCCAAAGGATGTATGGCTGCTAGCCAAGGTAGCGGGAATGATATCCTCACTATGCCTCTGTAAATGCTTCAGCACTCCCAACACTGAGGCTGGTCAATGAGGTTCAGCTGAATTTGCAGCCAAAATAATCACAATCACTGCCTTCTTAGCCAAAGGAATCTCAGCTTCCACAACAAGGGAGAAGCTCTTCCACCTTATCATCAGTGGCTGAGACTTTGCCAGTTGTTGCAGCATAGGTCTATGTCTCTAAGCAAAGGAAAGCCTGCAGGCAACCCCTTAAACTGCCTCAGTGATAGCAAGGAGTTGGGGAGCAGACCCCTCGTTTGCCTGCCATGACCCACATCATCTTTCCCAGGTCCCCACTTGACAACTTACTCCTTGATCTTCCTTTATCCTTCCAAACATCTTTGAGAATGTAAACAAAAAGAAGTCGTTTGCAATTCTTCCTCCCTTCTGCCTCCTCCAACTAATGGTAGAACAGCTGCCCCTGGGCAGAGTGCGTTTACACAACAGCTAATTAAAGCCCCAGATCAACTGGAGCAACCAAGAGAAAAGAAAGTCAATAAAATCAATCACGTTCACTCACAAAACTGAAAAAAAACAAAACCCTTCCATTTGTAATCCTTGGAATGCTCTGACGGAACAGGAGCTTGGTTTGTATTCAGACTTCAAGGGCTATTTGCCCTGAATTAGGACTATCCAAACATCCAGCTCCAGGCTCAAAATGTTCTAATTAAGAACGCTCTACACACCCCTAAATGGTACTCTTTTCCTGCAAGAACAGGGGACTATTAAAATAGCCTGCCCTTGGAGACTTACAAAATCTGATGGATTTCAGAATGCTTAGGGACCTTTACTTGTTCTAGACTGAACTGCACTGCCTGAGAAGAAATTGTATAGGTTCGGGGTACTTCTGGAATCAACACTGTCAATGAATGCTCAAGTGACCTGTACAACAAGAAATAACTGTTACCAGGAGTGTTTCTACCTGGACAGGGACAGCTTAACTATTGTTGTCTATGATACTTTTGGATTTGCTCCAGAAGCTGGACCTAGTCAAGTGGCCAGGTCATTGAGTAGATGCTTACTTGTACATGCTTCACACCTGTGCAAATCCAACGGCTGACAATTCTACTGGGCAAGACTGAGATTGTTGTGCTCGGTATACTGTATAAGGCCCTAACAACTTGCGTCAGGTTATGTAACAGGTCATTTTCTTTACTTTAGATGTGTATAAGATCCCTAAACTCATTGGTAAAGGCTATGCTTTGAATGCCACAAATTACTGTGTCATTTAGCTGCTGCCCACAGTTGTTGCTGTTTTCTGTTGTGGTGCCTACATTTTATTGTGGGATGTTTCTTTCTGGGAATGTTCACCAAATAGAGTCTGAGTGTTCTTCCATTTCAGAAGAAAATCCAGAATAATTCAACATGTTCTAAGTGTCCCACTGGAATGCATTTATGTCCTGCAGAACATTCACCCCATTTTGACTTCCTTCTGAATATTCCAGCCACAGGGAATGATAGAACTTTTTGAATTCCCAGCTCGTTATAGGGGGCAGGTATCTCCTCAAAATAGGGGGGGGGGTATAAAGTGGGTAGGAGATATCCTACAACCACCCCACTTTGGGAGTCCTGGCTTTCATTTTTCCAATGTGCAATAATCTGGTAAAACAGTAGATTGAAATAAATTTAGCCAGCTCCCTCAAAGATGAGTAGATGGCAGGACAAGATACACCTCAACACACACACACATTGGTCACCATACCCACACAATAGTCAGTCATGCCCATGATTTTTAAAGGAATTGTTGTACATTTCCAACATCTCCATAAGAAACAGTGCGGTGTTGCAAAGTGCTAACTCTATTTGAAACTTGTAAAGTTGACTCAATCACATAATCTCATTATCACCTTTTGTTTGCTTGCTACATTCAACTTCCTGATACCTCTGATTGACAACACAACAAGCCTATGCACTTCAAATGCCTGTATACTACTGTTGCCTACTGGAAAAGCCTATTGCCTGCCATAGAAATCTGCTTTCTTTTTTACCTGTTAAGTGTTTTTCATTCTGGTTTAATAAAGACTATCAAATCTGCATTATTCCAGCCTACCCTTTCCCTAAAATTCTACACCGCCAAGTGCATTCTGCGTCTAGACAGTTACAAACCTATTACTTCTCAAGTTCCTTAGATTAACTGGAAGAGTAATTGTACCCAAAACCAGTTCATTCCCCTACATGTCATAGGTTAAACTCAGGCCTGTGGACCAAATCTGGCCCACAGTGTAATTGTATTTGGCCCACAAGAAAATACCAATGTCTACTAGAGGTGGCCCACTGGTAGACAGTACATGCACTGCTAATACTACAGATCCCAAAATGCTCCGCTTGTGCGTTGGCGTGACAATCAGGACTCACAAGTGCCCCCTCCTCTGTTGACATTCATTAGCAACCTCAGTCACATCGGCCACCTCTCCCAAAAATGGCCAAATGAAAGATGGGAAACAGAAGTTTTCTGGAAAAGTGAATGCAACAGATGTGTCTTATCTGACATTTGATTTCACATGTGCTTACAGTTTCTTGCTTTTCTGGTTTCAGATTCAGTGTTTAAGCAAAACTTAAGTTTTCTTTCTGTATGAAAAGTTCCATTGGTATCTGATAAGAAAAAACTTCCTCAATTGTAGACATTTTTCAATAAATATCATGGTTGGGCTACAACTTTGTCCAAGTTCTTAATTTTGGCCCAGTGTGTAACTGAGTTTGACACCCCTGCTTTACATGGTGAGAATAGTTTTTCCTCTTTCACCCATTATTTTTGGTTATATTTTCTTATACACAATTGTTGCTTTTAACTGTTTGTATAGTGAAGTCCTTTGAGATTCTGGAATAGGAAATGCTACAGAAATTATCATTTCAATACACTCTCTCACTAAAACAGATCCAACTTAAAAATATACCAAAGGTTATCTAAAGTAGAATACATGAAAAAATAAAGCAAATACTCACCTTCTTTCTCCATTATGTTCAAATTTTATCCTGATGTCATTCTACCAAAGAATAGACCATTTAATTAGTTAAATGCATGTCCAACTTTTTCCTTTCCTTTTCCTTTCTTTTCTTATTTCTGGGTACAATCATGGAACACTGCCAAAATATACTCAGCTTTATAGGGAACAGATTCTATATCTATTTTTCCTATCAAAATGCTCTTTACCACTCAGTACTGATAGATAAACTCTCATCAATCTCTACTCAAAAAGCATAAAAACTAATTGCTAGTGGAACTTCTGTGCTCCTTAAGGTTATTCTCTCCAAATATAGCCTTGTTCCCTCCCTAGCATATTTTTCTTGGTTTCCATTACAAAAGCATATATTTTAAAAACATTTATATCGCTCAATGGATAGAATTTATTATAGACACCTATGTTTTTGACACTTGTTTCAATCTGGCTCCAACTGACAAATGACTTACGCAATATAAAAATGTATGGAAGCATTTAACATTGTTTGTGAAGTATTTTCACTAATATGTAGTAGAAATAATATGGGGGCATGTGCCTTGCTTAGCTGTATATTGTAACTACTAGAACAATGCAATAAGATTTTTTTTTATGCTAACCATGGCAGCTAATGTGGGATAGATTCCAGCATGGAACATTTGTCATTCTGCCTCCAAACCATACACATGAGACTTTTGGCTAAATATAAAAGCAACTGAGATCTTTATACATAAAGAAAATTCCAGTATAAAACAAAAAAAATACCTAAGAAAAGTCAAAATGACCATGAAAGGTTCTCAGAGATTGGTAACACATATTTCACAAAGAATCTACACTTAACTTTGATCAGGATGAAGGGTCCAAGCAGGCCACATTCTGGACCTCCTCATCTGCCCATTAATGTGGAATAAGAAGGTTCTGCCCTCATTGGTCCAGCTCTGTCTGCACTGAATAGAGCAGGATCCAAATAAGATACCCTTAATCTGTCTCTCTGGTGGATCTGTTTAATCAGCACACCCTTATGTTCCACGATTACTGTGGTGGCTGCAAAGCTCTTACAAGCTTCACACCTGCAGCATGGCTTACTGTGGATCAGCACCATGAGTGCAGATAGCACTGATGTGGCCCATGCCTCCACACGATCTGGATCAACGGGCCCAATTCTTGCAGACCCAATGATCTGGATCTACAGCTGATAAGTGTAGAAAAGGCCCTTAGATACCTTTCTGGGCTTTCAAACAATGCTTTATTAAATCATATTCATCACTGCTAGAAGAACAAATTAAGTAGTGATACTGTTATCCTTCACTAGTCCCAAAATAACTTACCATGGAAAGATGGAAAGCAGAAAAACAAAGCTCAGCAAAATTCAACTGGTAACTTTCTGGTCATTTTGGATGGCATTCAGGGGCAGGTAAAGGTTCGCTCTTGCTAGTTCTCTTATGTGAACAACTATTTCCACACCTATATAACAAGCCCAGGATTGGGACCAAATATTTTCCTTTTATTATACATCAACCCCGTTGCCCTACACTAGGTATAAGAAATATGAGTAAAATATACATTCTGTCTATTAATGCTTAGTGTCTCCTCCTCCTAAACTCCCAAATTTAAACTCTATATTGCTCTACTTCAATTACAGTAGATCATTTTTCTATTCAACACAGAATAAACATTTTTAATATAACTTTAATATAACTTTTTAGCTATAAGTACAGCAAGAGCAATTTAATTTGCTTACCTGAGCCTTTTTGTCCTCTGCTACACGAATACATTGGTTGCTTTGGACAGCTGCATTGGTACAGTGTTTTTTCTTGAGGGGGAAAAAAAATACAACACATTATTTAAAAAAAAAATTAGGGGAGTTGAATTTTCATTTTTAAGAGAAAGCAGGAGAGACTCAAAAAAGGCAAAGTCTTCTCCTGGATTTCTATTAACATCAACATTAAAAATATTGCCCTTCCCAAGGAAGATCAGTTCTCAAGATGATCTTCGCATTAGGACATGATTTCTGTGGAGAAAAAAAGTTTAATAATTCCAGCGACACTGGGAAGATGAAAAACCCATTCATCCAATAGGAACAAATACAGGAACGCTGTAGTAAGATAGCTGAACAAGTCCCAAACACATACCCGTATTTTCCAGCGTATAAGACGACTGGGCGTATAAGACGACCCCCAACTTTCCAGTTAAAATATAGAGTTTGGGATATACTAGCCGTATAAGAAGACAATACCTGGTGTATAACACGACCCCCGACTTTTGAGAAGATTTTCCTGGGTTAAAAAGTAGTCTTGTATGCCAGAAAATACAGTACCTAAACTGAAGATCAGCATTAAAATTGTCAGCCCAGCCTCTGCTTTGCCATAACTAAAAGATGAATGGGATAGGAGACTTTTACTTCATTTTTGCCACCTGTCTCTGTTTTCAGATAATTAATTACATGTCAAAGGGTTCTCTTCCTCAGACATTCAGTAAATCCTTAAAAATCTAATTTAGTTTTTCTTCCTTGTCACATATGCATCTGTTTTTAGAATGTGATATTTGACATGTGAGTGCCCTATTGCTTAACTTAATTCAGCTAGAGCCTGGATTTGCTATTCCTTTGAGAAGATTTCCAGTCTTTTGCACAACGTGTTTTCCTGTGCATTATCGGCTTATGGAAAAGTTTGTGTATTTATGGTTATCAATTTCAGCTTGTATACAGGCAATTTCTAGCCTTACTGATTGAAAATATTTCTTTATCTTACTCCAAATATTTTGTTTATTTACTTATTTACATTTTTATCCCGCCCTATGCCCAGAAGCCTCTGGGCAGGTAACAACATCTACAGTGGGTAACAACAACTACTGTTCAGGGTTCTTTTGAGACTTTACATGCATACTTCCTGCAGTTCTTTTCTATCTTTGATGCTGCTGTACAACTATGATAGATTCTGCTTTTGGCACTGGGAGTCTTGGAGGCAAGTGATTCTCTTAGGCAACTTTTTTGGATATCGTGACAGTTCCCAATTTCTTTTTAATACAGAGTCTCTTTTGTAAGTTCTACTTCTAAATTTTTGGATTCACTCCATTCTGAGGTCCTTCTTGCAACAGTTGTCTTCTTACCCTGAAGGTGTGCCTTTCGATCCAGTACAGAAATATCCAAGTGAATGAAGACTAAGAAATCATATCAAAGTTTCATTTAGCTTATAAGACTGTAATTATTTCCTGTTCCATAATTGTGTTTTGCCTTCAGTAATTTGCTTTAAAATCTCTAAGAGTATTTCTAAATGCTCAATTCTCTCAGTTTGATTTTTGCCCAATGCACTAAAAGAATCTAGCAGTGCATTTTCTTCTCATGTTTCTTGGCATATTAAGGAATTTAAATTTGGCTGATTTTGTGTTGCAAACCTGGTATATAGCTCCCTATATTCAGATTGGTCCCTTTCTTCCAAGTATAATTCCTGATTAATCCTTGTTCTTGATTTTCATTCTATTTGTTATCTTGCACTGTGTCACTGAATTCCAAAGCACCTTAATTCTTTGTGGGTTCTTCTCTGGTTTAATGATTCCTTTGACTCCAATCCCTTTCTCTGAATTTGAATGAGTAAAACACGGTGGCTGACCCTTCTCTGACACAAATATGTCATTAATCATGGTACTGACCTTTGCATCTAAACTTTATCTTTATCTTTATACTGTGGAGTGCACTGTTTCAAGCTTTTTAGATTAGTCTGAAGTTCATTTAAACCACTGTGTTTGTACAGTGTAGTAAATGTTGAAAAAAACTCATCTATAAAGGAAAGCAACAGATGGACTAGGAGCATGATGCTTCTTTTTTGAGAGTTTGATTTCTTCTTTTGTTTTCCTTTACAACAGGTTTGTGTCTTTCTCTTGTCATTCTTTTTACATCCATACTTTGAAATAATGTGTGGCAGCAGGAATTAAAACTTTCTTCTCAAGTCCCGCTCACCAACTGAACAACAAATTGCTATGCACAGTAAGAGTTTCAAGCTGTATCCCCAAATAACTAAAATCAGAGCTAAGTCCAAGGAAGAACAGCAAAACTCGAAGATAACATCCCACTTTATAGATACTAAGACCACCCACAGAAACCTATTGTGTAGTACAATCCACTAACCTTTCCTGGCTTGTCAGCATAGCCTAATCATAACTTTAGTTATCAGAGCATATTACCTGTCTGTTTGAATGTGAGGGGTCTTTGTTCTTCATGCTATCAAAACCAGATATTCTAGGACGCCGACTCAATTGGAGGGCAACCAAGTCCTTCATGATAGAATTCAAGGCCTCTTGTTCATCTGCAACAAAAGGTGAGGAATTCCTGTAAATGGCCAACTTATTTTGGATATGTAGGGGTGGGCTTAGTTTTTTAAATTCCTTCTCCAAGCTAGGCAAGCATACACACACATAAAAAGATGCTTTGAACTCTTTACAAACATACTGAAGTACATTTATTGTCTAACATCTGGATCTCAGAAATCGATATGATGCCTCCCTAATCCTGTTGTGAGCTACGCTATTTTTCTCTTCTATCATTCAGGTTTTATCTAGGCAATGCTAAATGCCACTCCTGTCAGCAACTGGTTTCCTCATCTGAATCTACTGCAAAAATTACCAGGTATACACCACAGCATAAAAGTGGCCCTTCTTTCCCCCAGCTAACACCACAAAGTGTGAATGGAGGAAGGCATCAAGGCAATAATCTCTACCATCCAGCCGTGAACCATCCTGGCTGAATGGATTGGAGGAGAAACAGGCTTTCTTTTTCCCTTTCTCCTCCTGATTCTTCTCTCCTCATGTGTCATGTGTATTCTCTTAGCATGTAAGCCTGAGAGCAGGGACCCACCTTATTAACAGTCCCTCTTCTTTTTAACACACGTTTCAAATTTCTGCTAAACCAGTAGTTCTCAACTTGTGGGTCGCGACCCCTTTGGGGGTCGATCTAATCTTTCTCAGGGGTCATCTAAGACCATTGGAAAACACATAGGAACTGAGACACCGCTCCTTTATCCGTCTCCATGTGGCCCCGCCCACATGCAGGTCCGCCCACATACGAGTACCTGGCGTGATGACATCATCGCGCTAACCCCATCACATACACTCCATACAAATGCAGTAGAGAGCAGCTATTGTGTAGAAAGCAGCAGTATTGGAGGTAAAACAACACTTTTATATTCACCTATGGTTGATGTGAATACTATGCTTTAATGATGTTCAATCTGTAACAATGAAAATACATCCTGCATATCAGGTATTTACATTATGATTCATAACAGTAGCAAAATTAGTTATGAAGTAGCAACGAAAATAATTTTATGGTTGGGGGTTAGAGTTAGGATTAGGTTGGGGGTCACCACAACATGAGGAAGTATATTAACGGCTTGCGGGATTAGGAAGTTTGAGAACCATTGTGCTAAACAATCTCTCTTTAGGTTTCTAGTCTGGAGTCCTCTTGTTTTTCAAAATGATACAGAAAGTTGACATGGTTTCACTTTCCCACCATTTACATGATGCTTCCATATTGCGCACCCTGCCTTACATTCTGTTCATGTGCTTGTTTACGCATAGACAACACCTTTTCTCTGTGAAGTCTTTCTTTGAGTATAGCATTAGAACCCTTGAGTTCCAGAATCTCCATCAACAAAAAATGTTACACTGTATTAGTGCTACTGAAATCTAAAGAGCTATTACAGAATACCCCTGACCAAAATATTTCTTTAAAAAAAATACAAAATCTGTTTTATAAATAATATTTGGTGTGATAAGGGATAGACAGAAACTTTTACTTAGTCAAAACAGAATAACAAAACTTTAAAGTTTGTTACTTCTGTAACATCAAAAAACTAGATAAAATTCATCAAGCCCTATGTTTAGTATTTATTGATTATTCCTGATCAATAACATTAACTAAGCTATTTGCAAGTTTTTATACATTGGCATGGTTATTGTTTTTTTTTACCATTTTATTACTCATGGGTAACTATTTGGGAGATGCTGAGGTAGCTCTTCAGATGAGAGAGAAAGGTTTTCTTAGAAAACAAAACAAGGGAGCTGTCCAACAAATTACAGTAATTACCAAACTGTAGTTGCTCCACTTTTTACTGATGCATGAAGCATCTCTACAATGCACAACATGTACATAGACAGAGCCTTTTGTAGCTGTTGCAACTGCTGACAAGAAACAACTCTTTTAACACCAAGCTAGCATTTTATACTCGAAATGGAAGAGGAAAGGGAACTGTCTTCTCAGACTTTAGGGAGGCAGTGGAGCAATACTGTAGCAGTCTGGGACATCTGGGAAAATATCTCACTTCATGGACAGCTAAAGTCATGTTAGATTACCAGCACATCCAAATAGTTCTTGTGAAATTGGTCCAATCTGTAAAGCTTCAGGCTGTCATAAGTTTTGCTAGGCCAGTGGTTGTGTCCTATAATACACAAATCCCAGAAAGACACAGGCAGGCTTTCCTGCAGCTTTTCTGATGCAGTTTCCCTCTTTTTCTCTTTGATGTCTTTGTAAGAGCTGAAATGCTGGGAGCCTCCAAAGGTTATTCTTCCTCTTGGACTTAGTGGGGAAACACACATGGGTACCACAAACAGGGGAGGTCCCCCAGTGTGAATTAGGAAGAACTACATGTCTTTGAGATTACTTTGCTGTACAAGCAATTAGTCTGGTCAAACAACTCATGGCTTTATAGCGTTCGGCCTCTGCAAGAGATATGCTTGGGTGAAAAGAGGTCAGACTGCGTAAGCAAAGCAAAGGTGTTGTCTTGGGTGGTTGTGAACGGGGAGATAAAGATCTAATAGATACTGCAAACTCCAACAGAGTCATAGTGTCCTTGTTTGTTCTAGCAGAGCAAAAAGCTGACCCTCTGGGAAGTCAAGCTTTCTTATATGATAATTTCTCAGTTCTAGCCTATTGGACTGTCTGAAAGAAGGGCTATACATATAAAACATTCACTTTTTGATAAACAACTCGCTTAAGTTTATTCTTAGCACATGGCACCTTAATGGTCACACTTCACCTTCCAGGGAATGTGTTTACATATTATTAACAGTATCTCATTAGACAATGCTGATAAATTGACAAAACACCTGAGCTAATTAACAGGATTCTCTTACAGATATATACAAACCTGACCCATTTTGCTGGAAGAAAACAGCAGAGAAAGGTTTTGGGAGAGACAGAACAAAGTTCTTCAGGACATCTATGAAACACTATAAATTATCCCTTGACTGGCTGTCAATGCCCAACTATGTCTGCTTGCTTTCTACTCTCAGCCATATTGAGTAGTCAGTTCTGCAAAGCTGTACAATTATTTTACCCAATGCTGAAGAAGAAGTGAAAGTTCAACGTCAGGATGTTTTGGGATGTCATATTGCATTGCAAACTCATATTTAGAGAGATTGTATACAAGCAGAACTTGCACACAATACTTCCTTCCTTCAGTTGTCCAATGCCAGTACCTAGGAAACTCTCTAGGGAGCACAGCTCCTACCCTTCAAAGATTGCTGTTAAAACATATTTTTAAAAGTATGGACATTCTTTATGCTATTACTTCCTTATTACTATGAATACAGTAAACGATTCTATGTGTTTTTTGTTTTTTTGCTATTACACATAACAAGCATTAACAAATTATAGCTAATCCTCTTATTAGGTAATTGTCTGAGATCAGAAGTGAACCCTGCAACCTGCTGGGGCCTCCTCTTTGATTCAGCAGCCATTTCACCACTTTTCTTTGCACAGTGAGAAAGGTCCCTAGCATGGCTGTTTTGGGGAAAGGACTTCTGAGTGTGGATTTGTACGTTTTGGGGAAATTTGATTACCTGATTGAAGTATATAAAATTATGCATGGTATAGAAAGGTGGACAGGGGAAAGTATTTCTTCACCCAGAGGGTCATCGGCTTATGGAATGTGCTGCCGGAAGAAGTGGTGACAGCTACCAGTCTAGATGGCTTTAAGGTAGGGTTAGACAAATTTATGGATGACAGATGTATCAATGGCTACTAGAACGGATGCCTAGGTACATCTTTCAGGCTGGTGGTGGTGGGAGGAACCGGGGCGCTTCTAAGGCCATCTGCTGGGACTCGAGAGCAGGAGAAGGTTTGTCCTTGTCTCTGCTTGGGATGCCCATGAGCATTTGGTGGGCCACTGTGTGCGACAGGATGCTGAACTAGATGGGCTGTGGCCTGATCCAGCAGGGCTTCTCTTATGTTCTTATGATCAGGTTTTGTATACTTGTGATTGGTTTTGTGTGCCTTTGAGTGTAGGTTGGGCCACTGGTATGGGTGTTCCCTGGGTGTTTTGGAATGGGTTTGGCTGGCTTTGTGTGCTTTTGAGAGTTTCTGCTTGTAGGATGTAGCATATTTGTGCTGTAATTAGTGACTGAATGATTGGGTCCTCAAGGGAGTGCAGAGTGCTTTTCGATGCACATGGCCTGATGTGGAGCTTTTTGTGCATCTTTTTCACATTTTTTTGTTCTGAAATATTTCTTGGGGGCCCAAGGGCTCTCAGGCTTTCCCAACATAACCTCACCCTGTGTGAGAAGGCTTCAGAAGTAGGAGACATTGTTTATTCTACCAGGTTTTGGAACTGAAAGCCTATCTCACAGTATGTGGAGAGTGAGCCTGGAATCATACTGTTGGATGTGGTAGGTGGAGGTTACTTCACCAGTATAGCCGGTGGTTTGGCCAGGTAGAATCAGAGTGTTTCAGCCTGTGAAAAGATTGTGCCTTCAGGTGGGAAAAGGTAGCATTAGTATTTTTCCTCTCTGCAATGTATGTCTGTTTTTGTTGTTACCTGTCCTGAGACCTTTAGGAATAGGACAGGATGGAAATACAAGTAAATAATAATAATAACTAATAATAATAATCTGTGAGAAATCTTTGTCTGGATGTTGACATATTGTGTGGCATTTGTGTGTTCAGTATTGAAGTCTGGAAAAACTTTGGGGTGTGAGTATTACTACAGGAATCTGTGCAGTGGGTTTCATGTATAGCTTCTGTGTGTTCTGGCATTGCGGCCATGATGGATGTTCTCTGTGAGGAGGGCCCATGCTGTGTCCCTTTCAATGCAGGTTCCTTTCTTCCAATGACTTTCATAAAAACGCATCTCCATTTGAGTCAATGAACAGGACTGGTCAATCACAGTGTAAGCAAGTGGAGTTTTTTCCACTGGTTTCCCTAACTCCTGGTTTTATACCTACCTACCTACCTACCTACCTACCTACCTACCTACCTACCTACCTACCATCCATCCATCCATCCATCCATCCATCCATCCATCCATCCATCCATCCATCCATCCATCCATCCATCCATCCATCCATCCATCCAATTTGTATACCACCTTTCTAATAAATTACTCAAGGCGGTTTACAGCAAGCATGGAAAATACAATACAAAGTAATACGTCATACATTATATAGATAATATATTATAAAATTATATATAAACAAAATAATACACTATGAAATTACACAGAACATCAGGGGAGGGGGGAAAAGAGGCAACAATGCCTGGTTCTCCTCCTTTGCCTCTCCAAGCTGAATGCTGCTGGGGTTGTTAATGTGCTGACCCTTCACTCATAACCTGGCCAGCTACCTCTAAGTTCTGGTTCAGAAATGTGCATTTGGCTGTTTTAATGGAAAATATGAAAATAACATACTGCCATATATTTAACCTGACAAATATCACAGCTTGAGTTCAGAATCTAAAATAAGTGGCATTGAATTAGTTACACAGAACAGACCATCAATGAAGATTGGGCTGTTGATGAACAGTGCGTATAGCCGTGTTTTGCAACGTCTCCAGTAGGTCTGGAGAAAACAGGTCTGCTTTGTGCTGGAATGATGTTGTCTAGGAAATGCTTCTCATGTTTTAAAACCCACAATCTACTTTCTATCATTGATAAAACAGAATTAGTATATACAAGCAAAGCTAGCGTGTTATGTTAAATGTTTATTTGGTTAAGATGTAAAAATCTGTATTTCTTCTACGACAAAAATGCAAACTACAAAATGATAACAGGAACAGAATTGTGAAAACAGGAAGTGCAAGAAGAAAAACTGACCACAATTCATTTACTTTCTCCACAAGTAAATATTCTTGCACACGGTAGTCTACTGCTTCAATTTAGGACACTTAGAAATCTACTAAAAACAGTACAAAGAAGTAATAGTCATCAGAATATAATTAGAACAGTTTAAAGCTAAAATTCTCCTCATTTATAAACAGCCAAGTCCTGAGATCTGGCCAAGCAAAGTGCCTTCTAAAGAAGCAAAATTCTCCATTTGCTGTTTGTTGTTTCTAGACAGCAACATCATGTTTTGATGCATTTACCTGTGGTTCTACCTGCACTTTCGACATATTCCCACTTAGGCCTCTGGTAGGCAATTAGGACAGCTCTGATACAGATGCTCTGTACCAGAGTTGTCCTACTTGCATACCAGAGGCCTAAGTGCGAATATGTCCCTTGCCATCAGAAGTCAAAGGGTTGTGATGCTGCTGTCTAGAACACTGAAGTACCATGGTCTGAATTACGTGTTGAAAATTGTGAATTCACTTCTGTTTCTTTTAACTTGATTTTCCATTAACCTAGCACACCAAGTAAACTTGCTACAGCTAATTTGTAGATCGGTAATTGGCACCAGGTAGTTTGGAATGCTCTTGCATTACTGTTGTATTAAAGTCTTTGAGATTTAATGTATCATCAATAGCTTTCTATTCTACCATCTCTGCTCCTGCTAAACTGATGCACTCTGGAGATACTTTAGCATTTTACTACACGTGCCATTGGTAAACATTACAGCTTTGAGGTTCCTACTGAAGACCCATCTTCTTACTCAGGGTCTCTCTGTGTGAGTGGCTACATTGTTTCTGTTTTAGTCCAACTTGCATTTTGAGCAATGCTTTTAACAACTGCTTTGTTTACTGCAAAAATATTTTTATAGCAAACAGTCTAGAACTGTTTTAAACAGCATTTTTAATCTGTTTACAAATATTGAGAGCTGATTTAGGAGCAAACCAGTTTGAATTCCAAGGAATAGGGTTCACATTAAGTATACTAAGGACTCCAAGGAATAGGGTTCACATTAAGTATACTAAGGACTAAAGTTTGAATCTCAAAGCTGCAACATAAGTTCCTGAAAGGAAAGAAATACTTTAGGATTGGCTAACCTGCATTTTTCTGCAACAAAGAATTTCACTCTTAATCTGTTTCTATGCTTGGCACTATGCATGCAGATGTGCTTGTCTGACCTTGAACTACACACTTAAGTCATTTCACAAAGAGCATGAAAGTCAGGCCTACAGGTAAATGATTAAAACATAACTCAAGAGAGATATTAGAGGAATACATAGGTATAGATAGGAAAATGCCAAGAGAAACAATTAAAAACATGATTAGTCTTGTCAATCTATAAAATTTAGGGACCTAGTGGGTTAAACAACTGAAAGGAAGAGGGCAGTGAGATGGATGATTAAAATCAATGATAGTTAACTGAGGGTCATAAAGGATGAAACTAAGAGTAACCAAGACAAATAGCTCTTACTAATGATTCTTCAATCGTTTATCATGTTTGGACACACTATACTACAGTTTACTTAAATCCCTCTTATGCTTCAGTGTGGAGAAAGGCAAAAATAGGTACTACAGAAACCTTACTATTTTAGCAGATACATTTCTTTATTCTAACGAGTCCTGATACTTGGCTTTAGAGAAGAATGTCTTAAGGTTACAGGATCCAATTATATATCTATTTGCTGCATCTTCTGTAACTATCACTGAATGTTCACTCAAAATACACAATTCATTGTCTCTGGTTCATGGTGATCTTCCCACTATTCCTCAGCTTCATATTACCACTCATCTCATCCCAATTTTTTCCTGTGGATACTCAGAGTATGGTGGGCTTGAGAAGTCACTTTTTATCAATCCTTTTTTCTCAAACTAGATCAATGAAATTCTATTCCTTTGGAGTTTGAAAAAAAATACCAATTCTTATCCATATTAAGAATGTATAAAGAAGTAAAATTTGTTTACTTTGTCAACAGTTTGCACTGCAGTTTGCAATGTCCTATTCAATCATAATATTACTAGCAGGTATCATTTAGGTCTTTATGTCTATTGAAAAACCAAATAGGATTAACATCTCCACCAACTGAAATACTTCAAAATAACATTCTGTTCGAAAAGGAGCTGATTGGAATGTAAAATATTTCTCAGAATCATAAAATACATCCCAACTTCCCAATGCTCCCTACTATACTTCTGAAAACTCCAGTCTAACATACTTTGTACATGGAGTAAATATAATTATTACTTCTACATGGAACATTTGCTTAATAAAAGTGTAATTTAGGTGAGCCAAAATGCAAGAAATCTACTTCAGAACTACTAATTTCCAGTAAGAGCCACAAAATGGAGGGGAGAACTTTTGTTGGATTCTTTTATTTTATTCCTAATTCGTTTATATTTAATAATGAAATTCAATAATGAAATACTGGAAAGGAATTATTGCAAGACTTAATCCACTTATGATCAATCTGCAATTTCTATTCCCTCGGTTTGGTTTCAAACTGAAATCTTATACACAGATAACACTCACTCTTCCAAGAAGACTGATTCATCTTCCTGTATTCTACAACTTCTTGACTTTGGGTAATTAGCACAAATATTAAAACTGAAAAACCTTCCTAAGCCTAAACATCAGCTCATTCACTCATTCTACCAGGGTAAGGATAGTGCTGCAATTCACATGATTGTTAAAGCTAACAGTAAGAGCTAGAGGCATGTACGAATATTCGAAGGCATCTGAAATTTGATCGAATCTGGCCAAATTTCGACATTTGAATCGAATGACCATAAATTCAAATTAAAAGATTTGAATGAATTTCAAATATATTTCTTTGAATTATCCAGACACTTGCACATGTACAGGTTCAGACATGATGCATACTTGCAGATTCGCATCTTTCCTGCATCCATATGGATTTGTACGGATCCACATGGGACGAAAATGGGTTGCATACAGGATAACTATGGGATGCATACAGATGCGTACGGGTATCTACAAATGTTGTTGACACTTTAAGTGCAAATCTGAATTGAAAATTCGAATGAATAGATTCGAATTCTTAATTTGAATAGAATTTGGTTTAATTCAAATTTTAAAGGTTTGGATCAAACTGAAATTTCAGGTATTTGATTCAAATCCCGAAAATTGCATTCGTGCACACCCCTAGTAATAGCAACAGAAGTATTATTGTATTTATATTCCACCCTTCATCAAATGGTCCCCAGGTAGATCACAACATTAATAAAAAACATGTTTAAGATACAGAGATGTACTATCTACAGTATTCAAGAGCTAGCATTATGCAGAAAGCTAGAATATGGTATGTGCTTGTATAGTTTTTCTGATACAGTAATATGCAAGTGGAAACTTCACCTCTGCCAAAATTTAGATTTCAAGATACTTTAGGCAAAAAAATTATTGCTTGTTACTACATAAAGTGCTATATATATTGATGGAACCATATAAAAGAATTGTTAAGGGAAACTTTTAAAAGGCTATTGATAATGTCTTAAATAACTTCAGGGTGAAACTCCTGAACTTCTAACAAAAATAAGTACCATATATTCCGGCGTATAAGATGACTGGGCGTATAAGACGAGCCCAACTTTTCCAGTTAAAATATAGAGTTTGGGATATACTCGCTGTATAAGAAGATGACACCTGGCGTATAAGACGACCCCTGACTTTTGAGAAGATTTTCCTGGGTTAACAAGTAGTCTTATACACCAGAATATACTGTAGCATGTGCTTAAGACTGGTCTCCACTGGAAAACATCAACATAAAACAATTTAAAAGGGCCCAGAAAAATCACAGACCACTGAACTTAATACATGTTCCAAATAAACTGGCAAAAAGCAGGAAATATTAGCTATTTGGGGGCTCAACACAAATTTTACATAGGGAATCCTGCCTCCAAAACCAATCTGTGGATGTTGAGAACATACAGAATACAGCAGAACCTCCAAACAGCTTTTGACAGAAAGGTAAGCAGAAGAGCATGTTTAAGCCAGAAATTTATATAATCCAAATTTAAAATTTACAGTAACAGATGTTTACACGCTCAGGCATGAGAAAATTAAGTGTAAATTGATTTAAAACAAACATCTGCAACTTATAATTCATTACTAGACTGGACTCCTGTAATGCACTCTACATGGGGCTGCCCTTGAAGATGGTTTGGAAGTTGCAGCTAGTGCAAAATGTGGCTGCCAGAGTGGCGACTGGAACAGCTAGCCAGATGCACATCACACCAGTATTAAAAGGGTTGCATAGTCTGCCAATTCACTACTGAGATCAATTTAAGGTCTTAACTCTGACTTACAAGGTCCTAAATGACTGGGGCCCCAAATACCTAAAAGAGTACCTTCTCCCATACCGACCTGCCTGTGCATTAATATCTGCAGGGGAGGCCCTCTTGGTTGTTCCCCCGCCTTCAGCAGTGAGGTAGGTGGCCACCCTGGAGATGGCCTTCTCAGTGATGGCCCCTAGGCTATGGAACAGTCTCCCCCTTGAGGCGCGTCAGGCACCTCTTTGCCCAGGCCTTTGGCTAAATGTTGGTCATGTTTCCCCACATCAAATGTTGTTTTAATTGACATAGTTCCGTTTTTAACATGTTGGATTTTAAATGTTCTTGTGGTTTTTAAGGTTTTAATATATATTGGTTTTTGAAAGGTTGGATTTTAATGGTTGTTACCCGCCCTGAGACCTTCGGGTATAGGGCGTGATAGAAATATAAATAATAAATATAAATAAATAAATAATAATACTATCAGAGCAGCAATCCTTTTCTTGAAAAAAAAAGGACTGAAACTTTAAGCTAAGCAAGACTTTATCTTCAAAAGTTTTTCTATTTCCTTGAGTAAGAGAGAAAATAATGACTGAAAATATTGTTGGTGCTGTAATCAAATTAACAACCCTTTTGCATTTCTCTAGCCAGGGAACAGAAAAATAAGGATGTGCACGAATTTTTTTTTCATTCGAATTTGATCTGAATAGAATGTCAAAACATTTGATTTGATTCAAATGTTTAGAATCTGAATGCAACAAAATCCAATTAAAATCGAATACATTTCAATCTATTCGTTCAAATGTCGACAACATTCATATTTGAAGATACGGATCTCAACAACATTTGTATGTATCATACGAATCTATGCATTTCATACGCAAATGCATACGGATACATATGAGATGCATTCAGATATGTATCTGTACATTCGTACAGATGTTTCGTATCATTGAATGATTCGAAACATTCAAAATTTGTTCGAATGTTTAAATTTGAATGTGTAGACATTCTATTCGAGTACAAATGTCTGCATTCAATCAAATTCAATCAAATTTTGAATGTTTACAACATTTGTGCACATCCCTACAGAAAAATACTGTGTACCAGGAACAGTACTCTGCAAGCCTGGTGTAACTCACCTTTTCTCAGCAATACCCCCTACTTAAGGGTGCTTTCTGTTTAGATACATTAGCAGAATAACTTTTAATGTTTACACATTTGAGAAAATTGACACTGTTTTTCATGATATTAGACCAGTAAGAAAGACATGAACTTCTCACTATTTTTTCACTTTGGAATGACCATTACACTGCACCAGCACAACTATTGCATATGTCTGTTATTTTCACTAGACACTAACTTAACCAGCTAGCAAGATTACAAAAATTACAAAATAAACAGGCCTTTCTTAGTTTCTGATCCAAACACAGTTCAAGAAGGATGTCAAAATAACTTGCAAATGAAGCAGGAAACCTCTTCTTTGCCTGCAGCAGCTGTTATAGTTCTTACTCCCCTTCCTTATTTATTACATTTTTATCCCAATCTACACCAAAGGTCTCAGGATAGGCTACAACAAACAGTTTTAAGGTAATTAAAATAATAAAAAGCAATGCTCAAGAGGAGAAGATAGACTAATCAAAGCCTTGGTTAAAGGGATGTGTCTCCACCAACCACCTAAACATGTACAATAAAATGACTGGTAATACCTTGGAGGTATGGCTGCTCTACAACCTGGGGGCTATCATGGAGAAGGATCTTTCACACATCCTTGCTCTTTTAAGTTCTCTGGTGATGGCACATGTGTAAGATCCTCTCTGGCAGATCTTAGGACCTGGGCATTTCTATACGGGAGAAGTTGTTCCTTTAAATATTTGGGGCTCAAGCCCTTTAGGGCCTTATAGATTGTTTTCAGCTGGGATCAGAAGCCAATTGAAAACCAGTGCAGTCCTTTTAGAACTGGTGTGATACATAACTGGCCACTAGTTCCAGTCAGGAGGTTCACTGCTGCATGCTACTGAATTGTCCTTAGAGCAATTCCACATACAGGACATTATAACGGTCCAGTCTGGAAGGCCATACCATAGATTAGTGTGGCTGAGATTTCTCTGTCCAGAAATGGCCATAACTGGAAAATCAGACATATCTGGAAGTAGGCCTCCACTTGAGCTTCAAGGATGAGCCGAGAATCCAAGAGTACCATCAGATTTCACGTTTGTCCTTTCCTGGGACAAAACAATCCCATTGAGGATGCCTCCCTACTTCATGGACCAAAGTAGAGCACTTTGATCCTGTCTTGTCTGGATTCCTCTTCAAATCATTGGCTACTATATAGGCCATTAGTGCATCCAAGCACATGTTAAGCATCTGAGGCATCTCTCTTGATTCAGATGGCAGAGATAGATAGAGCTGGAGAGCACCTCATCCCAAATCTTCTGATGCCCTCTCCCAATTGTTTCATATAGATTTTAGAAACCACAAAAGGGAAAGGACCCATTATCCAAAGATCAACTGTTCAGAAAGTCCTTGTGTATTTTGCTTCATACTTTCCCCTCTAGATAAGCTAGAAGTGTACATCAGTATACAATTTATTCTATAGCTTTACCTCTGAAGATTTCAGTATATTCTGGCATATAAGACTACTTTTTAACCCAGGAAAATCTTCTCAAAAGTAGAGTGTCGTCTTATACGCCGGGTGTTGTCTTCTTATATGGTAAGTATATCCCAAACTCTATATTTTAACTGGAAAAGTTGGGGGTTGTCTTATACGTCCAGTCGTCTTATATGCCAGAATATTCGGTACCCAGAAACTGCTGGTGGTTGTTTCAAAATCCAACTTCAGTCTTACATCAGTTACATATGGAAAAATGGGTTTCCAGTTCAGTTCTGAACAAATTTAAAGTGCTAGGCTTACTTTTAAAGCTCTTCCCAGAATATTTGCCTATTCCCACATCAGTTTGTCTACTCTTTATAATCATCTGGGGGTATTTCATCAGATGTCTTTTCCAACCAAAGCGTGGAGGTGACCAGGGAACTTTCTTTTATCATCCTATTTGCATAGAGTATTCCTCTGATCATGGTGTTATTTTTTTCAATGTAAGATGATCACCTTTATGTTTTCCAATGCCTTCTCACTCACTGCACCTGTCCCTCTCCCGATCACAACACCCAAGGCAGTCTCCATGCCAACCCCTCACCTGAAATCACATTGGAAGAAGTCTAGATAATTAGCTTCCTCCACATATGCCTGTAACTGGGTAGCCACCACCTTGCCCTAAAGCGGAATATTAGCCACTGGGCAATAGTTATTAAATATCTCTAGATCCAAGAAAGTTCTCTTAAGGAGGGTGTATCACAGGTTCCTTTAGCACTACTTAAATACTAAAACTCATACAGTTCTTTGTAATACTGACTGTTCAATGTGGTCTTGTCCACACACGGCGTGACTTTCTTTGTTCATAAGACTTTTGCTTATACACAGGGAGGACCCCAGAAAAAACACTGCAGTGCCAAACTAGCTATTTAGGTAATTGCTCCTACTGAAAATTGAGAGTTAGGAAAACTACTTCCACTACTTGCAGGGGGGGGGGGGGGATCACACTTTGTGTTGAATGAAGTGTTGAAGCAAAAGTTCTTTTTCTTGGTCATTTTCTCTCTCCTTTTCTCATTTTATAGCCAAAGTAAGTCTGCCAATTTGAGAAGAGAGAAGAAATCAGAAAGGGGTATGGGAGAGTTGTACATCGACAAAGTTGGACTGGCTGGCAATGAAAAAGATAGAAGTTTTTTGTAGATGCTTGCCTTTGCTAACAGCTCTTTTCCCTGGACCTGTCCACAGCATGCCACCAGGAACTGGGATAATGATCTGGCCTCTTACTGGATGTCTCCAGCAACAACTCCCTAATTCAAGTACCGATATTACGAAAAAGGATCAGCGTTTCATGTGATTGATCATACTGCAGAAAGCCTGAGAGAGAAACCAGTTTGGTATGGCACACTGCTGCCCTGGACAAATAGTTTCTTCAGAAATAATTCTTTCATCTTAATGTGTAAGACAATCAGGTTACCCTTTTGAAACAACATATGGGAAAATCCCCTGCATTTCAAAGAAAGCTCAGCAGCCCCTGAGAACCACATATTTTTAACAGTGGGGGGAGACAGGACTTCCATGAAATGAAGTTGTATTGTACGTTAAAGAAGAGATAAAATCTTATGAAATGGAATGTCTAAATGAATTAAACCCATCTGTGGTCAAGGAGACATCCAAAAAAGAAAAGGTAACTATGGGGGACTTAAACTATCCTCACAGATTGGGTGAACTCTTATTCAACTCATGAGAGATAAAATTCCTAGACGTACTAAATAATGTTCCCTACAGCAGATGGTTGTGGAGCCAACCCAGGGGAAAGGAGATCCTGGACTTGATCCTACAAGGTGTCACAGTGGCTGATCCAAGAGAGAAGAGAAATCACAACTTCAATGCAGACAGTAAGGGTGTTTTTCCACTAGCACTAGAGGACCTTAATGGGTCCTCTAGTGCTAAGTGGAAAAACACTCTAAGTTATCAATAAAATTTAACATAGAAACTTTAAACTTTCATAAATGTCATTTCCCAAAGTGAGGAAAAACTAGCAAAAAGGCAATTGAATAGGATAGTGTTAAAGACTTCTTAAAGAACTCAAAGTGCTGATCTTCTAGGTAAAATATATAATCTTTTCCTAAGATCAGGCTCTGTGCCTGAAGACAACATTGATCTTCAAAAGAAGATCCAGAAAAGGACAACCAGAAGGGTGCAGAAAATGGCAACCAGAATGATTAAGAGGCTGGAACACCTCCCTTATGGAATCAGACTGCAATGTCTAGGCCTCTTCAGTCTGGAAAGATGGCATTTAAGAGGGGACCTGACTGAAGTATATATAATCTTGCATGGTATAGAAAAGGTGGATAGAGAACCAGGGAGCATCTATGAAGCTGATGAGTAGGAGAGTCAGATCAAACAAAGGGAAGTATTTCTTCATTCAGAGGGTTATCGGTCTATGGAATTTGCTGCCAGAAGAGGTGGTAACAGCTACCTGCCTAGACGGCTTTAAGGATGGGCAAGACAAATTTATGGATGACAGATGAATCAATGCTACTAGAATGAATGCCTCAGTACATCTTTCAGGCTGTGGTGACAAGCAGGATATTTTAAAGATCATTTGCTGGGAATCGAGAGCAGGAGAAGGTTTGCCCTTGTCTCTACTTGAAATGCCCATGGGCAATTGGTGGGCCGCTGTGTGCGACAGGATGCTGGACTAGATGGGCTGTGGCCTGATCGAGCAGGGCTCCTCTTATGTTCTTATGTAAACTACAACCCAGTCAGCTTAACATTAGTTCCAAATAAAGTGATGGAAACGATCACTGAAGATAATATTTGTATGCCTACAGAATTGCTGAAGAAAAACCAGCATGGCTTCCCTAGGGATAAATCATTTCTTACTACCTTGTTAGAATTCTTTGTTAATAAGCATGTGGATAATGGCAACTCAATTGACATTGTTAAAATAATTCTCGAAGTCCAAATAGACAAAGTCCCACATCAAAGGCTGGTGAATAAACTTATCAGTGATGGAATAAGACACGTCCAGTCCTGGAGTAGTAACCGTTTAAAGGACAGAAAACAGAGAATAGTAATAAATGGACAATTCTCAGAGTGAAAGGAAGTAAAAAGTAGGGTTCCCCAAATCTCACCAGTGCTTTTTAATTTATTCATAAATTATCTGGAAGAAATCATGAGGAGGTCTACAGGGACTCTCCTGACCACTGAGCAAGTGGGGAATGAAGTGGCAAATGTCCTTCAATCTTAGGAAGTGCAAAGTGATATACATTATGGCAAAGAACCTCTACACTGGTAGGAACTGAACTTTCTGTAATAGACCAAGAAAGGGTTCTCTGAGTTCTGGTGAACAGGCCAGGAAAGGTTGACCCAATCAATGCACAACAGCAATAAATAAGCAATTCAATGCTACAGGTAATTAGGAAAATAATAGAAAATTAACCAGCAAACATCATTGTGCTTTTTTATAAATCTATAGTGAGGCCACATTTGGAGTACTGTGTACAATTCTCATTACCGCACCTCAGAAAGGATATCATGGAATTGGAAAATGTGCAGAAAAGGGCAACCCGAACCATCAAGAGTCTGGAATACGTCCCTTACAAAACCAAGCTGCAATGTCTAGGTCTCTGCAGCCTTGAATGACAGCATTTAAGAGGTGACTTGTAATATATACAATTATGCATGATGTGGAAAAGCAGACAGTGAAAAATTATTTCCTCTATCATACAATACTAGAATCAGGGGACACTTTATGTAGCTGATTGGTAGGAGAGTTAGGACCAAGAAGGTGAAGTATTCTCTGATCCAGAGTGTCATCAGTCTATGGAATGTCCTACCAGAAGAAGAGGCAGCAACCAGCTTGGATAGCTTTAAGATAGGGTTAGAAAAAAATTCACTGAGGCTGGATACATCAGTGACTACAGGTTAAAGAGACAGGCAGGATTCCTCTACAGGCCATTTGCAGGGAGTCAAGAACTTGATAATGCCCAGAAATTATTCATGGGCCACTGTAGGATACTGGATTAGATGGACAGTGGCCTGCTCTTCTTATGTTCAACCTCTCAGGTTGTATATCTCATCCAATGCCGTTGTTCTAAGACATACGTAGACAAGACAAAACAACCCCTGAAGATAAAGATTTGACAATAGCATTAAACACAAAAAACAGGAAAACCTACAGTGGTACATTGTCTAGAGAAGCACTATCAAGCTTTGCGTTTTGGAACATATCAAATCCCAAAATACACTTGTTTTGAAGAGAGAAATCTAGAAGATTATTACATTACATGGAACCCTATTATTAACTAAGAGAAAGAGTAGTGATGACAGATGGTTTTGAGTAAAACGTAGAAGGCAACTGAAAAACAATAAAAGACTTTGAAGCAAAGTGAAGAAACAAATGACAACAAGAAGAGAAGTTGGAAGAATGGAGGAAGTTACATATAAGTATTAAAAGCAATGTAATAATGCGGTAAGATAAAATGTAAGAAAGTGTTTATATTATTTTTAAGTATATAATTTTTTAAAACAAACCATTAACCACATTGTCTCCAAAAGAATCTAAATGAAGAGATAGGTTACTTGGCACTAATGAGAAGCTGAGGCATTTATTTTTGTAATGTCTTTAGATAAGTATAGTTCTTTAACAGCTATTTGGCAGCTCATTAAGTACACCTGGTTGTCTAGTAGGCAATTACCCAGTCCTTCAGTGTGAATCCATACATTCATATCCTAAAAAGCAAAGGAGTATTTTCTTTTAAAGTCTTTTTTATGACAGGATCTATCCAGTACAGATATGTTTTTCAATTAAATATTTTCTATGTTGTTTTAATGTTCTGTTTCATAATTCATGTAGTAATTGCTTATTTTTTCATATTATTTTAAAGTTCCTAACAAAGGCCACAGGCTGAAATGCGATGAACACATTAAAAGGTTTATCATAGCTTTTAGTTTCTTGATTTGTGGGATGACAGTTGTCCAGTTTTTACAGTGCATGTCTGGTTGTATTTTGTTTGTGTTATTCTTGGTTGGGTATTTGTTTGTATAGCCCTGTATATTTTTGATAACTTTTTTATTATTCAGATAAAGAACTCTGACTTATTTTTTTTCTAAATATTTATCATTCCCAAGATATTTTATTGGTTGACTTTTATTCTGAAACTTTTGATCTCACTTATATTTTTTCTGGTTCTTTTTTATTGAGCATATGGTTCTAACAGTATCCAGGTCAGGTTCTTTACAAACCAGTTTCAACTTAATGCTTATGGACTCAGGGTGCAATTAATTCATATGATCCACAGTAAAATATAACAAAGGTATCCCAAGAAATTCTACAGTATCTCACTTCCAAGGTAGTCATCTGGGTATCTGAAGGAATGCCTTCTCCCATATAGACCTGCCCAGACACCGAGATCTCCGGGAGAGGGCCTTCTTGTAGTTCCTTCCCTTTCAGAGGTACTAGGCATAGGGACTTGCAGGAGGGCCTTTTCTGTTGTGGCCCCTAGACTCTGAACAGCCTCCCTCTTGATACTTGACAGATGCCTACACTGTATAGTTTTCAGCACCTGGTGAAAACATCTTTTTACCCAGGCTTTGGCTTCTTAGGGTGTTTTTCCACTAGCATTAGACCCTTAATGTATCCTTAATGGGTACTCTAGTGCTAAGTGGAAAAACACTCTTAAACAGCTTCCTCAGGGTGTTGCCCTGTTAGTAAGGGTTGGTGAGATGGAGGGTGGGGGTGTGAGGAAGAGGAAATTAATATATTTTTAATTATGTTTTACTATTTGATATGTTTTAATTTCATTGTAACCCATCCAGGGACCATTTGGTGAAGGGCGAGATATAAATTTTCTAAATAAAAGAAATAATAAAAAAAAGCATAGCTGTCCACTTTTTAGCCATCTCTTTCAACCTCTGAAAATTTTGCCTATTAAGATTTTCAAGATGTTAAAATTCAAGATTACCATGCACACTATCTTCATCAGTTTACACACAGCTCACGATACAATATATCCTGATCTAAGCAAATCTCTGCTGGTGACACTAATCTCAACACAGTACATCCAAATACATACCAACAGATCAGCCACTGAGCTAGATCTTAGAAGGGGAAACCCGTGACCCTTCAAGCTGTCCTTCCTCACACCAGTAACCACACCGTCTGAAATGGACAGAAGTGCCAGTCCAAAGGGTGCCTACCACAGCTGGCCCAACTCGGGCCTTCCTAACAAAGGTAACAAAAAGCAAGGCTAAACATCCAAATCATTTCCACCAATAGCGCATAGGGAAAGGAAAAAAGTCTATTATCATTCTCCTTCCTAAACCAATAACAATAGCTCAAACTGGATGACACCCCATGAGTTGGCTTTTCTAGCCCACTTTTCTCACCCATTTAAGGGGACTCTAAGTGGCCGACAATGCTCTCTATTCTCCCCACAACAGACACCATGTGAGGTAAGTGGGGCTGTGAGAGCTCAGAAGAGAGCTGTGACTATCCCAAGGTCACCCAGCTGGCTTCATGGGGGAGGGTGGAATTGAAGCTGGTATTCCCAGATAAGAGTCTGGCTCTCTAACCACAAGACTAAACTGGCTGACTAGTGCAAACCAAGAATGGGTAACACGTATCCCTAAATTGACTTAGAAGCGGCCTTTGGCAGAACAAAAGATAATCTTGCTAAATGGAACTATTTAGAAGACTCTTCCATTTTATATGAATTTGGTGCTGAACAAACAACCCAACACCTGTACCCTGTACGATAGAGGAACTGCTCAATGTCAAAGATAACACAGTAGCTGTTGCTCATTTTTGGTCAAAAACTATTTACTTTTGCCTTCCTTTGTCCTTATTTTATCAATACTTATTTTATCCAATTTTTAATGTTTCATTGACGTGAATGTTGTTTTTAAACTCAGTTTGGTCTAGTGGTTAGGGAGCCGGAGTCTTTTATGGGAATACCAGGTTTGATTCCACACTCCTTCAGAAAGCCAGCTGGGTGCCCTTGGGCTAGTCACAGCTGAGCTCTCACAGCCCCATCAAACTCACAGGGTTCCGTGGTTGGGAGAAGAACAGAAGGGTTATCAGCCGCTTTGAGTCCCCTTAAATGGGTGAGAAAAGCGGGCTAGAAAAGCCAACTCTTCTTCTATGCCTTTGCTTAGCTGAATGCAACGCTCTCGACACCAAATAAAGCAAATTCTCCTTCCCCCGAAGATGCTGCTGCTAGTGAGGCAGTTTTAAGTTCCCCACACAGCAGCAGCAGCAGGAGACAGGAAAGCGCGCGAACCCTGAGCAACAGCAGCAGCCTTAAAACGAGGAGGGACGAACGACCCCCCCCCCCTTGCCGCCCCTTTCACAGCCGTCACTTGAAGCCGCGAAGAGCGGAGTTCCTCCTCCTCCTCCTGCCCACTCTCGTCCTGAGGCCCCCCTGTCCGGCCCGGCCGGCGGCTTCCCTTTCCCTCCTCCTCCTCCTCCTCTTACCCATTGCGGCGGCGGTCTGAGGGGCCCCGACCGGAGACGCCGCCGGGGGAGCTGCGCGCGGACCCTGCGAGGGTCTCCCGGTCGGCGCCTGGGCCCCGCTCTGCCTTCTCGCTTCTCCCTTCCTGCCTTCCTTCCTCCCTCCCTCACAGCGGCGGCAGCCTCCTCCTCCACCGCCGCCGCCGCCGCCTCATTCCAAGGCTTTGGGCCTCCCTCGGGCGCCCGCTTCAGCCCACTCCTCCTTCCGAAGGCCGCGGACGGGCGGACCGACAACAAGGACGGCCGCCGCTCCTCACAACCCGACTCGAACGTCGGTCTCCTCGACTTCTTCCCTCAGCGACAGGAGAAACACTCTCTCCACACACACGCACGCACGCACGCACGACGGCGCCGACGTACGAAAAAGGCAACCCCTGCTCGCCCGAGGCGCATGCGCGCCGGCCTTGGGTTGGGGGGGAAATCCCTCCCAGAGACCCAAATGCTACCTCTCGCGAAAGGGAAGGAACGCGCATGCGCCCTCCCGCAGGACCCAGGACTATCAACGACCAATGAGAGTATGGGGTGGGCGGGGCGGAGAGCTCCTCTTGGCCAATTAGGGCCCAGCTCCGCCAGATGTTTTACTTATTTACCTCCCACGTGCCAGCAGATTTAGTAGTCCCGAAATGCTACTGTACAGTACAAGTGGAATGGGCAATAAACAATCTCTTACCCCCGCCCCCCTTTTTATTTTTTTTTAATTTTAATTACATAATATACACACAACAACAATAATACTAATATTTAGAAACTTCATACTTAATAAACATTTCCTTATACAAATTAAAACTATACAATTTACTATAACCTTATTAATTCCAAAATAATAAACTCAAACTTTTAAATTTCAGTTGTGTATATGTTGTACTTTTTCTACTGAGCTATATATCTATAAGAGATTACTGGTTATTGCTATACTAAATCATAAGACTATTAGAATAAAATTCTATATTATTCATAATTATTCTAACAGAAATTTAATGGCTGACTGATTTGTTCAATGATTCTTGATTAGACACACACACACACACACCACCCCCACTTGAGACTGTTTGGCTGTGGTCACACTTAAGGTTTAATCCAGCTTCGGTCCATTTTCAAAGGGAGAGAATGCACCAGCAAAGTGAGAAGCTGTTTTCTTTCAGAAAGGTCACCTTTGGGATAGATAAGGTGGAAAGAAAATGACTGGTCACTTTGCCAATGTGTTCTCTCGCTCTGAAAGTGGACTGAAGCCGGATTAAACCTTAGCTGTAACCACAGCCAATGTTTAATCCAGCTTCAGTCCATTTTCAGAGTGAGAGAATGCATCAGCAAAGTGAGAAGCTGTTTTCTTTCAGTGTTAAATAACTCAGAAAATTCACCTTTGGGATAACGTGGAAAGATAATGGCTGGTCACTTTGCTGAGGTGTTCTCTTGCTTTGAAGGTGGACTGAAGCTCGATTAAACTTTAGGTGTGACCACAGCCTTTGTGATGGTGGTGTAACTACAGCTTACACTGATGCTGCTCAAACCATCCATTTTTTGCACTTGCTAACTAGTTAACAGCACCTTTAACGTATATACAAACTTTGGTGTTCCTGCAAAATAAGGTTAAACTACATTAAATCTTTACGATTTTGATAAGCTCTTCGTAGTATATAATTCCTTATTTGGCCATTTCATGACTAGTTCTCTGGGCAGCTTATGGAAAACTGAATCAATTAAAATTTAAAAACAAGAAAAAATTAAAATCCTTGTTACTTTGTAAAAAGGTTTTCTGAACCTTTTCTGAGTGACTTTGATCTCAGTGACAGGAAAACTTTGAGGGTTGCTCGGTAGTTTTAAGTGCTATCACTTTTCACTTCATTTAGTCTGTTAATGGGCAATTGTGCATTGGCCAGTATGCTGGATCATCAAGGGTACACAATGGTCCAGTCTAAGGAAGGACCAGGGTAGGAGAGGCTCCTAATGTGCTGACAGGAACAGTGTACTGACCAGTGCATAATTGTGCAGGGGCTGTTGTTACCTGGCAAATTTTCTAAATTAACGTGCATAGCATCGGTAAATACTTTACTCAGTGTTGGAGCATTTGCTACTGCCTGGTAGACTAAAAGCAGCTCTTCAACTGGCTTTCAGGTGGCAGAGAGGTTTCTGGCTGCACTCACCTCACAGACATCCATTGGTAAAGTGGTAGTGGAAAGAGACAATTCTGGCCCTTTCTGCACTTGTTAATCCAAATCAAGGAGTTGCTAAGAATGTTTAATTGGCACAGAAGTGGACTAGATCTTGGGCTAAGGTCTTACTAATCTAGATTAGTGGATGTACTTTACATCTGTACTTACACTCTCTGAACTCTCAAGGAAGGAGCATCTCCACATAAAACATACCTAGGAAGAACCCAAGTTCAAGAGGACCTCATCTCAAAGATCCAGATCTTGAAGATCAGGATCTTTAGACTGTGTGTGGAAAAAGGGAGCTTGAAGATGCCTAGAGACCCCCATTGTGGACAACTTTAATCAGGTCCACATGAAATCCAGATTTAAGGGCCTGAAGGACCCATTAAATACAGATTTCCTCTGCCTTTGTGGGGACAGGACCTTGCAGATGGGGCCTTCAATGGGGTCCAGGTGGGGACAGGGCCTACCAATCAGGTTCCTAATGGGGTCTTAGAAGGGTTCTAAGCCCTAGTAGAAAAAGGCCCATGGTAAATACAGAAAGGATCCCTGATGTGTCTAGGGTTTGTTTGCTCCAATCTTAAGCAAGCAGAAGTAGCTCAGAAATAAACTTGGAAGGACAGCTGATTTGTCACCCTTTCTTCATTGGGCTTTATTCTGTGATAGGGATACAACTGGGTTCTGCCATAATCTACATCCGCATGCAGACCCCTGACTCCTATTCCAAAATATATCCAGGAATAAGTAGTACCGAAAGGCCCCAAACTACTATTTCAGTCAGTGCAACAATACCCTCACTCACACTTCACAGACCATTGCTGGGTACTGGAAGAGGCTAATGAATATTTCTGCTCACTGGAAGATGTCATTGAATATGACTTCTAAAAAATTGTACACAAATACAAAAAGAAACATTCTGTGCTGATCTCTTTTAAAGATCCCTGTTCTATTCAAACTTTAGTTTCTATGCCAAGATCAAAGAGCATGTCATTTTTCAGGAGCAGAAGTAAAATTTCAATAAGATGAGCAGTTTTCACTCAACTATTTTCCTTATTATCACAATGAATAATTTAGAAATGTTCCATTTTATTAAAACGTAAGAAAGGCAGAATAAACACAAAGAAGAAATGGAACAAACTAAAGTATACAGAAGAACGTAAGATCAACATTTTAAAAATTCCAGCATTCTACTTCAAACCTTTTAAAAAACTGTTTTAAATTTTTACAACATTTCATAACAATTCCAGAAATCAAGTGTTCAAAATCAATATAAAGTCCATTTCATTATAATTTCTCCATAAAAACCAAATGGAAATATTGCAACAAGTTGCTCATTGTCTGCCACATAAAGGTAAGATTAAGTCCAGTTCGTTAACAATTTTGCCCAACAGTATTGGGTAAGAAAATATATGCAACATCCTAGACAAAAAGAAAGAAGTAAAATCAGTGCTATTGCTTATTTGAAAGAACAGTTTGGAACTTCATACAGTCATGCTACAAAGTTCACATCATTAGGAAATTATCACACTAAGAATACACAACATAAACTAACATCTTACAGTTTAGTATGGGTTAGTAAAAAAAAAATCAGTTTAATATCCTGTACACTAGAAATGTATTTGTTCCTTTTAAAACAGATATCACAAATTAATATTACTGAACTTATAATTCAACACTTTCCAGCACTGTTTTGCAAGTGTATTATAGACCTGCCAGCCTTTTGCTCCTTTAAATCACTAATTTATCTTATGCTTATGACTCAAGTGCTTTTGACCAGTATATCCAAAATGTATAAAAGATAACTGAACATTTCTGTGGGTCTGTAAACAATCCTATGTCCTAACTAGTGAGTTAATTGGAGGAAAGAGGAGAGGAAGGGTGTTTTTCCACTGTCACTACAAGTACCCATTAAGTACCCATTAATGGGTACTTGATGGGTACTTCTAGTGGCAGTGGAACAACACCCAAAAAGAGAAAAGACAGAAGTCAGGCAGTTAATTCTCTCTCACACTTCACCTTTATCGTAGGGCCAGGACAACCAGCATTGTTTAAATGAAGACATTTATACATCAGTTACCACATTTTTCCAACCACCGTACTCAAGTACTATAAAACAAATAATCAAGCAGGCTGTCACATTTCCTTTCATTTCACTATATACATCACTGGTTGGCTATATCCAAAAAGCTCTTTGTGCCATATCTTCCTCCTCTAGTATCTCTGTTTATTATGGAAACATGGTGTGATAAGTGGCTCCTTCCAGGCTCCACTCTGAATTCCAGGGAAGCTGCTCGAGAAGATGGAAACATTTGTAAATACTGTACATTCATTTTGACATGTCATAGAAGAGCTGATACAAGGCTCAATGTACCTTGATAAGGGATCCTTTGGAAGAGAAGCTCACATATTTTAGAATGAATTACAACTGGTCAAATTAATCATTTAAGAAAAACAGTGCCGTCCAATATTAACAACATATACAAGCCTCAACACTTACACTAAGCATGTTTTCTACACTACTTAAGGGAAGCGATTTTGCATTATGCAGGATAAGATTCCACTGCTGAGATAATATGCTGGGATCAAAGATGTTCTTAGAAGAATAAAACCAACTCTTTCTTTTAGGAAAATGCTAGTTACCTCTCCTGATCACTAAGATCATCTATGAATGAAGAACTTGCTACAGTTCAGTGAGTGTACTGAAGAGAGATTGAGATGGGTGGGCAACACACAGCGTGCAAAACTGTTTCACACTGGACAGAGAACATGATGATACACTGCTGCTATTTTTTAGAATTGTGGGTTGTACAGAGAAGAGATGGATAATCTAATAACCAATGCTATAACAAGTTAGAGCTTTGCTCTAGCTAAATGCGCTCTGTGACCATTTCTGTAACATCATCCACTTACATTTGAACAACTGTTTCAGTAGTAATGCACCTGGAGTTGCAAAGGAATCCTTAAAACACCCACCAATAGTACCAAAATATGGTAGGTGCAGAGGAAATGGGAATTAGAAAAAGTTAACAGAAAGCTTGGTAGCATATTAGAACTTTGAAGAGTTTTTAGGCCTCTACAGCAGCAACACCTGACTTCGGTTTGGGTGTCCATTGCCAATCTGTGTCATCACTTATTTAATACAAATGCTCAACACAAATGGCTGTCATACATATATAACTTTAATTGAAAGTAATAACAAAATCCCAGAAGATCTGAAAGGCTCAACATATCCCTGCAAGTACATCATGGGGTAGGGGGTGGGGAACAAGTTAGTAACATATATCCATCAATGCCAGTTAGGAATCTTCACTGTCTTGACAGTTTTGTTTTTAACTTTAGAAGAAGACTACTATCTTGCTCAGTTTCCTCTCATGGCTCAGCTGTTTTTACACTCTTAAGATCTCCAAACAGTTGTTGTAACAGATAGCTATCCAGTCCGGCTGAGTTGATGCCCACTGTACGTTATTGATTTCTCCTTCTGCTGTATAAGCCAAAATTGGATCCTCAATTGCACGAGGCATTTGCTGGATATCCCAAATAAGTGCTTGATGGTCATCAGCTGACAAAGAGGAAATGGAGAATTAGATTTTAAATAGTCCCTTTCCCACATATTTACCAGTCCAGGTATTCCAATAAAATATGTTATAGTGTGGACAACAATCTGATTTTACTCCCCTTTTTAAAACTGGACATCAAATTTATATGTCAGTTCCACAAACGTGAACAAACTGATTCTGAATTATTAGTTTTCTGAGTTGGGAAAAAAAATTGTAATATTGAGAGAATTTTACTTCTCTCTTTGCTGCACAATAAAGAATTTGTTGGTTGATTATTGCAGCTTGAAGACTTCCAGATACTGAAACAGCTAACTGACCTAAACTTTAATTTATTTCTTTACTACTAAATAAAAGTAACCATTCTGACTTACAAGATTTTATGTAGAAGCTAGGGATGTGTGTGAATATTCATAATATTCATTATTCGTATGAATTTGGACATTCGTACACGAATCAAAAGTTTCAACATTTGTACATTAACATTCGTATGAATAGTCCATACATTTGTTAAACTGGGGATACGTATTGATACATATGCATTTGTATAGGATATGTATCTAATATGTATCCATTTGTAACCAACATTTGTATCAATTCATACAAATACATTTGTATCCAATAGAATCCTATCACATGTGAAGGGGATCTATTTGAACAAATACAAATTTTCTAACATTTATTTGTTACAAATCAAATGCCAAAAAAACCATTTGTGCACATCCAGGTAGAAGCACCTATAAGGCAGGCAGGTCAAAGTATAAATGACTTTCATTTGAAGGCTAAATTTTGCTGGACCCTCCAACTTTTTGCTTACTCACTTGCTAAAGATAGTAAAACCAACTGACCGATGGGGAACATGAACTAAAGATATAATAGTACTGAATTGCTGCCCTGAATACAGTTAATGTGTATAACGAAGTATTAGCAAAGCTCAATTCTAGTCAACCCCCTAACAATTTGCTGGTGTACAAACAGTCCAGATTGAAACTAACACAAATAATTCACACACCTGCTGTGCAGATATGGCAAGAAGAGTGAGGTGCCCAAGCAATGCCATTTACACATGCTCTGTGGTTGTTCAGCCTAGCAACAGGTGTACAGGGAACTCTGACATCTAAAATTACCACCTTAAAAGGAGAAAACAAAAAATAACATTAGAAAATTAAAGTCATAGCCATAAGACTTTATGCTACAGCTTATAAAATGCAATTTTTTAACTCTTGCATTTCACTTTCCAGTCTCAATAACACACTGTAATCCTTGGCTTAGAACTGAACCCAATGGTAACTATCTGATCTAATAGTGTAAACAAATATATTCCTATTGCTTTGGAGCTTCTTGTCTATGATCAAGTATAGGGTATGCAAATCACATAAAGGCACATATATACAGAGCCTTCTGTTCAGATGACAAACACGCTCAGGGACTATGTAATACAACTGAGGATGCAGAGTATAGCATAATTAGTTAAGCTGGGCAGCACATCTTATTCTCATATAACTGAAGCTGCCCTGGTAAGGGCAGGCCAATTCTTCTGTTATACCACTACTAGAAACATAACTTGTTTCAAGCTTAGCTTGTTCATGATAGCCAGAAGCATCTCAATTTAGCCTTTGACCCCTGCGACAATGCACAGAAAATACAGAGGTAAAAATTTTTTCAATCAAAACTGGTAGCATTATAGGCAATAAACCTCACTCTCAAGACAAACTACTCACAGTCTGACAACATCAGTGCTATCTAGGGGCCATATAATGCTAAGCACATTTCACAAACGATTTACCTCCATGCCATCCATTGCCATTGTTGCAAGGTAATTTGGGTCCTGCTTATTCCAGCAAAGGCGGAGCAGTGGGTGATGTTGAGGATCTTCATAAATAATAGTGCTGTGCTCCAGATGCCGCAGGTCAAACATTCTCACTGAACCATCCGCACCAACAGAAGCAAACATGTCTCTACCGCCTCCTGCACGGCTGAATGCAATATCGTAGACCTGCTCAGTTGCCAAAAGTAGAAAAAATATCAGAACATAATGTTGCCTCCCACAGTAAAGTTTCTGCAAACGTATTAGCATAGCAGGTATGTTGGAAAAGCCCTTCATGTTATATTTTTAAAAAAATCAACCAAAAATTAAGCATCGCTACCTCTTTATTACGCCTTTTCTCCAAAGCGTTTTTCTTGTATTCATTCTGCATAATCTACGGATAACTTTGAGAGACAGACCATCTCTATTCAGCAGAATTAACACCACCCTTATTAATACTTCAGTTACACCAATAATCCAAAGGGAAACAAATGAAAAAATCCACCATCACCTCTTTGTCATGAGCAATAAGTTGAGTCTTGACATGGCCTGATACCAAATTTACTCTTCCCAAGACCTGGCCAGTCTCCAAACCCCAGATAGTGCAGGTTGTGTCAATACTGGATGTGCCTAAAGTTGAGGGAGAAAAAAATCCAAATATCTTGAGACTTCTTATTTTTGGCAATATATACTTGACACACTTGGCCGTATTAGTATCACAAGACTAGTATGTACACTATAAGAAATAAGGACTGGCCTTGACCAAACTGATACTGTATTTCAGAAGGTCTTAAATACACAGATTCTCACAGGCTTTCCCTTACTGAACTGTTTTATTTGCCTACAGTTCTGTTTTATGATTTTTATAATCGTATGCAATGCAATTCATTTCAAATAACTGAATGTATTATAATTTGAACATATTCTAATTCTTGTTGCATTTTAATATGATGTTACTGCTCTAACCCTTTGGTAATGAGCCATACAGATCTCTGCTTGCACAGACACGGCTCCTAGCCAGGCCCAACTGGATTACTGGCTCTGTGGGCATAGTCTGGGGTAAAAGGTTCCAGCAAGGAGTTAGCGCAGCACAAAGACGGGCTTCCAGATGCACCCTGACGCCAATCCAGCCAAAGGGAGTACTACAAAGTAGATTAAGATCACTCTTTCAGTTGAAGAAGTGGGAAGCCAGCACACCTGGCACTCAACCATGTACCGATACCATCTCCGTGCCAATCTTTGGTCAGCCTTTGGATGCTGTCTGGACTGTGCTATGAACACAATACAAAATAGCAATCCTAAACCTCAGAAGTGAAAGTCTCTCTATAAAAACAAGAACAATTCAATTTGATAAACTGTGGAATTATGACTTAATCATGTTTTAAGAGCACATGACTGATGAAACTGTGAAAGGACTAGACAGGTTTCTAGCAAACGATTGATCAAACAGCTTTATTAGCACTGTAACAAAGGGTGTTTTTCCACTGCGCTCCTTAGATCCGGAGCTAAGAAGATCCGGATCTAAGGAATGGGTACATTCCTTAATCCGGATCTAGTAGATCTAGTAGATCCGGATTAAGGGAAGTACCAAATGTCTTTCCATGGGTGGTCTAGCACCCAACAGCAATGGGTGCTAGCCTCCCTGCTGTGGAAACACAGAAGCACCCATTTGGAAATCCGGATCTACCCATGAGGGGTCTGCTTGTCACCCCAAGTGTTTGGGAGGACAGGGGGTGCAATCTCCGAAGTGGCTTCGAAGTCATTACGAAGTCACTTTGAAGTCTGGGCAAAACAGCTCCCTTGAAGTCTGTGCTGATCTTCAGAGTGACTTCGAAGTGACTTCGAAGTTCACTCTGAAGATCAGCACAGACTTCAAAGACGCTCCGGAGCTATTTTGCACAGACTTCGAAGTGACTTCGAAATAACTTCGAAGCTTAGGTTTTTGGGTGATGTGGTGGAAATCGGATCATCCGGCTCACACCCAAATGGGTCCTTAATGGCTGCAAAAATAGGTACTTTCTGGGTGTTTTTCCACTGGCAGAAATTACCCATTTTTGCATCCGTTAAGGACCCATTTGGGTCTGAGCTGGATTACCCCATTTCCACCACGGCACCCATTTGGGACCCAACTGTTTCCACTTACGCTGGGGAAATCTGGAACATATGGGTACATCTCAGCCTTTAATCCAGATTTTCTGTAGACCCCATTAATGGGGTCTACAATGGGGTCTTCAGCCAGAAAATCCGGATTAAAGGGAGCCTGTTTCCATGTTAGTTTAGCAATGGGGTCTAGAGGAGGCTAGGGGGAGGGGGCGCCCATGGGGGGGAGCCCCAAACCCTAGGCTTTGAAGTCATTTCGAAGTTGCTTTCGGAGATTAGCAAAGGCTCCAAAGACAAGGCTCCGAGAACAAAGTGGAATGTTACCTTCAGGCATGGAAAGAGGTACATATTAATGAGGCTGACTCATCCTACCTTTAGGCATGGAAAGAGGTACATATTAATGAGGCTGATTCATCCCTGCTCACAAAGAGCTAATTTATATGTACCTCTCTTGCATTGCTCTTGCAAAGGGTTTGTCTTCAGAGCCTTTGCCAACCTCCGAAGGCAACTTCAGAGGGACTTCAGAGATTGCACACCCTGTCCCCCAAAACACCTGGGGTGACAGGCAGACCCCTTGTGGGTCAATTCAGATTTGCAAATGGGTTCTCCGTTGTTTCCACAGCAGGGAGGTTAGCACCCATTGCTACTGGGTGCTAGACCACCCATGGAAACACATTGGGTACTTCCCTTAATCTGGATCTACTAGATCCGGATTGAGGGAAGTACCCATTCCTTAGATCTGGATCTTCTTAAATCTGGATTAAAGAAGAGCGGTGGAAAAACACCCTCTGACAGTGGAAAAACACCCGTAGATTTCTGCCAGTTACTGAAGAAGTCATAAATCAACAGAAATTTTAATCAAGTGTAATTTGTTGTAAGAACTATTTTTTCAAAAAAATTGTAGCAGATGAGATACCAAAAGAAAAAAAAGATACAGGAAACCTAATAATACAAAAACAAGGCATATACTATTGCCCATTGAAACCTGTGAGTCTCATATTATGAGAAAACTGCCAGAAATTCAAATATTCATGCAAAGAAACCAGGACTTTCTCAGTTTTGTTTTGGGATAAAGGGCTGGAAATGGTCATCTCCAAAGCCCCTCACTACCTATTTTGCTACAACTTAACTCTTGCAAGTAAGACTATTATATATGAAACATTTCCATCAATTTACATACAAAACATTTATTAACTCTAGACTGTAACAAATTATATTTGTGTTTTTAATTCTGTGCAAAAGATTCAATTATGAATATCTTTTTCCCTGTTCACATCGCATATAATTAATCCATAGCTCATGTAGTAAATAATGGTTCAAATATTTTGGGTATGTAGCCCGAAAGTATGGTTAACACACGAGTCTATAATCCTTTAGGTAGAAACCCACAGATGGTACATGAAAAGTGCTAATATGATTGTGCTGGACATCTGCATAATGCCCACTGCAATTCTTGTTAAGCAGCGCTACAACTTCTCCAGAAAATTATCTTCAATAATATTCTGACGGCATCCCTGGCTGAAGAAATAACCTTGAGGGCCCCTGCAAGAAATTGACATATTTGTGTCCATGTTCCAGGCCACCTAGGAGGACCTACATTCCTCCAGAAGGCATACACAAAGAGGACGGCCCTAGACTGCACATCTAGTAACACCCTCCCCCCCCCCGATGCAATGATAGGTTGGCAGGGCAGAACCTGAGGCTCGTCAGCGCATGATCAGGGAAGGGTGATGAAGCAGGCTGAAGAATCATTCATCCAACCCTGCTAGTAAGTTCTAGATTCTTTACCAAACAGTTTGCCCAACTGCCATTTTGAACCAAACTATCATTTCATTCATTCGTATTTCTGTCCTGTCCAACACTCAAAGGTCTCAGGAGAGGGCACAATAAAACCAATGTAGAACACAGTTAAGAAGAACTGACTAAAACAACAATGACTGGAAGGTGAGGGAAGGATGTTTCCTCAGCCAAATGTAAGAGTACATCTCTAGTATCATCTATTTACTACACTTTTACTGCCTGATTCCCAAAGTACTAACAACTTATTTAAAATGCCTAAAAATAAAATAGAGCAATATATAAAATCTAACTGAATAAATCGTTACAATACAAAAACACATTAAAACAGCAGACAACTATCAACATTGTGAGAGCACTAAACAACGTGAAACCACTTTCTAAAAGGCTTATAAGGATCAAAGTATTCCACAGGCACAAAGGAAACTCTTGAAAGGGGGTATCTCAAAACCAGACAGCCACTACTGAAAAGGGTGTCTCTTGAAGAAAGCATGAAAATAATGGACAACTGTTAAACGCAGAGACACATGAGTCTATAATCCTTTAGGTTGAAACCCACAGATGGTACATGAAAAGTGCTAATATGATTGTACTGGACATCTGCATAATGCCCACTGCAATTCTTGTTAAGCAGCCGTACAACTTCTCCAGAAAATGGTCATGTCAAAATATTCAATTCTAGCATAAATCAACTGTTAACAAGACAGAGTATTATCAATGTTTTTTCCTGAAAGAGATTTACTAAAAACCATTTACTTGCTCCAACTAAATGCATATTATTTCAGTTCAACTATTCTGCCCATTTCACCAGACTTTATTAATGCATTATGATACTCATTTGTATCCTGTCCTTCATCCAAAGATTCCAGGGTGGATCTCAGCATAGAATAAAAATGCAAAGCACTAAAACATATGCAAATATAGCCCTCCCACCCTTTCTCTCGCTCTGACAGGCCTACACTAGGAGGAAACTATGCATCAAAGGCTTGGGTGAAGAGGTATGTTTTAACTAGGCGCCATAATACTAGAGATTTGTAAATTAGTCTTTCACTCTTACCTAGCAGATAAGGGTCTACTTCATTCCAATCAAAGGATGTCAGTGGGGCACAGAAATCAGAATTCTTATTGTTGTTCAGCAAACATTCTAGTCTGGTCTCCGTTTCACCCACCTACATAGCAAATGTAAATGTTTATTATCATACAAAATCCACTTGTCCCCTTGATGTATACGCAACCTAAAGATCAGGTGTACCAGACTTGCATCTAATCTGCCAAAGCTTTTCATGTGGCCTTTGGAGGCCTTTCAATTTCTCCATAAAAAGATTTTTCTATTCATCATATCCACGCTACCACTTCATGATTCTGTCAACTGTAATTAATTTAATTCCAAATTTATCTTTTAAGAAAAGTTTTAAAAATATGATTCAATTCCCAATATAGATTAGTTTGGGGGTTATTTTTTCAATTGTCACCTTTTCTTCCTCACAATGCTTATGCTGATGATCTGATGATTCTTACTGTTAACCTTAACACCTCAAATTCAAGATTCGCCTATCACTATTACCGTATGCGTTATTTTTAGGTGTTAGCAGTTGGTAACAAATCTATACATTGTACTTTATGTAAGTGAAGGATAAAATAGTTCTATGTGGTCTAGTGGTTAGGGAGCCAGGCTCATATCTGGGAATACTGAATGCGGAATCAACTGCACTCCTTCACAAAGCCAGCTGGGTGATCTTGGGCTAGTCACAGCTCTTTTCTGAGCTCTCACAGCCCCACCTACCTCACAGGGTGTCTGTTGTGGGGAGAAGAATAGAAAGCTTTGTCAGCCGCTTTGAGTCCCCTTAAATGGGTGACAAAAGCGGGGTAGAAAAGCCAACTCTTCTTCTTCTAAATGCTGGATTTCAATATTTTATTGTATTTTACCATGATTTACAAGGATTCTGTATATAAAGTGCTTTCAGTTTGGTCAAGATTTATTTTAAACAGCATCAATTAATGTTAAAAAAATCCACTTGTTTTATTTACATGTAGCTAAAGAAGAGTTGGCTTTTCTACCCCGCTTTTCTCACCCATTTAAGGGGACTCAAAGCAGCTGAGAAAGCTTTCTGTTCTTCTCCCCACAACAGACACCCCGTGAGGTAGGTGAGTCTGTGAGAACTCAGAAGAGAGCTGTGACTAGCCCAAGGTCACCCAGCTGGCTTCATGGGGGAGGGCGGAATTGAACCTGGTATTCCCAGATAAGAATCCGGCTCCCTAACCACTAGACCAAACAATCACTGACTGAAAACATAATGAATACTGTTTGAAGACAACTTATACATCAATCATTATTTCAAATTCACAATGAAATGGATTGACAAAAAGACTCCACAACTAAGTTTGGGTTCTCAAGACATACAAGGGAAGTCTTAAAAATTATGTATCTTATAAAAGAGAAAAAAGAAATATAATGTCAAGTTCCATGTTTTCCAGGGCATTTAGATCATGGTCATACTATTATGTAGTCGGAACCCCGTATCCACTGGGGATACATTCCGACTCCTACCATGGTTATCTGAAACCGTGGATAATCGTGAACAGGCCTTCCGGTTCTGGGGTTGTACAACCCAAGAACCAACTCTTCTGGCCTCCAGAAGGCCTATTTTGGCCTCCAGAGAGCGCTGGAATAGACGTCTCCCACCTGTTTTCCATGCATCCCTTTACATTTTGGGATGGGCTCTGGTGGCCTCACGCACCTATTCCAATGCTCTTCAGAGGCTGAAATAGGCCTCCCGGTTCTGGGTGCTTTCTTTTTATGGCGCCCGCAGGGGGTGAGGTGGGACTGATCTGCTAACCGTGGTTACCAAATCAGTGGATATGGGGGTCCGACTGTAATTGTCAGATTACCATTAAATCAGGAGGCACAGACATGGAACTTTATTCTGTTTCCATCCTATATAACCTAGAGACAGAGGACTTCAGTTTTGTAGGAGTTACTTTGGTTTTTCAGTAAACAACAAAGATCACCAACCATTGGCTGGTGCAAATTCAACAAGGAAGACAGAAAAAGACATTCTGTTACAAATAAACAACAGCCTGCACTGAACACACATTTAATCTAGGAATCAGTCCACGAACCATGCACTTTAGAGGAGTCCTGCTACTGTTAAGCAACTGGAAATTAGACATCTTTACCAACTGATATAAAATCTATTAGAAATCTTCAAGGAAAAGTCAATCAATTTTTTATCTCTGCCAAGATATTACAGGGAAATGAGTTCCAGGCCATTAATAAAATATTCAAAGTTGGTAATCTGCACTGACAAATAAATTATCTAAAGAAAATAAAAGCCATCCCCTTGTATTAATTTGCATCTAACTTTATTCTCAAGAATTACTTGAGAAGATTAGGATGCCATTAACTGCACTGGCAAAATGGGCTCTAATTGACCAAAGGCTGTGATGCATTAAGGCTGCTGGTCTTTACAGTACAAAAAAAATCAGTTTTTTTTGAGGCAGTAGACTTAACAGATCTCCTCCAGTGTGGAAACCTACTCATTATAGCAAGCCTATTAGTTTATTCAAAAAGCATGAGTTCAACATTTTGCTTCCCTCCTTTATAACAGAATTTTAATGTTCTGTGGCAAAACTTTCAGAAGTCTGCAGACAATGATTATTCATCAATACGAACAGCTATACAAAACCATTGTACTTATGTCCTGAGAGATGAACAGTTATGTTTATAATAGCTCCTTGGCCTGCTTAAAACATTTTGAAGAACCACTGACGATCACAACCCATAGAAATGTTTCTGGAGCACCGAACTTACTCTCCATACACGTAGGTAGTCACCGCTGGTTGCCAAGAGGTCTGGATAAACACCTTTGGTGTCTGGTATCCACATGAGCTTAGTAGTGGGATATGGGTGATCAAACGTGTTCCTGCAAATGAACTCCGAACTCTCCTCGTCCAGCCCAACAAGTTGGACCTATAAGTAAGAAAAAGTTATTCCAATTCAACCCTCAAGTTTTCAAATTCCCCATACAAGGAGACATCGACACTGAGACACACACAATGAACCTGTGCCATGGCAGACGTTAATTAACTCTAATACCCTTCACTTCTAGCAGGCACTGCCAATGTTTAGGAACTATTAAGGGCCACAGGATCTCATTTACTGTATAAGGCTGGTTTCCAAACCAAACAACACCCCACAAAATGCCTGCAGTGCTGGATCTTCCAAACAGTACATATAACACACTTCCAAACCTCTCCCACTCTAAAAACTCAAATGGTTTTCATATACATTTTGTCCCCAATACGTCTTATCTATCTATCTATCTATCTATCTATCTATCTATCTATCTATCTATCTATCTATCTATCTATCTATCTATCTATCTATCTATCTATCTATCTATCTATCTATCTATCTACATTTTTATCCCGCCCAAAGGTCTCCAGGCAGGCAACATCTAAAAATCAAACATCATTAAAACAGTAACAGTGTGTATTAAAAACAATAGCAACTGCAAGTGGGAAGGGAAAAGTGTATCTCCATTTAACCAAATGCCAGGGCAAAGAGGTGCCTTCCGAAATGTGTACAATGAAGGTGAGTGACTCACTTCAAGGCGGAAGAAGAAGAGTTGGCTTTTCAATCCCGCTTTTCTCACCCATTTAAGGGGACTCAAAGTGGCTGAAAAAGCTTTTCTATTCTTCTCCCCACAACAGACACCCTGTGAGGTAGGTGGGGATGTGAGAGCTCTGAAGAGAGCTGTGACTATCCCAAAGTCACCCAGCTGGCTTCATGGGGGAGGGCGGAATCAAACCCAGTATTCCCAGATAAGAGTCCGGCTCCCTAACCACTAGACCAAACTGGGGAGACTATTCCATAGCCCAGGGGCCACCAATGAGAAGGCCCTCTCTCCAGGGTGCCCACCCCTTTTGCTGCTGAGGGTGGCAGGACACGGGGGGGGGGGGAGGCTCCCGTCCAGATCCTGAAGGTGTTCTGTCTCTCCGAACACCTGCCTGGAAAGCAGGAAGTGCACAGGTGCTATTCTTCCTTCCACCCCAAGGCAGAGAGGGGTGGGGTAGAGAACACCCTAAAGGCCTTGAAGAATCAATGTTACCTTTTAGAAGAAGAGTTGGCTTTTCTATCCCACTTTTCTCACCCTTTTAAGGGGACTCAGAGTGGTTGAGAAAGCTTTCTGTTCTTCTCCCCACAACAGAACACCCTGTGAGGTAGGTGGGGCTGCGAGAGCTCAGAAGGGAGCTGTGACTAGCCCAAGGCCTCCCGTCTGGCTTCATGGAGGAAGAAGAAGAGTTGGCTTTCCTCCCACGCTTTTCTCACCCATTTAAGGGGACCCAAAGCGGCTGACACACCTTCCGTTCTTCTCCCCACAACAGAACACCCTGTGAGGTCTGCGAGAGCTCAGATGAGAGCTGTGACCCGCCCAAGGTCACCCAGCTGGCTTCGTGGGGGAGTGCCTAATCGAACCCAGTATTCCCAGATAAGAGTCCGGCTCCCTAACCGCTAGGCCAAACCGGCTCACTTTTAGGCAGAGTTTAAGCCCCTGCGGCTGTCCAGGGCTTAGGGAAGGGGGACAAGGCTAAGCCCCCTCGACATGGAAGCCTGACTGAGGGGGCGGCCGGCCGACAGGCAACTTCCGCGAACAGTTTCTGGCCCCAGCGAGGGGGCGAGCAGGGACTGACGGCCGAAGAAGGCGGCCAGCCGAGCTGGGAATAGATAAACCAAGAGGGCATAAAGCTGGCTGCAGTGCGCGGGCGACCCCCGCCGCTGGGCCTGCCTGCCTGCCTGCGGCGGCGCCGGCCTGCACCCGAGTCTGCCCACCTTGTTATTGTACTCTTCCACGAAGCTGCCCAGCGCCAGCCTGAAGCGCTTGTCGGGCCTGACGCTCCAGTTCATGGCATAGACGGTCCATGGCGCCTCGTACTTATAGATCTCCTTGCGCTTCCCGTGCAGCGACATGGCGGGCGGGGAAGGTCTCGCCCCGCAAGCCCCTCACGGCGGCCTCCCTCAGCTCCAACGCCCCCTCCCCCGCCTCCTCCTCCTCCTCCCGTTAACAGCAGCGGCGTCCCCGCCACCGACAGCCGTTCCCCTTCCCCTCACGACAACGACCACCACACACCAGCGGCGGCCCCACACTCCTCCATAGACTCTATTCAAATACCGCCCGCTCATTGGCCGCCTCGGACGCCATTCCGCGACCTTGCGGCTCCCCATTGGCTCCTCGCGGCGACGGCTCGCCGGAGAAGCCCCGTGGAGATGTGCGGGCGAGCCTCCGCGAAAATAAGCCCATTGGCGAGGCGGGTTGTCACTCTCAGCTAAAGCCCGCCTCCGCGAGGGGGAAAATGTGAACGGATTTAGCGGCCGACGCTGGCCGCCATTGGAGAAAGAGGGGAGGGGGGCTAGGAACGTAGAAGCAAAAAATATAGAGTGACTCCTCGATTTGGTAGAATTGAAGCCTGCTGGTTTCCTTGGCGTTAAAGAGTTTTGTTCAGAGTTTTTTCCTCAGCGAAAATACAAAACGGCGAAGAATTCGGTGTCTGGAGCTTTTCAACACTTCGAAGTGTTTTTTTTTTGTTCACCTTGTACTCTCAGAGACGAGAGTGGCTTGATAACAGTGTGATAAGTCTGAAGTTTATTCGGAGGCTGCTAAAATAGCCAGATTTCATTAATTAATTTAATTACCCTTCAATAAATAGGGCGAAGCTGACATAAAAGATGCACTACACATTAAAGATGCCCCAGTGGTTGCTGTAGAGAAAAACCTGGCGAGTGGCGAGGAAAAAGAGATGCTGGTTCCCTCAGACTGTGGTCACGCTTGAGGCTTAATCCAGCTTCACTCCACTTTCAGAGTGAGAGAACACGTCAACAAAGTGGCAGTAACTCAGACGGTTCATCTTTGGCATGGATAATGTGGAAATAAAAGGGTGTTTTTCCACTTAGCACTAGAGCACTAAGGGTCCTTAATGGGTCCTTAATGGCTACTCCAGTGCTAGTAGAAAAAAACCCAAGTACCCATTAAGGAACCATTAAGAACCCTTAATGGGTACTCTAGTGCTAGTGGAAAAACCCCCAAGAAGGCATTAAGAACCCTTAATGGGTCCTTAATGGGTACTCTAGTGCTAAGTGGAAAAACGCCCAAAAAACGTCACTTTGCTGACGTATTCTCTCACTCTGAAAGTGGACTAAAGCTGGATTAAACCTTAGGTGTGACCCACAGCCTCAGATAATGCGATCGGTTACAACCGAGAACAAGAGAAATCAACACTGTTCAAACTAGGGCTGTCGTCACACCTGAGGTTTAACCCAGCTTTCAGTCCACCTTCAAAGCAAGAGGACACGGCAGCAAAGTGAGCAGTGGTTTTCCTTCCACATTATCTATCCCAAAGGTGAATTTTCTAAGTTATTTAACACTGAAAGAAAACAGCTTGTCACTTTATTTTTATTCATTTTGTTTTCTAAGCCGGCCTACCCCTGTTAGATTGTTTTAACCGGAGTCCTCTTTTCCAGAAGACTCAGCCCATCCTGGCCTCTCAGGCCATCTTTGCTTACTTGGTGTGAGCAGGGGGACAGGCTAAAGGAGGCTGAACAGTGCTGTGGTGGGTAGGATCCAGTCTTCCAGCCAATGTGCACATGTGGAGTTCATAAGGCACCTCCTAGTCAGTTTATGTGTATGATTCCTATATCTAGTATTTTTACACAAATTATTATTATTTTAAAAACTAATCTCAAGGAGAAGAAAAGCACATAAAAAGGAAGGGAGGGGCATGGAGGTGGGGAAGGAGGCTCCAAAAAGAACCGCAAACACACACCATCTCCTTACTTGAGTGACACAATGGCATCCATTCAGAAAGGAGATAGATGTGACATAGCAAAAGGGGTGGAGAACCAAGAGTTCTGTGGAGGAGGCTCAGGTCAATCTCGGAGAAAGACGAGAGCAATGCAGCCCAAGGTGAGGACAGCCTGAGGACGACCTATAATGATCTAGGTTTGACCAGCACTGGTATGACCTCAGTTCAAATTAATGAATAGGCTGTCCTGTCTTATATCGGTGTGGTCAGGGCCAGAGTAACTGTAGCCTCTTCCAGGTTCATCATGGGAGTATCAGCAATTGTCGTGACTCTTGGTCACACTTCCTTTCCTAGATGCAACTGGGACTGTGATCACACATGTGTATAGGGTTGTCCTTAGTGCAAATTTGAGACACAGAGGATAGACTGGAAAAAACAGATGAACTCTTTCCATGTCCTTGATTATCTGCCCCTTCCACAGATAATATTAACTCTCAAAGTGATTTGCTAATTGGGTTGGGCTGGACATAGCCAGTGGTGAAAATGGCTGCTATGGATGGCCAACCAATCAGGTCACAGGCAGGGAAATTCCCAGAAGGGCGTCCAGCTCCAACAGGCTGTAATGAAGGATTCTCCATTCAGAAAAACCCTGTGGGAAGCCACAGAGTTCTGTAGTGTGCTGGCAGAAAGCTTAGGATAGTCCCCACCATGCTTCATGCTGAAAAAATGCTCAGGGGAGAAGATATGGTGACAATGGCTTAGCAGCCATTCTATCAGGAAAGTGAAGGGAGGGAACAAGTCTGGAGAGGTGCTCAACTCAGGATCAGGTAGAATGAGTCACTGGGCCTTTTTCCACTAGGGCTTATAACCCTTCTTAGACCCCATTAGGAACCCTTTTAGTACCTAACTGGTACCAATTGGGAAGGCCCTGTCCTCACCTGGATGCCATTGAAGGCCCCATCTGCAAGGCCCTGTCCCCACAAGGGCAGGGGAAAACTGGATTGAATGGGTCCTTCAGGCTCTGAAATCTGGATTTTGCGTGGACCTGATTAAAGTTGTCCACAATGGGGTCTTCAGGCATCTGGATCTCCAGGAGGATCCCATCTCAAAAATTTGGATCTTGAAGACCCGGATCTTTGACTGTGCATGGAAAAAGGGGGACTATGTGTCCAGAAGCTCTAGCCAATATGGAGGTTCATAGCCTCTGACCAATCAGCCCCCTGGAAAAAGTCTGGTGGTGGCCTATGGGAAGGTGAGAGAAGCAAGTTAGGAGACTTCTAGGTGCTTATTTTAAAAACGGTGTGGCACAAGTTCTTTTCCCTATAAGCACAGATGTGGTGATCCTTAGTAAACAGGCACCCATACTCCCCAAATCCCAGTGTGATCACAGAGGTCTATACTGCAGAATCATTGTGAGCTAATTTCAGCACTAGCACCATCAAGACACACCTCACTTCCATCCTCTGAATGAGCTAATAATATTGGTCAATATTTGCCCATTCTTAGCACAGAAATCATCTGCACAGAATTTTAAGAATCTGTAACAATCCAGATCAAAGATGATATATTTAACCACACAAGATGGCCTCAGCTCAAGGTAGGCTTAATTCCTGCCCTTACTTTTACTTCTTTAGGAGAGGTGAGCAATTCACCCAGCAGTTAGACGTCACCATTATCTCCCGTGAACTACTGTCACTTTTACTAGTCATGTGTGGCCCACAATTGGTATCCAATATAATTAGTGTCTTATTTACAGAGGAATTAGATTAGCCAGACCCCCGTATCCACTGATTCGGTAACCTTGGTTTCAGTTAACCACCGTTACCAGATCACCACCACCACCACCACCACCCGCAGGAACCATAAGGGAAAAGCACCCAGGATTGGAAGGCCTATTCGGCCTCTGTACTGTTGGAATAGGTGTGTGAGGCCACCAGAGCCCATCCCAAAATGTAAGGGGGTGCATGGGAGGTGGGCAGGAGACGCCTATTCCAACGCTTCCTGGGCGTTGAAATAGGTCTTCTGGAGGCCAGAAGCACTTCTGGTTCTGGGGTTGCACGACCACAGAACCGGAAGTCCAGTTTGCAATTATCCACAGTTTCAGGTACCCGTGGTAGGAGCTGGATATGGGGATCTAAGTGTATAATAGTATGACAATTATCTAAATGTCCTTGAAAACATGGAACTTGACATTATATTTCTTATTTCTCTTTTATAAGATACAGAATTTTTATGACTTCCATTGTATGTCAAGTTCCATCAGGTGCCTGTTATGTGATTAATCATTTGGTACCCAATTTGACTGCATCCTCTACAAGAAGAGCAGACAAGGAAACTGTCTTCAGGAGGGGCTGTTGCTTGGTTACCCAAATTAACCTTCTTTCAAGAAGCCTGAATTTTCCCCAACGTTCACACCCTGCTTTCAGAACCGAGAGGGAGGCAGCCATCAGCCCACAATAGGTGTCAAAATAATCTTTATTAGCAAAGTGTACACTAACACTCCTGAGAAAAAAAGAAAATGCTCACAGTTAGTTTTCTTTAAATATATTTTCCTGCTACTCTCACGGGAGTTTTAATATGTTATTTTGGATAGGTGGCCTAAAACCACTGCAGCATCTAATTGAAGGGAGATAATGGGGAAGGTATGGAGATACACTTACAATTATTCTATGCAGTGCTGAGGCATAAGGATGCAAGAGGAGAAGGCTATATACACATTAAAAAAAGATTTGCTCAATTCTTTTGGCTTCTCTTATGATGTCCTGAAATTGTGCTTCAACCAGCCTTACTGCTCTGTATAAAAAGTTACAGCTCACTTGTGCACGCTCATTCTTTGCATAGTGGCTTTAGCAAGGCCTGGTAGAGTTACTGGTCCAAAAGGAATGTTACCTTAGGCAGTGAGTTACCTTTACAAGTCTGGCAAAGTCTGGATTATTGGGGGTGGTGATAATGGTGGGGAAACCTTGCAAAAATACATTTTTCATTTTGGCTTTTCCTCTCCAAGCACATTTTCATTGTAAGCAGGCAGGTCATGGGATTTCCACCCATCAGCCTAGGACCAAAGGTGTTGGGTAGATGTGATTCTAGGGGCATCTCTCCTATCTTACCATCTGCTTACTTCTTACATTGAGACTGTAGTTCTCTGCTTGCTGCCTTACCTCGAAATTTGCTCCACTGGACTTGGTGGAACACAGTTCTGATCCGTCAAGGACGAGCAACACTGCACACAGGGCCGCGGATTAGGCAACGTGGGGGCACAAAACATGGGGCAGGGAATCAGAGGGACTGTCACATGGCCAGGATTGCAACCCCAGGAGAAGTCCTGAATGTAAGGATCAGCCTCAAAAGTCCTGTTGGCAGCCCTGCAATTGCTCCTTTCATCCTTCTTTTACATCCTGCACTTCTGCATGATAACGTGCATACTTTTCCTCCATAGAGGAAATGCGCATTGATGTGAGCAACGTTTGACGTTGCCCTCAACTACATATTATACAGTTCAGTTATAACTTCACATAAAGCAGTGGGATCATTTTTCATTTCCTTTCCTTCCTGCTGCACAAGGTCAAACGTAATTAATAGACTCCTCAAATACTACTTATAAATATTAAAGAAAAGTACATTCATTTCTTGGTGCTGTACAGCCCAAGGAATTTTGTTAAATTATCAGCAGTCTCTTCCTCCTCCGGATAAAGTTTCCATCATTTCTTTATTCTATTATGGAAGTGCTCCAACGTCCAACCATGTTAGGTATCATACGAACGTAAGTAGATGGCAGGTTCCTGAATCTGTAGAGCTCGCAGTTAAAAGATGCAGAACTGGGAAAATAGAGGAGGAAGTCCTTTAGCAGCTATTTGTCATTCTTGTGGGGAAGGGGGTGGTGGTGGAATATGTACCTGAATACTACTCTATGGAGTACCGTTGTTGAGATCAATGATTTTGGAAGCCAACCCAGTTTTAAACTGCCTTCATATTCAGAGATGGCGCAGGATGGCTCCATGAAGTACCCTGAGCCATAAATATTGTTCTCCAAGCATAATCATTAAAATCAACTAAGCGCGTTCTCAGTTCAGGTTCCAACTGATAGCTTTGAGCTCAGCTAGATTTCTAACTCCGAGGAAGTAACGGGTCAGAGAGGTGTCTCTGAATGTCCAAGGGTTCGGTAGATGCCTCAAGATGCTCAGGGAGGGAAGGAAAACGGGATCCATGAACTAGTCCCTGGTTGCCTGGCGCCCTTCGGTGGGTCTCAAGGCTGGACAGGGTCTGTGAGAAATGCTCTTGTTCAGAGTTGATGGTCATGGTTTCAGTTGAAGCCACAGTCAGGTGTACACCACTTGACAAGGAGTCCCTGGATTTCTGTTGGATTTTTTCAATTTCTGTGTAGGATGGAGTCTGGTGAGAAAAATAAAGTACAAGTCTGTGATCATCAACTGGTTTTTTTTAGTCAGAAGTTTAAAGAAATATGGACATCTTAGTCTTCTTTTGGTTAATACATTGGAGTGAATTTGCATTTCTCTCTTAAGGGGAGAGTGGGAACACCGCTGCACACAGCATCCACATTTCCTGGAACAATGTTTCAGGGGTGGCTGCATGCATGTAGCAGCGCTCCCAGGGCATGTAGATGTAGAGTAGTTCTAACTAGGGATGTGCACAAATGTTTCTTTGTATTTGATTCGTATCAAAATGGATGCAAGAAAATTCTTATTCGTTCGAATAGTCCCCTTCAAATGTGGTAGGATTCATATTCAGTACGAATGTTCAGTCCCATACGAATCGAATATGCATGCATACGGATAGCATAGAGATCCTATATACGAATAGCATCTGGATCCCATACAAACGCATACAAATAGCATCCAGATCCTATATATGAATGCATATTGAATAGCATACGGATCCCATACAAATGCATACGAATAGCATCCGGATCCTATATACGGATGCATGTGGAATAGCATACGGATCTCATATACGAATCCCATACAAAGCTTCACACGAATCTATCAAAACATTTGATTTGAATTCGAATGTCAGTCTTGGAATGTGCCAACATTTGATTCGAATACCAGTGTCTGAATTTGGCCAAATTTTGAATGTTATGAATATCCGTGCATATTCCTGGTTCTAACTGCTCTACATCTACAGACCAGGAGCAGCCCCCTTTGCACCTCTCCCAGCCAGGAGAGGTCCGAGGGAGGCCAGAGAAGGGGTGATGCAAACACCGTTAGTGCTGCATCACCCCGTCACCTTTAAAATGGCGCCATGCAAGCACATTGATAACGTTGGCATGGTTTGGTTCCTCGATTACTGTCATAATGGCGGCGATTCGCACCTCACCAGCACTGAGTGAAGTGCTAGCAAGGTTAGGGGAAAGAGCTAGCGCCTGAAACTCAGATGCTGGAACTCTCCCCATGAAGTGAAGGAGTGAAAAGGCCCTTAGTATTCATTTATAGCCTCCAATCCCCAGATAGTAATATGTGGTGGCAATGAGTGCTAAACAGGGCTGCTGTGCAGCTGCCGTAGCAGCTATCCCGAGGGTCCGATTAGGTTTGAGCAGGAATGTCCACCAGTGGCATAGCGTGATTGGCCCGCTTAGCTGTCAGTCAGGGATCACTTCCGGTTACAGTGGGCGTGGCGGAGGGACACAGCTTTCTAGCTGCCTATGTAGACGCTACAAAGCTTGTGCTCAGTTTCGTAGACTGCTATGAAGGTCATGTGGGCCTACGTAGCGTGTGTGTTGAGGGGCGGAGCTGGAGCCGTCCTGCTTCAAATGGCGACCTCTAAGCTCGCCTCTGAACCCCATTGCTTCAGTATACGTGCAGAAGTGTGGCCTCTAATCTGGTCTTCTAGTAGAAGACCAGACTGAAGACACCTTTAAAGGGGTCTTACGTTAATCTGGAAGACCCCATTAAATCCAGATTTCCCTGGTGCTTATGGGTACAGCGCATTCAGAATGGGGTCCTAATGGGATCTTCATTGCTAGGGCAAAAACAGACACAGTCTTCACTTGCATGTAGATATCAGGCCCATATTTGAGGATACATTCTGGTTCAGGCTTTACTGTCTGCATCTCACCTCCTTCGTTGGAGTTAGTTCCTTTTCTCCTAATGGTGGGATGGGTTCTGTGCTCCTCAGACTCATGCTGTACAAAGACAGGTTGCGGGAGGATGGAGAAATGGGACTATATGCAGGGGGCACTTGAGAGAGATGTCGCTGCAGCAACTGGAGAATGAGATTCATGTCAGAGGACATCCTCGACTCCAGCCTATGAAAAAGATGATAAGTCTTTAGTCACAAGCAATTCTTTTGCCCTGATCTGCTACAGGTATGCCCCAAATCAGTTTAAGATTAAAAATAGGGGAAAGTGCCCTCAAATTGAGCTCAGCTTGTGATGGATACATCTGGGAAGGGTTCTTTTGGCAATAATGTAGAATGGTTTGCCATTGTTTTCGAGGAAGAAGGAGGAGGAGGAGGAGAAGAAGAAGGAGGAGAAGGAGAAGAGTTGGCTTTTCTACTCTGCTTATCTCACACATTTAAGGGGAATCAAAGTGGCTGACAAAGCTGCTGTTCTTCTCCCCACAACAGAACACCCTGTGAGGTGGGTGAGGTTGTGAGAGCTCAGAAGAGAGCTGTGACTAGCCCAGGGTCATCCAGCTGGCTTCATGGAGGAAGAAGGGTTGGCTTTTCTACTCTGCTTTTCTCACCCATTTAAGGTGACTCAAAGAGGCTGACAAAGCTTCTGTTCTTCTCCCCACAACAGAACACCCTGTGAGGTGGGTGGGGCTGTGAGAGCTCAGAAGAGAGCTGTGACTAGCCCAAGGTCACCCAGCTGGGCGGAATCAAACCCGGTATGTCCAGATAAGAGTCCGGCTCCCTAAATTGGCTAGACCAAGTTGTCAGGAAATCAAGCATGGACGTTATTCATAAAAGGCATTTAAAGCTTCATCTGAATATGGAGACAATAAAGCATGGATATTCTGGAATAAAGGATGTTTGGGTATGTTTTATTCCAGATTGTCCAAATATAGCAAAATAAATAAGCAATTTCTGGGTGCAGTCTGAGGCTATATTCCCATTTAATATTTAAAGAGCTTTGTATTCATTTTCAGAGCTTAGCGTTCCCAAAGGATCAGAGGAATCCGCAGTTTTTGAGGATTATAGGTCCAAGAATGCGGATTATCTGTATTTGAATAAAAAAAAGGCTTGCTGCAGTATGCAGAAATAATCCTTCTATTTGGCAGTGGGAATGCAAGTGGGTTTTTTTTGGAGAGTGACTCATGTTTTGGGGGTGTTCTCTTCACTTTCCCCTGAGCCAATGATAAGCGGGGATTTCCCCTCTGCTCTCCTGGCTGTTTGCTAATGTGATCCAGCTGCATTGTGCTGTTTAGCGTTCTGTCTCCCCTTTCAGCTATAGAAGAGAAAACGAAGGAGGGTTGGAGGAATCCTATTGCCTTTTGGTTCCCACCTGAACCTCAGATTGTCAGCTTCCCTCCTGGGGGTTGCAAAAGTGTGTTGCCTCTTAAAAGGCTGTCTACTTTCAGCTTATCAGACCCAATGATTAGCTGTGATTTCCTCTCCTTTCCTTCCTCTCCCCATTACGTGCTCAGGTTCAATCTTGGCTGGAAGTGTGAGTGAGAAGCTTGCAATATATCAAGAGATCAGACAATACAATGTAACAAGATATTAGACCATAGCCTGGGGAGAGTCTGATTTTGCTTAGACAGGGATCAAAAAGACTTTTAAAAGGCTGCCATTCATGCTGTGCCGATGTTACGCAAAGCTGGTGGCTACTTCGTCCCTCCGATTGGCAAAGAGGAACTCTTCTGCCAGTGATCGTGATCCTGCTCCCACTTCCTTTCTTCCACCCATGTCTTTGCTTCCCTCTCTGCTTCCCCATGGCGATCTGAATCAGGCTTATATAGGGTGTGGGGCTTGGATCCTCACACCATGGAGTCAGGGTATGATGGAAAAGAGAAGGCAGGTTCTCCCCTGCAAGTCTGCATAATAAGCTGCCAGTGGGAATGCAAAAATACAGAACTCACTGTTGATTTAAAAGACCCAGATTAAAACCCAGAGTAAATTGTGCAGTGGGAACAAGCCCTGAGTGACATAGAAGAAATACTGGTAATGGGGCAATGATGCTACTGGGCATCTCTTAGCTTTTGTCTTGGAATTTAAAAAAAGCCTGGAGTTCATATTCTTAAAAGTGTATATTTTTCACAATTTCTGGCACAGTCTACACTAGGACAGCACTGGATCAATAATGTGAGAACTTGCTTCAGGCACTAAGAGATCAGAAAGAGAAATGGCATGAAGCAGCAGATTCCTGGATCAATACAATGCTGATGGCCTTTTTTCTGCCGATATGGCAAAATCCTGGTATTAAAAGAAAAAGGTAGCTTGTCTGACACCAGTTGGCAATGCCTTAAATTTAATAAGCTGCACTTTCTAACAAAACCAGCAGGGTGAGTCTATGAGTTACCAAAAGATTTTTTTAAAGGATCACTCCTAAGATTATTCAATAGGGATGTACACAAATGCATTTTTTTGCATTCAATTATCGATTCTTATTGAACTGAATGTAAGAAAATTCATATTTGTTCTAATAGATCCCCTTCAAATGTGGTAGGATTCTATCAGATACAAATGTATTTATATGAATTTGTACGAATATCCAATATGAATGCAACTGATACGTATCCGACGTGAGCGCATACGTACCCTATACATATCCGACAGGTGTCCCATGACATATCTGCTCTGAAAGCGTCAAATCCGCCCTGAATCCACTTTGAATCCACTCTCAAGCCATGTCAGATTCTCTCTGGATCCACTGCGGATGTGATCCAGAGATCTGGCGCAGCTGCTTTCCCACCTCCCCGTTTCACGAATGTTCCAAAGCTTTGTACGAATGTTCCGAAACATTAGTATTTGTATGAATGTCAATGCACGAATGTTGTAACATTTGATTTGTATACTGATGTCCGAATTTGTATGAATTCATATGAATAACGGATGTTATGATCATTTATGCACATCCCTACTGGCTGGAATTCCCATGGGGAAGTCCAAACGGGCATCCACTGCAGGGCCAGATGTCGTCACAACAATCTGGAAGCTGCAAATGGCGGCACGGCTGCAGTTGTGTAGCTCATGTCCCCTTGCAGCACGGCACCCAGATGAGGCGCACATCTGCTGACCCAGGAGCAATCCAGCTGCTGTTGGTCAACCTGTTGATTTATTTTTGGTTGAACACCTACTGTTCTGGGGAGGGCTGAGACAACTCCAGTTGAGCTGTGGTGGTAGCCAGGTACAGCCGGAGTGATCTGGCAAGTGGCCTGGATCACTCCAGTGGCCAAGCGCAAAAAGGCCCATAATACCAGTTTTATTATTTACTAGTGCACTGAAGAACTTTTGGGTGCTTCCGCACTTACTGCTTGAAATACGGATTAAGTAGATCCGTTTTTATGAAATGTGTCTCTAGCCAAGAATCCGTTTTTATGAATTTGTCTCTAGTAAGTTCTGTCTCAAACAAATACAGATCTACCAACACCCCTTTCGTCCGCACACGCATGGGAAGGACGGATTGCGAGGAACAGATTCTGCCTTTACTGTGTGGATGCAGTAGCACAGATTTCAAGACGGCTGCCCCAGGAGCTGTGTGATTGGAGGCTTCAGCCATCAGTCACCGCTCCTTTCCTGCCGTGCGCCGACCAATCAGCGTGTCTGAGATCCAGTGCCCGCCTGGTGCCAAAGCCAGCTTTTGTGCATGGAATCGCTACATTCAGACTTGCTGTCCCTCTGCCGCCATAGCTGGGCACCTGCTTGATGTGAAGCCTGTGTGAGAGGGACTTCATGGCTGGACTGTGCTTCTCATGCTTCACTCAACGTGGTGGCTTCCTGCCACTGCCTCTCTCAACATGGCGACTTCCTGTCCTGCCCCATGTGTTCTCTCTCCCGTCTGTGTGCGGACGTGTCCTCCGTTAATGTGGATTTAGAGTACAAGTACCCATTAAGACTACCTTCAATGTGGTCTTCCAGGAAACTGGTTTAAGGACCAGTTAGCACCCATTAGCGACACATCAATGCAGAAGCGGCTTTCCTGATGTGTCTCTAATGGGTGCTGCTGTGCAGACGCAGTTTTCCCAAGTGTTTAAAATGTGTTCTTAATAGGTTTTAAAGGGTCAATGAAGAAGCACCCTTATTTACTAGTGCACCAGGCCATACTTGCCATGATCAAAAGCAATAGAATTGTGCCACCTAATTCTCAAAGCATGCTTATATAGATAAGATGAAATGTGAGCAAAGAAAGGCGGCCAGAATTGAGGTGTACAAATTCATATATAATTAACCAGTCTCATCTGAAGGGTGCAAATAAGCCATTGTATTTTTAAGTGTCAATTAACTATGAAATATTAAGCTTGCCCAAGTTTGCTTCTTAATGAGGCAGACAGAGAAGCAGTTGAAGAGACTCAAGGCCACATTCCAGCATTTGTTCATCCCTTATCTTCTCATTTCCCATCTCTGCTTCACACCTGCATTTGGCTTAGTTGTACACATTCTACTAACTGCTTTATTTCACTCATTGTTAGGGATGTGCACGAATATTCGTGACATTTGAAATTCGGCCGAAATCAGACATCCAAACTTGAATTGAATGTTATGATATTCGTATGCTAATATTCAAATGAATATGAATGTTTCCAGACATTTGTATGAATAGTTAAGACATCCATTAAGCTGGGGAAACATATCAGATACGTATCTGTTCATACTGGATACGTATCTGTTCATATCAGCTATGTATATATTGATTTCAGATATGTATCTGTTCATATCAGGTATGTATCTATTCATATCAGGTACGTACCTATTCATATCTAGTACATATCTTTTCATATCAGATATATATCTGTTCATATCAGATACGTATCTATTCATATTAGATACATATCTGTTCGTATCTGATACATATCTATTTGTATCAGATACATATCTATTCGTATCTGGTACGTATCTATTCATATCAGGTACATATCTGTTCATATCAGATACGTACCTATTTGTATCTAGTACATATCTTTTCATATCAGATATATATCTGTTCATATTCTATACATATCTATTCATATTAGATGCATATCTGTTCATATCTGATACATATCTGTTTGTATCAGATACATATCTATTCGTATCTGGTACGTATCTATTCATATCAGGTACGTATCTATTCATATCAGATACATATCTATTCATATAAGGTACATATCTGTTCATATCAGGTACGTGTCTGTTCATATTAGGTACATATTTCTTCGTATCAGATATGTATCTGTTCATATAGATACATATCTGTTTGTATCTGATACGTATCTATTCATATCAGGTACGTATCTGTTTGTGTCAGATATGTATTGAATGTTCGTGCAAATATGTATGAATAGATTAGTGTCAAATAAATTTTGCCACATTCAAATGTGATCTATTCGTATGAATATGGATTTTTGAACGTTCAGTTTGAATCAAATGGCCCAAAAACATTTGTGCACATCCCTATTCACTGGACTGTTCCAAACTCCCATAATCCTCTTCATAAAAACTCCATTTTGGCTTCACAACCCACCCTAACAGTTAACAACTATTACAAAGAAATCATTATTTTTTGTTTGCAATATCCTAAGTCCAGTACATTTAATCTTTGATGTCCTGAAAATACCTTAATTTTTAACAGGTATGAACACACACTTATACAGAAAAACATGGCTTGCCTCAGAAATGATACGGGATGGAACTGCAATGAATTACAGAAGGGCACAAGAGCACCCAGGAAATCAACACTGCATAAACTCCTGTTAGATGGGAGACTAATCTAAACTGATCCAATGGATCTAGATTATTTCAGTATTTTTTATGATCCAGGAAAGGGTCTAGGGCAGAGGTGTCAAACTCAATTTTGCAGAGGGCCGGATTAAAAAAAAAAAGTACTGTCAGGGCCAGGGGGCGTGGCCGGGGGGGTGGCTAGGGCACAGAGGAGGGGCTGTGGGAGTGGCTGTGGGAGTGGCTAGGGCACAGAGGAGGGGCTGGGGGCGTAGCTGGGGCATGGCTGGGGCGTGGCTAGGGCACAGAGGAGGGGCTGGCTGTCCATGGCGGCGCCCGCGCACTCGGGCAGTGGAGGGTCCCGCCGCTTGCTCGCTTCACCTCGCCTCACCTCGCCTCCTTCGCACCCAAGGAGGACAGCGGCGGCGGCGGGGGGCGGTGGCCGCGGGCCGTATCTTTCACATCCCTGGTCTAGGGGCTTCCCTTCTGCACAGTCACCGGCTAAATGGGATACTCTGCCTCCTGCTAGCATACTGCATCTGCATTGGAAGCAATGTAGCGCAATCTTGAAAGCCAAAATGGCTAACAAAACAAGGGGCATTTCTGCATTTGCCTTCGTGTACTAGCATCAGCACTAGGGAACGTGTATACATGTTAACCTAACTCCTGCACAACCAGACACTTACCTAGATCGAGTGGTGTGTCCGATCCTCCGCAGGGCGCCGCCATTTTGGTTGCGGCACCCTGAATGACTGCGCATGGAGCAGTGCTGTTGACATGGTGACAGTGATGCTCTGTGCATGCACAGTTGCATCAGGGGTAATCCGAGGTGCCAGGGAACTTGCCTCAGATTCTAAACATTTGAACAGGAACCAGGGGAAGCTGCCTGACAGGGCTGCCTGCCCCTGGGTGCTCCCACCCAATGGCGGGCACGCCTGGGGGAGGCGTCCCCGCCCCTGTCTGACCTTTCCTGGCTAGGACACTTTGGGACAGTTTCCCTGTTTGCACATAGGCAACACGTTCCTGCCTGCCTTTGTGTGAATGGGGAGACTGTCCCAAACTGACTTAGCTGAAGTGCATTACAGGTCCCTCAGGTCCCTACTGTGGGATGTATTCCAGAATAGGGATGTGCATGAATGTTTTTTGCATTTGCATTTGAATCAAATATCCAAACATTCTATTTGATGTGGTTCAAATGTTTAGAATCCGAATGCAACAAAATCTGATTCGAATGGAATACATTTGAATCTATTCGTTCAAATGTTAGATCCAAATCCGGAGATATGAATGTCACCAACTTACCTGTACGCATTTCATACGCATCCTGTTTTATCCCATATGCATCCCGTATCTGTACATGCACATCTGTATGTTCGAATGTTTCAAATCATTTGACCGAATATTTTGGAACATTTTAAATTCATTCGAATGTTTAAATTCGAATGTGTAGGCATTCTATTCGAATTTGAATGTCCACATTTGATTGAATTTGATCGAATTTTGAATGTTTAGAACATTCATGCACATCTGTATTCCAGAATAATTTCAAGTGTGAACAGACCCTTGGTCTGCCATGTTAGTACCAAAATAGTCTAGCTGTCCTTGTGCATTCTAGTCAAGATCCTGTCCTTAGTCACTGAGTAGAGGGGTCTGTCCTTCCGATCACATTCTCCAAGCTAAAGCGCAAAACTAGCCCTGATGTATTTGCCCATTGATTAGTTCTTCATGCATTTGCTCTCCCAGAATGGTTTTCCATGCATAGGAGCAGAGAATCATACATGACATTAGAGGAAGGGTAAAAAGTGCAACTATCTTCTGGTATATATTACAAGACCACCACTGGCTCAGTCTGGTTTCGCAGTAGTTGCTGCTCATCAGGTACCCGCAGCCTGTAATCAGAGTTCCATTTTCCCTTAATGGGGATTCGAACTCTCTTCTGGTAATTAAAATAATTTCTTAAGATCAAAATAAACCAATATTGCCAATACAGTTTTTAAATTTTTAAAATTGTATTTTGTAACAAAAGTGAGAGATTCAATTTGCAATGTTCATGTGATTATACAATAATGCATTTTTATCAGATATCAAATATACTTTTATTGTCCTTGTTGCTAATTTTTTTAATTGGTGGCATGCATGTTTTCACAGCACAGAAGGGGCATAAGATGTCTAGGAAAACTATTGTACTGCCTTTAATGTTTGCAAGAAAATACCAGGCTGACATCTGTCCCAGGCAGCATACATGCAAATAATCTTTCTTGGCAATTTTATTTCAGTTCCTGTAATTTGCTATGGTTTGTAGAATTCATCGGCTATTAAAACAGCAATGCTTCCAAACCTTTAAGTAATGGAATTTACCTGCTAAGCTGTGCCTGCAGACACTCTAATTTGGATTCAATATGTCGTGGCTTGTCATCAGCGCTTGGAGGAATGTCCAACGGACTATGTACCAGGGACATGTGCTGTAGAGGCTCCGTAAGAGTGTTTGGTTTCTTGTCGTCCCAGAATGTGAACAGATTAGAAACATCCAAGGGAGTTGCTGAAGGATGGAAGAGAAGAAACTTCATTATCAATGTTTGAAATATGTACCTTAATATGGCTGAAAGAAGTATTAAATTGCAAAAAATATAAATACATTAATTAAGAGTTATAAATATTAATTAACCAGTGTGGTTAATTACAGTTCAATAGCAATAGGGGAAGAAATATTCTTACCCCAGAACTGGTGTTATTGCATGTTTACCAAGGTGGCAACGAACAGATTAAAAATAAAATTTTATCAAATCAAATTATCTTCTGTAGCAACCAAACGAGTCATTGCCCACCCATGGAAAAATTCCTCCTTCCTCACTCTTAAGAACTGGGATTTAGTATCTTTGGAAATGGTTACATTCCAGAATCACTTGATGCAAGGGCATCCAAAGAAGTATTACTTCCTGGACATACGGTTCCCCCTAACTCCTTTCTGAACAAAGTTAATCTCATCTCATCTCATCTCATCTCGCAGGTTAACCTGTGGTTCTTCAAATATTGTTCCTTCAGTTCCCATTAAGGCCAAACTGCATAATCGGTTATGGAAGCTGGAATCCAGCAACACCTGAACAGCCAAAAGTCAGCAGTGGCCTTTGGAATGTTCCCATGGATGTTGTAGGCATGGGATGAAGCTTTGGCTGGAAGCCTCTCTTGATCCTGTCAAGCTATATTTTAATGAAGAGTGGATCAAAACAGGCACTGGTGGGAACAAAGGTAAATCTACCAGCCAAAGCCTTGATCTATTCTTGCTAGGGATGTACATGAATATTCATAACATTCGAAATTTGCCCAAATTTGGACATTCAAATTTGGATTGAATGTCAGCACATTTGAAGATTGACATTTGAATTTGAATAGAATGTTTTGATACATTCATATGAAGCTTCGTATGGGATTTGTATATGGGATGCGTATACTATTTGTATGCATTTGTAACGGATCTGTATGCTATTTGAATGCATTCGTATATAGCAGTGATGGCCAACCTATGACACGCGGGTCACAGGTGACACACCAAGCCCTTTTAGGTGACACACCTGGTCACCCTGGCACCTGGGCGTGTAGTGCTTGCTTGTTCTTGAAGTGTATGAAATACCAACTTTCAATTGAAGATTTAGCAAACGAAATTCAGCAACAAAAGTCACTAATGTAAAGAATTATTTGTTTTTGCTTTTAATAAAAACATATATCAAAAATATAACTTTTTTACTAGAGCTACAAATACCACAAAATTATGGATATTTCTAGATGTGACACAGCACCCGAGTTAAGCTAGGTTTTCTTGCCAATTTTGACACACCGAGCTCAAAAGGTTCACTATCACTGGTATATAGGATCTGTATGCTACCGTGTTTCCCCAAAAATAATACAGGGTCTTATATTAATTGTTGCTCCTAAAGACATACAAGGGCTTATTTTCTGGGGATGTTTTATATAACACTTATATAGGGCTTATATTTCGAGCATCCTGAAAAATCATGCTAGGGCTTATTTTCAAGGAAACAGGTATTTGTATGCATTTGTAGGGGATCTGTATGCTATTTTGTATGCATTCATATGGGACTGAACATTCGTACTGAATATGAATCCTACATATTTGAATGGGATCTAGTCGAACAAATTTGAATTTTCTTGCACTCAGTTCAATGCGAATCAAATGCAAAAAAAAAAAAATCGTGTACATCCCTAATTCTTGTTATTCAAATCAAACCAATCTTTATTAATTAGTCGTATGACCGCATCAAATTTACAAACAAGCATAAGATAATATAAATCATACATGCTATTCCTATATCCAGATCCAACCACTGTTGCCATAACTTAGTCACCCCGTTCAGATTTCTCACTGACCCTCCTGCAGTCGGTGTCTCAAATTACATAATTTTTGGATGCGTGAATTAATCTGTAAGCATTTAATCTGTCTCCGAAGCTTAATATTTTTGATCTCCGGATTACATATCATTAGCCTCTCACAGATGGAAAGTAGCAGGGATTCTTAATTAACACTCAGCAGTACACTGACAATTCTCTGTGTCAGGTGTTTTGCATTCATTAACATAATTATCCATTTGTGCTGCACATTGAGTTTATCAGGTAATCAAGTCCCTGGTCACACCTTTAGTTTAAGACAACCTGAGGTCTTTCTCAGGTCACGTTACGTTATTTTTATTCAATTCATTTTCCAAGCCGGTCTACCCTTGTTAGATCCTCTTATCCAGAGGACTCATAAGAACCTAAGAGAAGCCCTGCTGGATCAGGCCACAGCCCATCTAGTCTAGCATCCCGTCGCACACAGTGGCCCACCAAATGCTCATGGGCATCTCAAGCAGAGACAAGGACAAACCTATTCCTGCTCTAGAATCCCAGCAAATGGCCTTAGAAGTGCCCCGGTCCCCCCCCCCCCAGCCTGAAAGATGTGTGTAGGCATTCATTCTCATAGCCATTGATACATCTGTCGTCCATAAATTTGTCTAACCCTATCTTAAAGCCATCTAGACTGGTTGCTGTCACCACCTCTTCCGGCAGCACATTCCATAAGCCGATTTGTCGGATCTGACTCTCCTACCCATCAGCTTCATAGATGTCCCCTGGTTCTAGTATTGTGTGATAGAGAAAAGAAATTTTCTCTATCCACCTTTTCTATACCATGCATAATTTTATATACTTCAATCAGGTCCCCTCTTAAATGCGGTCTCTCCAGACTGAAGAGGCCAGAGACTCAGCCCATCCTGGCATGCCAGGCCGTGTTCTCTTCTTCAAAGTTAGCGGGGGGGCGGGGACGGGACGGAGACGAGCTAAAGAGGTCTGAATCTTGCTATGGTGGGTGGGGTAGTCTTTCCTTTTGGCCAATGTCTAGGGGGCGGCAGCATGCACAGAGTTCACGAGGCACCTCCCCTTCTCTCCTCAGTTTATGTGTATGATTCCTCTCAGTGGTTCTCAACCTTCCTAATGCCACGACCCCTTAATGGAGTTCCTCATGTTGTGGAGACCCCCAACCACGGGGGCGGAGCAGCTGGGAGGTGGAAGGGAAGGGCGGCGGGAGACTCGTTGCAACCCCTCTGAAAGGGTAATTCGACACTCAAATGGGTCCCGATCCCCAGGTTGAAAACCACTGTTCTATCTATTGTTTTTACACACGTTTATTATTATTATCTTAAAAATTAATTGCACGGAGAAGAAAAGCACATAAAAAAGGAATGAGGGGCATGGAGGTAGGGGAACCGCAAACACACACCTTTGCCTCCCTTGAGTAACAGAATGGCATCCAATAAGAAAGGAGGTAGGTTTGATGCAGCAAAAGGGGTGGAGAGCCAAGAGTTCCGTGGAGGAGGCTCAGGTCAATCATGGAGAAACGTGTGAGCAATGCAGCCCAGAACGAGGACAGGATGAGGACGACCTATAACAATCTAGGTGTGACCAGCACTGGTATGACCTCAGTTCAAATTAATGAATAGGCTGTCCTGTCTTATATAAGTGTGATCAGGGCCAGAGACCTATTATGATTAGGTGTGAACAGAGCTGGTACGCCCTCAGTTTGAATTATGAGCCATATGAATATATGGTTCTCATATAGGTGTGATCAGGGCCCAAGTTGCTCAGGGCTTCCAAATACTCATACCTGCATAGGACATGTTGTCATCATTCATCCGTTTGTCATCTTCAGCCCCATCACCAACTAGGTTGACCACTGCTGGAACATAATTCTTCTCAGCTGCAAAACATTCCTCCTTAGTGGGACTTGGTATTTTAGCCTCTTCTTCACTAGTCTGGGAGCAGGGTGTTGTGGTGCTACACATATCATCCCAATGGTCCTTGCTGTGGGGGTTCTGCAGTTGAGTGAGTTCAGAGTATGCATGGTACTGCTCCGGATCTGAGATTCCGGCATCCAAGTTATCTTGGTCTGTAGAAGGAACAATGAATACAGATGTGCTCAACGTGCAGGCCTTGGGTGTGAGCCATCTTCTGGCTTGATGCTGAATTTACACCAGCACTGCCCAATAAGTCATGCCAAACTACAGTTCCCATCATTCCCAGGAAGCATGGCTAACAGCAAGGAAGAGTGGGAAATGCAATTCAGCAACATCTAGGCCAGCGGTTCTCAACCTTCCTAATGCTGTGACCCCTTAATGGAGTTCCTCATGTTGTGGAGACCCCCAACCACGGGGGCGGAGCAGCTGGGAGGTGGGAGGGAAGGGCAGCAGGAGACTTGTCGCAACCCCTCTGAAAGGGTAATTTGACCCCCAAAGGGGTCCTGACCCCCATGTTGAGAACCACTGATCTAGGCAGCCCCGTGGTACTCATTCCTGATTTATACTAAAAGTGTTTTCACAGTTACACAATAAAAGCATCTGAAACAGGGGAGGTGGAAACATCTCATTCTATAAGATGATTTGAACTTCAGAAGATATCTGTAAATTATTCCGTATGTTCTTAACTAGCAGCATATTGAATATGTTATTCCACCCACGATTTATGCCTCCCCCCCCCCAGCTTGTCCCATTAGGCAAACAAACAATAATAGAACATCCAAACTGAAAAGGAAGCTTCCGTGAAGAGGTTGTATACTTAAGAATATGAGTGGATGAGTAGGAAGAATAAGATGGGGATATTTATATCTTGCTTATTGCCTTCTTGGTGGCATGCTTTCAGAGAACTGGGCCCTTTCTGCACTTAGGGTGCTTCCACACTTACCTCTGTTATCCGGATCTATTTAGATCTGGATTTCGGAGATCCATTGTAAGGTAGATCCATATCTAATAGATCCGTATCTACTGCCAGTCCTTCTGTCCGCACACGTGGTGGAAGGATGAATTTATATCTGGATTTATATCTGGATCAATCCGGATCTATGGAGGCCCTCCCCCGGCCCGCCATGATTGGCTCCTCCGGAGCCAAGCATGGCGAGCCAGGGAACTCTGATTTCGTGGCTCCCCCTCGCCCCAGAAGCAGTGGATCGCCGCTTCTGGGGCCAGGGGGGCTTCACCTAACCCTCCCTAGCCCACCCTGGGGTGACCGACCATGAACCCCTCCTTACCTTAATGCAACCAGCCTGATTCTGGCTGTGAGGTCCCAGTTGCCTTCGCACCTACGTCCTGCATGCCTCCTGACTGACCAGGGCCGCGCCTGGCTTCAGGAGGCTCTCTGTGCAGGCACCGACCCTGGCCAATGGGGCCAATTAGTCTTATTCTGGAAAATATCTTGGGATAGGGGTCTTTTGGCCACATGCTATTGCAGATTACAGAAGGCCTCACCTGATGCCTGCCATAGCCTGAATGACCACTGAAACACCAGGGCAACTCCCTTCTTACGTTTTTTCTAATGTTGGCATGGATTGAAAAGCCCCTGGAATAGAAGATGCCTCCATCCAACTAATGGCAAAACAAGTAGGATGTAGGGATGTGCATGAATACTCGAAACATTCCAAATTTGTGCGAATTTGTTGGAATTTGCACATTCAAATTCAGATCGAATGTCTATAAATTTGAATTTAAAGATTCAAACGAATTTTGGATTTTTGAATCTATTCATTCAAATTATTTGGTCATTTGTATGTGAACGTATCTTTCCAGCATCTGTACACATTTGTATGGATCCATACAGGATGACAACGGGATGAATACGGGATGTGTATGGATGCATAACGATGCATACGGGCACATACAAATGCTGTCGACATTCATATGTGCAAATTCAAATAGAAAATTCGAACAAATGTGAATGCATTTGGATTTTAAAGATTCAAATTGATTTGAATTTTCGGGTATTTGATGTGAATAGAATCCCGAACATTCATTTGTGGACACCCCTAGTGAGATGCCCTTCAAAAAGAAAATCCAGCCGCCACCATTCTTCAGATGTCAGTGTAAGAAGTAAAGGACCCTCAAAGGGAATGAAGAAAATTCATCGACGACATAAATAATGGTATCTCTCTTCAAAGGTAAAATAATTGTGATCAATAGTGGAAGAGATAACAGGAAAACATCATTTGTTAGGTCAGAAAGACCTTAGATATTATCCCAGTAAGGGATTTGTTACATTCTAAATGAGTTGAACTCAGTTAAATGAGGGCCTTCTCAGTAATGGCCCCCAGATTATGGAATAGTCTCCCCCTTGAGGTGGGTCATGCCCCTTTCCTGTATATATTCAGGAAGGCGGTGAAATCACACCTCTTTGCCCTAGACGTCGTCTGATGTGATTATACTTTCCCACCCATGGCAGATACTATTATTTTAGTATTTTAATATTGTGAATATTTAAATGTTGTTATGCATATTATTGGTTTAAAACTTGGTTTTAATTTGTTATTGTAAAGGTTGTTACCTGCCCTGAGACCTTCAGGTATTGGGTGGGATAGAAATTTAAACAGACAAACAAACATCTCTGACCCATCAAGGGCCAAATGGAATTTATTGCTGAATCAGTTCTGTCAACATCAGGGAAACGCCCATATAGATGAACTCTTCAAAAGGTTCCCGCAAGAATTAATGTAGTTACTGAAAACGAACTTGAGCTTCAGGGGAAGCGAGGGAAGGTATCACTAATTTGTTTTTGTATGGAACACTTTCTAAATGTATCTTTTTCTTCTGTATGTATGCTTTATATGTCAAATAATTTTTTTAAAAAAACACAGGAATCTGTAACATTTCCAAACGTCAACTCACCGATTTTGTTAGCTTTGCAGAGGGGACGCTTGTGGCGATGTGGCCGGCGATAGTTGCACGCATACTCCTCACTAAGAGGTGAGCGAGGAACACTGTCTGCCTAAAAGTAACCACCATAAGTAAAAAGCACAAAATAAAGAGCAGTTTTAAGCAGATTAAAACCTTTACAGTTACCCAATCCTTGCTGTTATTTTTCTACAAAGATTCTGTACTTAACTAACCCTAACCCTAACCCCAACCCTAAGCCAAGCCCAAGCCTAACCCCAACCCCAAGCCTAACCCAACCCTAGCACCAACCCTAGCCCCAACCCCAACCCCAACCCCAACCCTAAACCAAGCCAAGCCCAAGCCCAAGCTTAACCCCAAGCCCAACCCTAACCCTATCCCAACCCCAACCCCAACCCAACCCCAATCCTAGTGGTAACTTCAACCCCAACCCCAACCCAACCCTAACCCCAACTCCAACCCCAACCCTATCCCAACCCCAATCCTAACCCCAACCCCAACCCCAACCCTAAGCCAAGCCAAGCCCAAGCCTAACTCCAACCCCAACCCTAACCCCAACCCTATCCGAATTCCAACCCCAATCCTAATGGTAACTTCAACTCCAACCCAAACCCAAACCTAAGTCCAACCCAAACCCTAACTCCAACCCTATTCCAACCCCAACCCCAACCCTAACCCCAACCCCAAGGCAAGCCCAAGCCTAATCCCAAGCCTAACCCCAACCCTATCCCAACCCAACCCAACCCCTAGAAATTCATTTCAGAGTTGCTACAAGGCCCTGAATCTTATGCCAAAGATTATGTATTTTAAATATATACTTCACCGCTCATGTGGGATTACCAAATGACTTATTTTATTGTTGTTTGATTTATTTCATTCTAGTTACCAGACTTCCAGCCCTATAAGATGCACTGGCATATAAGACACACCTATAATTTGGCAAGGAATAGTCAGGAAAAATAAAGAACAGGATGCAGGGTGATCTTAGGAGACTTTTCCAGGGGAAAAAGGATAGTCTTTTTATGGTGGGAAATACAACAGTTACATTTGATCTGCCCGGGGAACTATTTGGTGTAAGATGCTGTATAAATTGGCATGAATAAATAAACACTTATTTTAGAAAATTAAGTGATGTCAAAGAAGCATTCAGTGGTTTAGTATCCACCGCTAATCTGTATCATGAACTTTAGGCCATTTGGCTGTAGTGCATTTAGGCTAAGACATGCAGGGATGCTTTCCCCATTCACACACATATACAAATGGGGAAGGTGTCCCTGCGTGTCCTAGCCTGAAAAGGCCAGCATGGGGGCAGAACCCCACTCCCAGGCCTGGCTGCCATTCGGTTGACTTTGACCCAGGGGTGGGCAGGCCTGTCGTGGTCCTTCCCTGGGTTCCTGCAGGCCCTAGGGGATTCGGTCCAGTCCCCTAGAACCTGCAGGAACCCAGGGAAGGACCACGACAGGCCTGCCCGTCCCTGGGCCCAGCCGGACCCAATCCGGACAGGCCTGGGGTGGGGCCTCCAACTGTCAGGGAGGAAGTGTGCAAATGAGCTCCCTTCCTAACAGCTGCGGAATGGCCGGGGATGGCCACGAAAGCCTTGGGCCAGGTGTAGAGCACAATTAAGTGCTCTACACCCAGAATACGTGTGGGTGCCCTGGGACAGGCTGGGGCGGTTCCAAACGGAACCGCCTGCCCAGCGGAGTGAATGCTCTGTCCCAGGGTGTCCTATACGCATTCCATTGGCCATCATGCAGAAAGGCCTTTTGAAAAGGGGAAATAAAATTGAACAGTGTCATGAAGGTTATGCATCCATAGTTTTCTAACTGAGCTGAGCCATGCAGTGCCATGTGAACAGCTTCTAGAATCAATCCAGGAACACTGGCTTTCAGTTATTTATCTATTTATTTAACACTACCGGAGCCTGACAGGCTACATGGTCTGCACACGACTAGTGCTAATCCAGATCAGATCAGTACTAAGGGTGTGGTGATCGAAAGGCCCATTTGCTCTGTACCAGAGCAGTCCTAACTGCATACCAGAGGCCTAAGTGCAAATAGGCCTCGGGTTAGTGGTAGACTAGATTAATCAGAACTGTACTAGTACCAACTGATCTGGAACAAGCAATGGGGCATCCACACATAGAACAGTTCAGGAGAGACCATGGGAACACGTGATTGGACAGCAAGACTGTGAAGATGCCTTTGTAGTCTCTTCAGAACAACGGCAGCATTGACAACACCGATGTCTTCACATTGTGTGTGAAGTCCCCTTGCCCTCATTACCCTGATGCAGTGTTCGGACAACAGGGGTGTGGACCAATTGCACTGGGCTTCACGGGTTCTGTCACCAGTACTTTGCATCCGTTGATATGGAACAATGCTGAAGTATCTAGATTGTGCCTCTCCCTAGACTTCAATTGCTGTCATCCAGCCTAGTTAACGCGGATGCCACCTGCTGTGGTTGGCTCAGATCAAGTTAATCCAGATCCACAAATATGGATTAAGTATGGTAAATGCAAAAAGAGCCATGGTTTTCCACTCTTCCACTCCTCCCTGGACCCGTTTCTCCCCAATTTAAGACGCTTACATCTCTCAAATTGAAGGTTATTTCCAGGTTGCTCCAGAAATTATCTGAGAAGGCTGGGTACATATCCAAGACTTCCAAGAGGTCTTCTCGCTGGATCTTATGTAAGTCACAGTAGGTGAGGGCTCGCACATCTGCGTTAGATTTCCCAGGTCTGGCGTAGAGACTAATTGGCTCTCCAAAGATGTCATTCTTCCCTGCACAATACAGAAAATCATGTTGAAGTGTGCTACATTATTTCTGCAATTCTGGAAGAAATGGATTGTGCCCTTAATGCCTCTGAAAACTATGAGAAGTAGTGCAAAAAAATAATGTAGATGCATGGGGGTTAATCTTCATAAACCTCAGCCATCCAGAACACTGCATTTGTACTCAGCTTTATAAAAAAGTTTCAGAAATAGGGATGTGCATAAATATTTGTGGGCATTCGAAATCCAATCGAATGTGCCAAATTTTGACATGCAAACTCAGATTGTAAACATTTGAATAGAATTTTGAATTTTCGATCTATTTGTTCAAATTATCCTGACATTTGTATGTGTACGGGTTCACACATGATGCGTATGTGAAGATCTGCATCTTTCCTGCATCTGTACGCATTTGTACGGATCCGTATGGGACGAAAATGGGTTCCATACGGGATAACTACGGGATGCATACAGACGTGTTTGGATGTGTACAAATGTGGGGAAGATGCATACATTCACGCAGAAATGTTGTCGACATTCGTATGTGCAGATTCGAATAAAAAATTCGAATGAATAGATTCGAATTTGGTAAATTTGAATTGAATCTTGTTAAATTTGAATTTAATTACAGTGGTTTTCAACCAGTGGGTCATGGCCCCTTTGGGGGTCAATCTACTCTTTCACAGGGGTCTTATGAAGTGGCAATGAAAATAACTTTATGGTTGGGGGTCACCACAACATGAGGAACTGTATTAAAGGGTCATGACATTAGGAAGGTTGAGAACCACTGATTTAAAAGATTCTAATCAAATTGGATTATCGGGTATTTGATTCAATTCAAATAGAATGTAAAATATTATTCACATTGCTCTCCCCTTCTTAATAGAGGAAACAGCAGTACAACCCTTTTTTGCTGCTTCCATTCCACAAGTCATATGATTTTACAACAGCACTGGCTTTTAAGTGCTGCTTCAGTTGGCAGCAGAATTAACCTTCCAATTGGGAAAAATGTACTGCAGACAGACAGAAAGAAAAAGGCCCTGATCAGATGGGGTGCTGGAAGCCACAGTGACCTGTGGACAGGCACCCACCTGTCAGTCACCTGGCACCAGAGGGCACCACGTGGCATTTTTACTGCTGCGCACAGTGTGCTTTACAGTAGGGATGAGCACGAATATTCATAAGCATTTGAAATCTGATTGAATGTGCCAAATTTTGACATGTGAACTCGAAGTGAATGTCCCAAAGTTCAAATGTAAACATTCTAATCGAATTTCACATTCCGGATCTATTCATTCAAAGCATCTGGACATTTGTATGTGTACAGTTTCGTACAGGATGTGCACTTGAAGATCTGCATCTTTCCCGCATCTATACGCATTTGTATGGATGTGTACGGGACAAAAACGGGTTGCATACGGGATAACAATGGGATGCATACGGACTTGTACGGATGTGTACGTGCACATACGAATGTTGTCGACATTCGCATGTGCAGATTCGAATAAAAAATTCAAACAAATAGATTCAAATTTGATAAATTCAAATCGAATCTTGTTAAATTCGAATTTAAAAGATTCTAATTGAATCGGATTTTCAGGTACTCGATTTGATTACAACGTCAAAAAACCATTCATGCACATCACTACTTTACAGCCATAAAAAACATTGATTGCTCAGCCAAAAGATGACCCACAAACACCCAAGCAAGCACGAGAGGGAGAGAATGCTGCAGAAATACCTTGGGAACACAAGATCCTGTACTCTCCCCATCTTTGCCTTTCTCCATCTGATGGAACATGGACAGTGAGTGTATAAACCAAGTGTTGGCAGCAGCTACCAAGGCTGCCTGATCATAGCCAGTGATATAGGGCTTTTCCCCACAAGGGCTTAGAACCCTTCTAAGACCTCATTAGGAACCTCGTTAATATCTGATTGGTACCAATCCGGAAGGCCCTATCCTCACCTAGACCCCATTGAAGGTTCCATCTGCAAGGTCCTGTCCCCACGAGAACAGAGGAAATCCGGATTTAATAGGTCCTTCAGGGCCTTTCCACACAGGCTCTAAAAACGGATTTAGAGCCAAATGCGGGAAGGGTCCCTTTGAGGATGCCACATCCGCACATCGGCATGCAAAACCAGTTGCTTAAACTGGTTTTGCTGCTGAAATCCGACCCAGATGTAAGACCTGAAAAATCAGGTCTTACATCTGGCTTTCTGCCTTAAACCGGGCTTCCCAGGGCTGCCGGGAACTGTAGGCCGCAGCGTGAGTGATCACCCCTTCTCATGCCAGAGGGAAGGTAGGGAAGCCGGCCGCCAGAATCGCCCACCTGTCAGAGAGGCAGGGCATGCGCTGGCAGGGCCGGTTTGGGATGGGTGCTGGTGGGTCCGCACAGCACCCACCCCAATCCGTTTCCCAAACCGGTCCTGCTGCCGCCCCCCCCATACATCTGCGGACATGCAGGGCCCCGGAGAATCTGACCCTACTTGGGTCAGATTCCCTTTTAAAAATGTTCCGCCTGAAAACGGATCTTATAGATCCGTTTTCGGCGGCACGTGCAGAAAGGCCCTCAGGCCCTTACATCTGGATTTTGTATGGACCTGATTAAAGGTGTCTACAATGGGGTCTTCAGGTATCTTCAAGATCCAGATCTCCAGGAAGATCCGGATCTTTGACTGTGTGGAAAAAGGAGGATAATTTGGCATTCCTGTCACAACTGAGCAGCTTTTCCAACTCCGCAACCAAAGGAGAATAATTTTTCACCTAGGATGGCCACCACAATGTCCTCCCTGAGGATTTCAATGGAACCACGAGAGATGAAATACAGAGTGGTAAGGACATCTCCATAATGCACCAGGGTATCGCCAGGTGGCGCATGGGTTGTCTTGAACTTCATGGCCAAGGCGCGCAGACAGCCCTTGCTGGCACCCCGGAAAGCCTTGCAGTTCTGAAGGAGGGTGCGGTTGAGATGAAGACAGATGTCAGCTTGCAGACAGTCAGGAAATCCTTTCAGCACCTGAGTGGGAACAAAGGTAGACATATTTGAGCAGGTGAAGTCTGCCATGAAGGATGGTGCAATCCTGATAATTTTCCTTATTCCGGAACACTGGAAGGTAGAGAGGCGCACAGATATTCAAAGACATTCAAAATTTGATCGAATTCGTCCAAATTTTGACATTCGAATCCGAATCGAATGTCCATAAATTGGAATTTAAAGATTCAAATGAACTTTGAATTTTCAAATCTATTCGTTCAAATTATTCGGGCATATGTATGTGTTTGGAAATGATGTGTACTTGCATGTACACATCTTTCCTGCATCCGTACGCATTTGTACAAATCTCTATGGGAAGAAAACAGTTGCATATGGGATAAATATGGGGTGCATACGGGCATGTATGGAGGCGTACAGATGCCTAGCGATGCGTAACAATGCGCACGGGCACATACAAATGTTGTCGACATTCATAAGTGCAAATTATAATCTCTTTGTTTGAATTTTCAGTTTGGATTTGCTTAATTTGAATCGAATTTGGGTAATTCAAATTTTAAAGATTTGAATCAAATCAAAATTTAAGATATTCTATTCTAATCGAATCCTGAAAATTGCATTTGTGCACACCCCTATTGGAAGGTTCACAAAGGAAAGACAGACGGGAGTACTATATTTTTGCTCATTCAGCAGCTCCCTGCTCAGAAGAGCTTTTGACATCTTGGGTGTTTTTCCACGGTCACTTAGTACCCATTTTAGCACCCATTAAGGACCCATTTGGGTGAGAGCCGGATGACCCCATTTCTATGGAGGCACCCATTTGGGACACTTTTGTTTCCACCGCCGCTGGGGAAATCCAGATCACATGGGTACATCTCAGCCTTTAATCCGGATTTTCTGTAGACCCCATTAATGACCCAATGGGGTCTTCAGCCAGAAAATTCAGATTAAAGGGAGCCTGTTTCCATGTTAGTTTGGCAATGGGGCCTAGAGGAGGCTAGGGGGAGGGGGCACCCATGGGGAGTCCCAAAACCTAAGCTTTGAAGTCATTTCAAAGTCATTTCGAAGTCTGTGCAAAATAGCTCCAGAGCGTCTTTGAAGTCTGTGCTGATCTTCAGAGTAAACTTTGAAGTGACTCTGAAGTTTACTCCGAAGATCAGCACAGACTTCAAAGATGCTCCAGAGCTATTTTGAACAGACTTCAAAGTGACTTTGAAGTGACTTTGGAGCCGCTTCAGAGATTGCACCCACTGTTCCCCCAAACACCTTGGGTGACAGGCAGACCCCTCATGGGTAGATCCGGATTTCCAAATGGGTGCTCCTGTGTGTCCACGGCAGGGAGGCTAGCACCCATTGCTATTGGGTGTTAGACCACCCATGGAAGCACATTGGGTACTTCCTTTAATCTAGATCTACTAGATCTGGATTAAGGGAAATACCCATTCCCTAGATCCAGATCTTCTTAGATCCGGATTAAAGGAGTGCAGTGGAAAAAGGCCCCTTGTTCCCTAGCTTCTATGGCAAAAACTTTCTGTGTTACTCCAGGACTATCTCTCAATTGCAATTTATTTCCTCGCTTAATAGTTGTCCCTTGCTTAGCCCTTATCCAGGGCCAGACAGAGACACATGAGAGCCCCAGGCAAGCTAATAATTTGGTACTTCTCAAACTGACAGCCCTGGCATCTCCCTGGAAGAAGATAATGGCACACTTCATCTGAATCTGTGCACAGATGAAGAGCACTAGATATACGGCGTGAGGGTGAAAAATGGCTCAATCTTTTCCCCTGGCTTTCCTTGGCCAGATGTGGCTTTTGGAGGACTAGGGGGGCAACAGTCACCCCTCCAGTGCTTGAACAGCAATAGTGAGGACTAGAAAGGCAGCTGGTTGTTTCTCCAGTCCTTGCTACTGCTTTTGGAAAAATGGGTTCTGAAGAAGAGAGTTGGTTTTTCTACCCTGCTTTTCTTACCTATTTAAGGGGACAATTAAGATTTAACTGCTGCGCGTCGGCCCTGCCACACCCACCCTCAGACCATGAAAATCTGTGTTTGAGAGGGGAAGAGGAGAACCGGCCTTAGTAGCCGGCTGTCTCACCTGTTTTATACGGGTTTTTGTCATTATTATTATTATATAATGTATTTTTATAATATGCAATGTATTTTGATTTATGTAAACTACCTTGTCTCTGATTTAAGTTGCTGATTATATTTATCTGTCATGTTTCTTTGATGTTATGATTGTATTTGTATTGTATCTTTGTTTTTTCCATTTGTTGTAAACCGCCTTGGGCGAAAATTTATTTTTGGAAAGGCGGTATATAAATATAAATGGAAATGGAAATGGAAAAATGGACTCAAAGTGGACGACAAAGCTTTCTATTCTTCTCCCCACAACAGACAAGCTGTGAGGTAGGTGGGGCTGTGAGCACTCGGAAGAGAGTTGTGAATAGCCCAAGGTCACCCAGCTGGCTTCATGGAGGAAGAAGAGGGGTTAGCTTTTCTATCCTGCTTAAGCTACCTTAAGTTCTTCCGAAGCCTGGGACAGGCCAGAAATGGCCTGAAATGGCACAGTTTCCCATAATGCCTTTGAAATCCCACAGGAATTTACTGGTATTATGGAAAATGGAGTGCATTTCCCAGGGTTTGCTATTATCCATGGTTTGCATTATCCGTGGTGCGGCCTGGAATGTATCCCTTGTGGATATGGAGGTCTGACTGTATATAGGTGCCTGGGCAATTTTAAAATGCTTTCATAAGAACATGAAAGCAATTACAATGGATTTTTTTTTTTGCCATATTTTATTAGAGAGGTGCATTTTAGATATGAATTTCTGATTTGATTTTCAGGGAAAGTTCTGGAGAGAGTGGTGGCTACCCAACTGTAGGCATGCTTGAGGAAAATTGATTATCTGTCAAACAGTTTAGAATGTTGTTAGTCAGGAACTGAAGAGTCACAATGGGTGCTTCCGCACAGGCCCTTTAACACAGATTAAGGACGGATTCAGAAACACGTGTCCGCACACGCGTGGCTGTGTAGGGCACTTACGGTGAGAAGTGTCTGCACAGCAACACTCATTAAGCACACTTTTGAGTGTGCGTATCTGCACACTTGGAGCTATTAAGCACACTTCCGGTTAGGTGCGTCCGCACCTATCCATGCCTAAAATTTGCTTAATGTGTGTTAATTACACACCACATGTGAAGTGGTGTTCCGCTGCCCTTTTTGGGGCAGATTCTTTTTAAAAATGTTTCTCCAGAAAATGCAGAAAAGCGCATCAGGTCTTACATCTGGGTCGGATTTCAGCGGCAAAACTGGTTTAAGCTACCGGTTTGGCGCGCCGACATGCAGACGTGGCGTTCTCAAAGGGACCCCAATTCCGTTCCCTTTGTGAAAGCCACATCCTAATCCTTCCCACATCTGGCTCTAAATCCGTTTTTAGAGCCTGTGCGGAAAGGCCCTTTGTCTGGCATGCTGAAAGATTCCATTCTCCAAAGTCCCCCCCCCCCCCCATGTTGGAAGACATAACTTGCTACGATGTTCGATTCAGCATCTCTCGCTTCACAGAGGGCTTTTTTTTTTTGTAAAAGTAGATGTGCCATTTTAATTGCTGCAATTCATTTCATGTGTCTTCCCAATGTGAATCATCATGCCCTGTTGCAATAACCAGGTTTGCGGGATATAATAAAAACCTAATTAATTAACTTGTATTTCGCCTTAAATGGATGCACATAGTTCATCTTGGCAAACTGCCTTCAATTGTCTGTTTAGAAGTGAGATGGACTTTTATTTGCTTCAGTCAAACTCATAAGAGTTTCCCTTAGAGCGTAAGGTAGAGGGGGTTTTTTTGCAACAAACAAGAATTCTTCTTTCTTCATTGACTGAAGTCTTCATCTTCAAATGCTACTTTGAGATTTGTTATTGATCTGTTTCACTCTCTTTTCCAACAAGCTAATTAAAATGGATTTAGGTTGTTTAGCTTGTTCAGCTTTTGCTTAGCAACAAGCCATAGGGTGGAAAAGCTGAATCAATACAGCTTTGGAGCTACTCATTCACATCTAGGAAAAATAGACTCAGCTTAAGGTGATGATAGCCTTCAGTGGCATATTTCAATCCCACTTCTTGAGAAGAGGATTGTAAAGCACTGAGCATGACCTGGGTGGTCTTAGGCCATGGTTACACCTTAACCTTTTAGTGTGGATTATTGGCAATGCAGACTGAAAATGCAATAACACAGTTTGCACCCAAAACATGATAATCCTGCCTTGGTTTGCCCTTAGCTTGGGACACTTTGTTCACACCCGTTTCTTTGCATCCTCAGTTTCCTACAGGCAGGTCTCAAGGCCCTGGTCACACCTATATAAGATAGGACATCCTACAAAGAATTCAAACTGATGTTGTACCAGCTCTGTTTACACGTAGATCCTTATGTTGTTGTCCTCAGGCTGTCCTTGCTTTGGGCTGCATTACTCACACCTTTCTCCACGATCAAACTGAGCCTCCTCCATGGAACTCTTGGCTCTCCACCCCTTTTGCTGTGTCAAATCTTTCTCCTTTCTTATCGGATGCCGTTGTGTCACTCAAAGGAGGCGAGGGTGTCTGTTTGCGGTACTTTTTAAACCTGCTCCCCCCCCCTTCCATGCCCCCTTCCTTTTTTATGTGCTTTTCTTCTCCGTGTGATTTTAAAAAAAGTAATAATTATACATTTGCATAAAAATGCTAGACAAAGGAATCATACAAATAAACGGAGGAGAGAAGGGGAGGCCCCTCATGAACTCTGCACATGCACATTGAATGAAAGACTGGACCTACCCACCACAGAATGGTTCAGCCTCCTTTAGCCCGTCCCCCCATTCACACTGAGAATGCCAGGATGGACTGTGTCCTCCAGTTAAGACGATCTAATGAAGGTAGGCCAGTTTGGAAAATGAATTGAATAAAAATAATGTAACTCGACCAGAAGATGACCTGAAGTCATCCTAAATTAAAGGTGTGACCAGTGCCCCAGAGGATGACTCTTCAGAAGTGCCTTCACAGTCTATTTTGACCCAAACGAAGCCTTCTTTTTCTTACAGCTGGCTGCTGAGAGGGAAAAGCTTGCTAAAAGGGTTTCAATGAGCTTGTATCCTTTCAGAGGCAACACTCACTCATTTGTCTCTTCCTTCTCATGCTCCTTCTCCCTCATAAGAACTAAACTGAGGTGTGATTCAGGTATTGGAAGTGGCTGAGGAAAACTTACAGTATTCTTTCACTAAGGCAAGCAGGAAGGACATAGATCTCTCCTACTACTGCAGCAGCAAGAAATTAAATGAAAGCTTTTTAAAAAAATGCTTGAGGAAAAAATGGATTGTGGAGCTGGAGTGTGATATCTATCCAGCTGGAGATCCACCATGTTTAACATTTAGACATGCCCTGGCTGCATTCACACCTACATTTTTAAAACAGTTCCAGTCCACTTTCTTTCCATTTAATCTAACCTAAGGGTAGATTTTATGCGTTAGATAACGCAGAAAGAAAGCAGCTTAAGAGTTTGCTAATGCATTCTCTCACTCCGAAAGGGGACTGAAACTGAATTAAAACTTAGGTGTGTGAATGCAGCCTTTGAGTGGATGACTGGCGTGGAGTGGGGAAGCTTAGCATTTTCTGCTTAAAGTCCTGCCCTTCTCTTTTCCACCAGCACCGGATGTAGTCTTATCTTTTTAACCATGGATAGAAGTGAAAAGGGGAAAGTTTTTAATTTAGAACAAAGTGCTCTCTCTTTTCTTCAATTTGCAGGGGAAAACACACACATCTGGTTTGACTCACCGCATTCATGTCAATGCCATTGGTATAGGACCAGGCATGCTGGAAATATTCTTCAAGACGCTGGCGGAGCGGGTTAGGAATTTGGTGGAAACGGATGAATTCTTTAACCCTGAGCATCTGGGTGTGGTAACGAGCTGTCCCTGAGTATAAGCGCTGTATGATAGCAGAGACATTGCCAAAAATACTGGCATACATGAGAGCTGAAAGAAGAGGATAGAAACGTGTGTTAAAGTTCCAGAGGAAAATGCCTGTTGGACTCATATCGTAGGAAATATCTGGGCTGCAAATACTGGCCTGGCATTTTAGGGAAGTGCACAAATATTCGAAATATTCGTTATTCGGGTGAATTAGGACGAACTTGGACATTTGTATATAAATAGAATTTGCGAACATTCAGATTTCCAAATTTGAATGAATATGAATAGCTCAAGTTACTCATATAAATAATTTGGACATTAGTATCTGTATGCACATACCCGTACGCGTCCCGTTTTCTTCCCATACCAATGGGTATGGATGCGTACAAGGGGTGTACAAGGGTGTACGGGTATGTACCCATCCATGTTGGATGAAAACGAGACACATACGGGTACGTACGAGATGCATACAAGTATGTACGAGGTGCCAAATGTCTGAATTCGAACAAACTCGATCAAATTCAAATATTCTTGCACATCTCTAATACTTACATACGCACTTTGATGTGTGCAAGTGCATCCATTATATCTATATTAAATCCTTACCAATGTATCGCATGACAATACGAATCTGCCCCCACAACAGGGACCAATTAGACCACTGGCAAATCCACACAGGCTACTTCACTCCCAATATTACTTTGGTAGCTGCACACTAAGCCCATAATTACTGCTGCAGTGTGTTCAACTGATTGGGTTGTCATCATGGTGAGAAGAAAAATGAAGTCTATATAAAATGAGCCCAGATGGAGCACTAAAAAAGCAAGAAGAGCTAACGGTAATGAAAATACTACCTATAATAAAAAGCTTAATAATTTAGCATACATAATTCAACAATGATTAGGACATGTTGAGGTTTTTTTGGAATTATAAAGTTCTTTATCATAGATATTATTTTATTACCCTTAGACCTTCTTGCTTTTGTATTCCCATCAGGGTGAATGTAGCAAATGTACCTTTCAGAGGTACCGTTTTTATTCATTAAGGTGCACATGGATTAGACCATAGGATGCAGAAACTGCAGCTGAATTTTAGTTAACCCTTTTCAGCTTCTAGGCAATCTGTCACTTAAATTTGTTATTAGAGGAAATGCTAAAAAGGATTCCCAAGTCTTTCTTGGCTGTAGCTGTTATTTATTTGACTGGATAGTAAATAATCCAAGTGTCCTCAGAGAAACATGTGAAAAAATGAGATAAATCTGATTAGATGTAAAAAAAAAAAGGGAGGATTTTACATCCTTAAAAATTGTATAGAAGAGAGCAGAATGGTGACAGATGCAGTTTTCACTATTTCCACAGTACTGAGTCATATACCGAGGAATATGGCACAATTATGGCATTATGGCACTGCTAGGGTTGAGTTGTCTCTAGGGGTGTTTTTCCACCATGTTCCTTTAATCCGGATCTAAGAAGATCCAGATCTAGGGAATGGGTACTTCCCTTTATCCGGATCTAGTAGATCCGGATTAAGGGAAGTACCCAGTGTGTTTCCATAGGTAGTCTAGCACCCAATAGCAATGGGTGCTAGCCTCCCTGCCGTGGAAACACCAGAGCACCCATTTGGAAATCCAGATCTACCCACGAGGGGTCTACCCCAGGTGTTTGAGGGGCAAGGGGTGAAATCTCCGAAGCAGCTCTGAAATCTCTTCGAAGTCACTCGGGAGCCATTTCAGAGCATCTTTGAAGTCTGTGCAAAATAGCTCTGGAGCATCTTTGAAGTCTGTGCTGATCTTTGGAGTGAACTTCGAAGTGACTTCGGAGTGAGTTCAAAGTGACTTCGGAGTGAGTTCAGAGTGACTTCGGAGTGACTTCGAAGATCAGCACAGTTTTCAAAGATGCTCCGGAGCTATTTTGCACAGACTTAAAGACGCTCCGAAATGGCTCCGGAGTGACTTCAAAGGGACTTCCAAGCTTAGGTTTTGGGGCTCCCCCCCATGGGTGCCCCCTCCCCCTAGCCTCCTGTAGAACCCATTGCCACACTATCATGGAAACAGGTTCCCTATAATCCAGATTTTCAGGCTGAAGACCCCATTGTAGATCCCATTAATGGGGTCTACACGAAATCCGGATTAAAGGCCCTGACGTACCCATATGATCTGCATTTCCTGACCTGCGGTGGAAACAAATGTGTCCTTAATGGGTCCTGTGGTGGAAATGGGGTCATCCAGCTCTCAGCCAAATGGGTCCTTAATGGGTGCTAAAATGGGTACTTACTGCGAGTGGAAAAACACCCTAGGGGTGTGCACAAATGCAATTGTCAGGATTTGATTTGATTTGAATATCCAAAAATATAAAAATATAAAAATTTCTGCTGAGATGGCTTTGGAAAAGTTATATTTATACACCACAAGATAAGACAGAAATAACAAACTGATAGATGAGGTTAAGAAATTTCTGGTGAGTCTGGATTGAATTAAATTGTATTAATTTAATCTTACTTGGGGGAGAGAAATTGTAAATTTTGTGTTTTGTATTACAATTGGTAAGAAATGATGTTTTGTAAAATATGTATTAAAAAATAGATATTTTTAAGAAAATAATATCCAAAAATTCACTTCAAATCTTTAGTTTGATTTTGACCAAATTTGATTAAAATTAAGCAAATTTGAATCTATTCCTATGAATTTTCTATTTGAATTTGCACTTACAAATGTCGACAACATATATATGTGCCTGTACACATCTGTAAGCATCCTGTAGTTATCCTGTATGCAACCCATTTTTGTCCTGCACAGATCTGTACAAATGCATACGGTTGCAGGAAAGATGCATATCTGCAAGTATGCATCATGTACAAACTTGTACACATACAAATGTCCAGATAATTCAAACAAATAGATCTGAAATTCAAAATTCATTCAAATCTTTAAATTTGAATTTATGGACATTCTATCTGAATTCGAAAGTCTAGATTCGGATGAATTTGATCGAATTTTGAATACCTTTGAATATTCATGTGCACTCCTAGTTGTCTCATGTATCTACATAAGAGAACACAAGAGAAGCCTTGCTGGATCAGGCCACAGCCTATGTAGTCCAGCGTCCCGTCACACACAGTGGCCCACCAAATGCTCATGGGCATCTCAAGCAGAGACAAGGACAAACCTTTTCCTGCTCTAGAATCCCAGCAAATGGCCTTAGAAGCATCCTACTTCCCCCCCGCCCCCAGCCTGAAAGATGTACCTAGGCATTCATTCTAGTAGCCATTGATACTGTCATGGTCAGCCAGGATGATGACTCAGAGGATGAGGAGGATTCACTTCCTGAGGTACAGGAGGAACCTGAGGTGATGCCAGGACCCAGTTCTGACCCCCCAGCCCCATTGGAACCTGGGGTTCAGCAGCCCAGCCCTACCACAGCAGAGGTGCAGGATGTGGGAGACAGGGAACAGCAGAGCCCAGAGATCCCCAGCTTTAAGCAAAGGAGAGCAGAGAAGCAAGGGTTAAGAAGATCAAACAGGCTGGCCCAGAAACATGCAGATCACCTGCACCTGTGAACTCAATCTGCAAAGTTAAAACACGGGGCAGATGCTCAAGCCCTTTGTCAGAAACTATTTGTTCACCTTAAGAGAAAGCTGCTGTATCTGACTCCTGGACTGCTTGGAAACCATAGACCCTGGAACGTACCCGTTGACCACCCTTCTGGCTGCCCTGACCTCGGACTGGACTGTTTGTACGACCCTCATTAACCCTGGACTTGGACTGTTTTGGATTCCTGCTTTTCGGACATCGTTTGGGGCTGCATCTTTGTGGAGCAATCTCTTACCAGCTGTGTGTTTGTAGGTGAGCGGGCAGCTTTCCCGGACAGATACATCTGTTGTCCACACATTTGTCTAACCCTTCTTTAAAGGCATCTAGACTGGTTGCTGTCACCACCTCTTCCGGCAGCACATTCCATAAGCCGATGACCCTCCGGGTGAAGAAATACTTCCCTTTGTCGGATCTGACTCTCCTACCCATCAACTTCATAGAGTGCACCCCAATTCTACTGTTGTGTGATGGAGAAAAGAAATTTTCTCTATCCACCCTTTCTATACCGTGCATAATTTTATATACTTCAGTCAGGTCCCCTCTTAAACGCCATCAATCCAGACTGAAGTGGCCTAGATGTTGCAATCTGATTTCACAAGGAAGGTGTTCCAGCCCCTTAATCATTCTGGTTTCCCCTTTCTACACCTTCTCTAGTTCCACAATATCCTTTTTGAGGTGTGGTGGCCAGAATTGTACACAATATTCCAAATGTGGTCTCACCATAGATTTATAATGAGGCAAAATGACACTTGCTGACTTATTTTCTATTCCCTTTCTAATTATTCCCAGCACTGAATTAGCTTTGACAACCCTGCCACAGCTCCACTATTTCTCTTGAAAAAGTGCTAGAAATTAATTATTCCTGGAAAACCCAGCACTGGTCATGGACTTTCCAGCAATATCATTTTTTATTTATATTCTGGAGAGAGTCACCATCATAACGCCATCCAGTGTGCATGTGTGGAGGTCAAAGCAGACATCCATGTACACGCCCATCTTCTCTCCACAACAGAACACTTTGGGAGGTGGGTGGGACTGTTGGAGCTCAGAACGAACTGTGGCTAGTCCAAGGTCACCCAGCTGTCTTTGTGGAGGAAGAAGAAGAGTTGGCTTTTCTACCCCACTTTTCTCACCCATTTAAGAGGACTCAAAGCAAATGACAATGCTTTCTGTTCTTCTCCCCACAACAGACACCCAGTGAGGTGGGTGGGGCTGTGAGAACTCAGAGAGAGAGCTGTGACTAGCCCAAGGCCACCCAGCTGGCTTCCTGAACGAGAGCAGAATCAAATCCGTTATTCCCAGATAAGAGTCCGGCTCCCTAACCACTGGACCAAACTGGCTCACAGTTTCATCCATATGAGTCAACAGATTTCTGGGTCAGAGATAAGAACTAAAAGAGAAAGGGGGAACCCACAATTAATGAGGCAGAGGTAGAAAGAGATGGGCATGAATGTTTTTCATGTTTGATTCAAATGGAATCAAGTGTGATTAAATTCATATTCATACAAACCCCTTCAAATGTGGTAGGATTTGAATCCACTGCTATTTGAATCGCTGCACCTATGACTGCCCTACGGATCCCCTATGAATCCCCTATTATTCCACTCTGAATGCTTTGAATCCGTTCTGAATCCGCTTTGAATCCACTCCGGATCCACTGCAAATGTGACTGGGAAGCTATATTGCTGCCTCCCCATGGCGCCCATTTGGGACACATTTGTTTCCACCGCCGCTGGGGAAATCCCAATCATATGGGTACATCTCAGCCTTTAATCTGGATTTTCTGTAGACCCCATTAATGGGGTCTACAGTGGGGTCTTCAGCCAGAAAATCTGGATTAAAGGGAGCCTGTTTCCAGGTTAGTTTGGCAATGGGGTCTAGAGGAGGCTAGGGGGAGGGGGCACCCTTTAAAGTCACTCTGAAGTCTACTCCAAAGATCAGCACAGACTTGAAAGATGCTCCAGAGCTATTTTGCACAGACTTCGAAGTGACTTTGAAATGACTTTGAAGTGACTTCGAAATGACTTCGGAGCCACTTCGGAGATTGCACCCCCTGTCCCCCCAAACACCCTTGTGGGTCGATCCAGATTTCCAAATGGGTGCTCTGGTGTTTCCACAGCAGGGATGCTAGCACCCATTGCTATTGGGTGCTAGACCAGCCATGGAAACACATTGGGTACTTCCCTTAATCCGGATCTACTAGATCTGGATCATCTTAGATCCAGATTAAAGGAGCGTGGTAGAAAAACACCCTGGGTTACAGGAAGGGCACAGAAGTACTTACAGCCGATAAGCATGACACAGATGGAAAATATCTTTTCAGAGTTGGTATTTGGTGAGACGTTGCCGAAACCAACACTGGTGAGACTACTGAAGGTGAAGTAGAGCGCCGTGACGTATTTGTCCTTGATCGAGGGCCCTGATGAAAGGTCACTGTCGTTGTAGCGCTTGCCAATCTGGTCACCAAGGTTGTCTAGCCAGCCAATCTTATGCTCCATGTAGGGTCGCTCCACATTGCCAATGGCATACCAAATGCAGGCCAGCCAGTGGGCAATCAGAGCGAAAGTGCACATGAGTAAGAAGAGAACGGCAGCTCCGTATTCAGAATACCGGTCCAGCTTGCGGGCCACTCTCACCAGGCGCAACAGTCGCGCTGTCTTCAGCAGCCCTATTAAAGTTGTTGTCTGGAGAAAGGGGGAAAAAAAGCAACAGTAGTGAGCAAAGGGCCTACTAGATCTTATTAGCAGTTTGCACAGGTGTTGCACCTGTTTGTAAGATGCATGCAAACTGTTGCACTGAACGCTTTAAAAGCTTCTATCTCAGAGCAAAAACACAGACAAAAAAATTATTTCTTATACAGTTATCCTTCACGTAATTGAGGTTTAATTACAACAAGCTAGGGATGTGCATGAATATTCAAATGCATTCGAAATTTGTTCGAATGTGCCAAATTTTGACATTCGAATTCATACTGAATGTCCTTAAATTAGAATTGAAAGTTTTGATCCAAATTTCAATTTTTGGATCTATTCGTTTGAATTATTTGGACATTCGCATGTGTACCGGTTCGTACATGATACGTACTTAAAGATCCGCATCTTTGCCACATCCTTACGTAATTGTACAGATCAGTACAGGATGAAAACAGGTTGCTTACGGGATAACTACGGGATGCATACAGATGTGTATGGATGCGTACAGATGTGTACAGACCCAGGGAAGATGTTTACGGGCATCTATGAATGTTGTCGACATTCTAAGAGTGAATTCGAATGAAAAATTTGAACAAATAGATTTGAATTTGCTTAATTCGAATTGAATTTGGTTAAATTTAAATTTAACAGATTTACTTCGAACTCAATTTTTGAGTATTAAATCAGATCAACTCTCAAAAATTGCATTCATGGACATCCCTACTACAAGCTACTGTGTAATGCAACACTGCGTAATGTAGAGAATTCCTGCAATGGAAAGCTGGAGGTTAGGGGCCCCACAAAAACCCAGTTTAGAAGTGAAGCCAGATCAATCAATGTAAATCAATGATACTGTGTAGGAGAGGTCTGATCAAAGTCAGTGGAACAATAAGTCAGTGTTCACGAATGCAATTTTCAACATTCAAATCATAACAAAGCGAATATTCAAGAATCCAAATTCGTACAAATAAAGAAAAATGAATGCCTGAACATTCAAAACTATACGATTACATTTGTATCTATTTGTACAAATATTTGATACATATCCAATGATACAAATTGTGTACGCATCCATACGCATCCTGTTTTATCCTGTATGCATCCCGTTTTCATCCACGAGATACATGCAGATACGTACACGATACAAATACGAATGTCCGAGTTATTCGTATGAATAACTTAAAATATTTGTATTTCTACAAATACTAAAGCACAAATGTCGGAGCATTCGAACTGTATATGAATGTCGAAATTTGTCCAAATTCACCCCAATAATAGATATGAATATTTGTGCATATTCCTAGAAGGATGTCCAGTTTACCGCTGTAAGCAAATAGTGCATCAGAGGATGAGACACATTATCTTAAATTTCTGGGACTGCAGTAAAAATTCATTTTACCAACCATAAAAAAGAAAAAAATTGTTCTAGTGCTCTAGAAAAAGTGTGGTACAAGGGAAGTCACATATTACCAACACTGTAATGTAAAACCAGGTTTATGCGAGAGCTAGCTGAAGTGCCACTTGAACTCAGGTTGTGTTCACACACAGCAAAAATAGACAGGGTAGTGTGTGGCCCTTGTGTTCTCACTCCATTTCTAATCCTCCTTTTCATCAGAGGGGGAAAGGGCTGAGTGGTGTGTGAACCACCACACCTAAAGGTACTTTCTTCTTCTTGTTTACTCTGCATGAATCCAACTTTAAAGAAAACAGGAGAATACAATATTACAATTGGAGATGTGCACGAATATTCGTAGGCATTCAAAATCCAATTGAATCTGCCAAATTTTGACATTCGAACTCAAATCAGATGTCCCAAAATTCAAATGTAAACATTTGAATCGAATTTTGAATTTTGGATCTATATGAATTATCTGGATATTCCTATGTTTACGGGTTTGTACACCATGTGTACTTGCACATACGTATCTTTCCCGCATCTGTACATATTTGAATGGATCCGTACGGGACAAAAATGGGTTGCCTATGGGATAACTATGGGATGCATACGGGCATGTATGGATGCATACGGATGTGGGGAAGACGCGTATGTGCACACACTCAAACGTGCAGAGTTGAACCAAAAATTCGAATGAATAGATTCAAATTAGGTACATTCAAATCGAATCTTGTTAAATTCAAATTTAAAAGTTTCAAATCGAATGGGATTTTCAGGTATTCGATTCGATTCAAATAGAATGTCAAAAAAAATAATCATGCCCCCTGGTTCTAGTGTTGTGTGGTAGAGAAAAGATATTTTCCTTGTCCACCTTTTCTATACCACACAGTTTTATATACTTCAATCAGGTCCCCTCCTAAACGCCATCTTTCCAGACTGAAGAGGCCTAGATGTGGCAGCCAGATTTCGTAAGGGAGGTGTTCCAGACCCTTAATCATTCTGCTTGCCCTTTTCCAGTTTCACAATATCCTTTTTGAGGTGTGGTGACCAGAATTGTACACAGTTTTCCAAATGTGGCCTCACCATAGATTTATAAAGAGGCAAAATGACACTTGCTGACTTGTTTTCTATTCCCTTCCTAATTATTCCCAGCACTGAACTTGCTTTTTTCGCTGCTGCTGTGCACTGGGCTGACACCTTCATTGAACTGTCAAGATTCCTGTTACATGCACACACCTACACCACATGGGTACGAGATCACTTGTTCTCACTAAACCCTAGAGAATTCACCCTGTGGTAGCCAAAACTCAGTCAATTAAATCATGTACCATCTTACCTCATCTGATCCTGAGCGGAAGATCAGCAAGTCAAAGGGGATGGCTGCCACCATGTCAATGAGAAACCAGCCCTTGAAATAGTGAATTGCAATCTTTGCTGGATGGCTGACGACCTCATCGTTAATATTGACATACGTGGTACGGAAGTTGATAATAATGTCAACAATAAACATGATGTCCACAATGAGGTCAATAATGTAGAGAGGATCACAGGAGTAGCTGCAGTCTGAGTGCTTCTCCTCCTGCTCTTCGTTGAGCAAAAAGGCAGCTGAATAAGGTGTGAAGACAGCTGTGTAGATGACCAACAGAAGAATCAACCAGTCCCATACTGCTTTGAAGGGACTGTAGTGGAGGATGGTCCATCGGTGGATGCGTGGCGCCTGCAGTTTGTACTCAGGGAGGACATCAGCTCCCAATGATAGCACCTATGAGGAAGATAGACATCAATGAGAAGTTCTGAAAGATACTGCAACTATGGAATTCTTGGGTGTTTTTCCACGGTCACTTAGTACCCATTTTAGCACCCATTAAGGACCCATTTGGGTGAGAGCCGGATGACCCCATTTCCACCACGGCACCCATTAGGGACACATTTGTTTCCACTGTGCTTTGGGAAATCAGGATCAATTCAAAGTTTACTCCGAAGATCAGCACAGACTTCAAAGACGCTCCAGAGCTATTTTGCACAGACTTTGAAATGACTTCAAAGTGACTTCAAAATGACTTCAAAGCGACTTCAGAGCTGCTTTGGAGATTGCACCCCTTGTCCCCCCAAACACCTGGGGTGACAGGCAGACCCCTCATGGGTAGATCTGGATTTCCAAATGGGTGCTCCGGTGTTTCCATGGCAGGGAAGCTAGCACCCATTGCTATTGGGTGCTAGACCACCCATGGAAACACATTGGGTACTTCCCTTAATCTGGTTCTACTAGATCCGGATTAAGGGAAGTACCCATTCCCTAGATCTGGATCTTCTTAGATCTGAATTAAAGGAGCGCGGTGGAAAAACGCCCCATATATGCCTCTGTACTTCCTCCCTCCCTAATCATTTATTCCATTGCACTGTGGAAGCAAGTTGCAATAACATGTTTACTATTAAGAAATAAGCACTACATTAAGACCCCATTAGGAACCTGATAGGTACTTGCTTGGTATAGATCTGTTAAGTACCGTCCACACACAAGACCCCTTAGGGACTCCATTAGGACCCTATTCTGAACGTGTCAAACCCATAAGTGCTTTCAAAATCCAGATTTAATGGGGTTCTGGATTAACGGTCTTCTGCCATGAAGACCGAATCAAAGCCATGCATCTGCGTGTCTCCTGGGGCAGTGTGGTCCAGGGGCGGGTTTAGAGGGTTTCATTTGCAGTGGGGTGGCTCCTGCTCTGCCCCACCACTCACAGCTATTTAGGGCTGCACATCCTGCACAGCTGTCTACAAAGCTGAGCACAAGCTTTGTATTGGCTATGTAGGCAGCTACAAAGCCCTTGTTCTGCCATGCTCACTGTAACAGGAGGTGACCCCTGATTGACAACTATGCCAGCCAATTGCACTGCATCACCAGTAGACCTTCCTGCTTGGGCCTAATTGGAGCCTCAGGATGGGTGCTATGTTGTCCGCACAGTGGCCCTGTTTAGCACCCCTTGCCATCAGGTGCTAGATGGACACATGGGGCTCTCACCTTGATGTGGAACTTCAAGAAGCGGATTCAACGAGGACTGCTTCTCAAGGATCCAGATCTTCTAAATCCAGATTAATGAAAGTACATGCAAAAACAGCCCAATTTGGCTTAGGACCTTGAACCTTAACTATCCTGTGGTCCTACTGTGAATACCACACAATATAGTTATATCCTGCTTTTTTATAACAGCGCAAGAATTACCTAGATACAACTTCTGGGCTGGGGCAAGATGACAGGATGAAGCGCAGAGCTTGGTCTCTGTAGAAACTTCAGCAATTTAGCTCCCGGGAGAGAGAAGCTATCTCCCCCGGCGATAAATTTTCTTCTTCAGAAACAAGAAGCCTAGAAGATTCCCTTGAAAGAGACTGCTAGCAGACAGCAAGCAGGGAGAGGGAACAACGGACATAAATCTCACAGCTGAAGAGTTCCAGCAAGTCCCAAACAAGTCCATTTGTTTTAACAGCCTAATTAATCAAGGACTAATTGGCATTTGGAAAACATCGCTGACATAAGATCTGCTCAGATGATTTTCACAGTGACCAATTAACAAAGGTAATTATTCAGAACAGCTTAAAATTTATGAGATAATGGATTACAACTGATGTAAGAATACGGAAGCCAAAACAACCTTTCTTTTTTCTGAAAGGAGTTTGAGAAATAGCTTGGATCTGGAGAGAAAGAGAAAATAAAATAAAAAACAGCAAGGTATGACAGATGTGAAAAATAAGAAAAAAATTGCTTAAGATAAAGTAAATTAAGATGGCAGAAAAAGGATTCAAAGTGGATGACCTTGAAAGTACAATGCAAAAAAGTCAAGAAAATATAAATCAAATAAGAACCAGAGGTTTGCAACAGAAGAATGCAGATGGAAAAAAGATGGCGGCTGACAGCAAAAAACCTAACCTACGCAGAAGAATTGCCATTCGGAGTAACAGACAGAAGAAAAACAACGCAAGGAAAAAGCAAACTGCTGAGAAACTCAACTTCTGCTGGGCATATAAACAGAATGAAGATTTACATCTGGAGATCGGCAGAGGATGGGAACTCTTCAAAACAGATGTTTTTGGTACTGAAAAGGGGAGTTTTACAAAGTGGGCTAGAAAACGAAACTTAAGAGAGGCTATTACCTAAATAAAAAAAAGAGGCAAACAAGAGGGAGTTCTGATTGAGTATAAGAAGTAAACCTGCAAGATTAATGTAGTAAAATCTCTATGTTAAATGGGATTATAGTAAAGAATGGCAATATTAAAATTTTTGATGTTTTTTAGTAAATATGATTGTAATTGGTAAACCAAATTGGAAAGTAACAGGGTCGAGAAAGATTGAAATAGATAAGTAAATAATGGGGCAAATGTTTTTCAGATTTCAATCTCCCCCTTATATTGGAGGGGAAAAATATATATATTTGAAAAAATGGATTTTGTTTATGAAAGACATGATATTAATGAAACTCTCTTGGTGTACATGGTATAAATTAATATGATAAGAAGAAAAATCTTTTTCCCTTTCCTTTTCTTTCTTCTCCTTTTTTCTTTTCTAGAAGTTGAGAAGACAATTTTTATAGTTAGTAATACTGAAATAAAGCGGAGTAAAAATATTTTGGCATTAGAAGTAAAGCTAATGGGCTGAGTCAACCCCAAGTGAAAGTTTTATTGTCTAGGCTAAATATTCCTTTTTCTTTCGGGTGGAACATAATATAAAGTAATATTAAGGCTAATATTTTTGAGTAGAAATATAAGAAATGATGCTATAGAAAGATGTTAATGGCTATTTAGTGTTACGATAGAATTATAATCTTGCTATAAGGTGAATAGGTAAAGTAGAATATTCCCTTCTATTAAACTTTATTTCATTTTTAGTGTTACTAATTGAGATATTTAAGTTAAGATATAAGTAAAAGTTTGGCATCTCCTTGTTGAATGAACTACAAAATTCACAGAGAGCAGACAGAGCAAACAAGAAGACTGAGAGATGTTGGAAAAACAGGAAGTCATGAAAAGGTAACAAGAAAATGGACTTTATGAATGGATGAATTAATATTTTGTGTAATGTTTTTTAATGTTGTTAAAGTCTTTTAATAAGGAATATAAATTTAAAAAGAATTACTTGGATACAAAAATGATCCCAGTATCATTCTCAGCCAATCACTTGTACCAGCTTTGCTCCAACGTTAATGTACATGAAAGCCATCAGCCAATGTAGGGCAATGTCAGCAACATCTGCCTCTGGTCTCTCAGGCCTCCTATAGGTGCCACAACCCTTAAATATTAGGGATGTGTACAATTTTTTTCACGTCTGATTTGCAGCAAAGTGATTGTGAATTAAAATCCTCATTCATACAAACAGTTCGAAAGTGGTAGGATTTGAATCTGCTGTCAATGTTCTTTGATTGCTGTTGGAATCTGATTTGAATCCTTGCCACCCACTGCCCCTCTGAATCCTCTCTGAATCTGCTTTAAATCTGCTCTGAAGGCTTCAAACCTTCTCTGAATCCACTCTGAATTTAGTCTGAATCTGCTTTAAATCTGCTCTGAAGGCTTCAAATCCTCTCTGAATCCGCTTTAAATCTGCTCTGAATCCACTGCAGATGTGACTGGGATGCCACTTTGCCACCTCCCCATGCTCATGAGTATAATGAAGCTTTGAACAAATGCGTGAAAGCATTCACTTAGCGTTCAAATGTCAGTCGAGCAGTTTCTCAGCTCAAATAAACTGCTAGAATTACAGCCTCATCGAGAACAACTAATAGATTGCCTGTTTACTCAAGATGAAATCTCAAATAAAATTAAATCATTTGAACTTGGCAAAGCCCAGGGGATAAATGACAAGAAAAAAAATCCAAATCTTCAAATAATTGATATCGTATGAATGGAGAAAAATTAATGTATTAAAATTCAAACCAATTTGAATACAATCGTATATATTCATAAGAATATTCAATACGAATTTGATGATAAGAATATTGCCAACATTTGTATGTATCTGTACGCATCCATACGCATCTGAACACATCTGTATGCCTCCCATTTTTAAACCATAGGTATCCCATTTTCATCCCAATGTATCCGTACATATGTATAGGGATACAAATAAGATGCATACAGATAGGTATGTACTGCGTACATATCCGTACACATACGAATGTTCAAATGATTCATACAAATGATTAAAAATATTCTTATTTGTTTGAATATTAAAAACAAATTTCTGGACATTCAGTTCTAATTCAGATGTCCAAATTCAGCCAAATTTGATTGAATAACAAATTTTAATCCCTGCTGAGTACTGTATTGCACGGACAAATCGGTGCAGTTTTCTTAATAACAATGCAGCAGCGGCTTGCTATTTTCTTATTCCACATTATTTTTCAAGTTTCCATTTTAGGCTATAGGAACTGGCGTTATCAGACAATTTTCTAAGAACTATCTATGTCCAGACCTGCTTAGCTTCTCATTCTGCTCAAATAAAGGCTTGAATCTCCTGGCCCACCTATAACCTATAACGCTGCAGTAGTAAAAACATAAGAGGAGCCCTGCTGGATCAGGCCACAGCCCACCTAGGCCAGCGTCTCGTCGCACACGGTGGCCCACCAAATGCTCATGGGCATCTCAAGCAGAGACAAGGACTAACCTTCTCCTGCTCACAAATCCCAGCAAATGCTCTTAGAGGCATCCTGCTTGTGCTTCCAGCCTGAAAGCTGGGGGGACACTTAGGATACTTAGGAACCCATTCTAGTAGCCATTGATACATCTGTCATCCATAAATCTGTCTAACCTTCCTTAAAGCCATCTAGGCTGGTAGCTGTTACCACGTCTTGTGGCAACAAATTCCATAAACCAATGACCCTCTGGGTGAAGAAATACTTCCCCTTCTTTGATTCAACTCTCCCACCCATCAGCTTCATAGAGTGCCCTCTGGTTCTAGTGCTGTGTGATGGAGGAAAGAAATTTTCTCTATCCACCTTTTCTATACCACACATATCAGACATAACCCTTGAGAAGCTCTGACAACGAAGAATACTGTGCCCAGTGGTACATGCCATGCAACAAGCCAAAATTCTCTTTCATTTGGGATTTCCCTATGGTCTATTGGTCCCATATTTTGGCAAAGTCTTGGAAACATCTACAAAAGAGGAAGCAACCAATCTTCTTTAAAACTCTGCAGCTCCCCCCAAAATGAAGAAAATGGCCTCCAGCAGTAAGTAATGAAAAGATAAAAAGAAAAAGTACCTAAAATCTGAACTGACCAAACTATAGATCAGATAACTCTAGGGGTGTGCACGAAGCCATTTTTCATATTCGATTTGATGTGAGTTGAATGTGGAAAAATTCGGCTTCAGCTAAATCTCTCCCCCATGAATGTGGGGGGCTTTATATTTGTGCATGAATATCCGTGTGACGCCAGAACTAGAAGTGCTTTTCCAGCTTCTGGAAGGCTGATTTCAGCCTCTTGAGAGTGCCAAAATGGGCCCAGGGATGCCATTGGGACCCCCGGCCCCAAGGTAAGTGGGTGCATGGGAAGCAGGCAGGAGTCTCCGTATGTACACAGAACCGGAAGGCCTAGGAAGAAGGTGTGGAGGGGGCAGCAGGTAAGTGGGGGATGGGGCATGGGGGTGGGTGGAGGGACCATGGGGGGGCAAGGCCATGGGGGGGAACTGGTATGCACCAAAGTTTCAACCAAAGCTTCAATGAATACCCGAGTATCCAATTTGCAGATGAATAGTGATGAAATTTGATTCATATGCGAATGTCAGAATTTGTACCTATTCCTATGAATTCTTTGTTGGATATTTGTGCACATCCCTAGATAAATCTAAATCTAAAGCTATTTATATTTTATAATTACCAGGAAAAGCAACATCACTATATTAATTACTACTGACTGAAATATAAGATTCAAAAAACTGAAGAACTTAATTATTTAGTTCTTATTCCTTATATTTGTTGATAAATGGGTTATTTATTATCGGAAATATGTCTGTTTCTAAAAATGACAGTATGCAGGTATTTTTTCATAAAGTGAAAAATGTATATGCTGCAAGATATAAAATTAAGACAAGATGTTTAGTAAATGATTCCTAATTATCACTATCTTCAAGATGAAAGCTTATAAATTTAAGGAGATATAGACTGGTTTTTACTTTTCATTTGATTTTATCAGTATATTGTGATTATAAATTATTTTTACGTAAATTTTATGTACTTTTTAATATTTGTTGATTCTGGTCTCTGACCATATTACATAAATATATACTTTAATGAGATTTTGGTTCCTGCCTGGAAATAGTTAACATTGCCTTTAACATCTTCATAAAATTATATTTTGCTTATTGCAATATTTACTGGCATTTAGGACTCTATGGTTTGCTTAATGGATAAAAGCAATAGCAATAGTAAATAGCTAAAAAAGAGAGGGAGAGAAAAAATCAAGTTCATTTCAGCAATAATCAGTTTCAAATACCAATAATCCTTCCCTGTTGGAATCTCTCCTCCAGGGAGGTGATCTAATTGGAACGCTTGCTAAGTTCTAACACAACTATTTATTATTATTATTTATTATTTACATTTCTACCCTGCCCCACACCCGAAGGTCTCTGGGCGGGTAACAACCTTAAAACAGATTAAACAAAGTATACATTAAAAGACTTTTAAAAAGATTCAATAAATATAAAATGATACACAATATGTTTAAAATAATAGTGTCTGTACTGGGGGGAAACATAAGCAGCTCAGCCAAAGGCCAGAGTAAAGAGGTGCGTCTTCACCGCCTTCCTAAATATATATAAGGAAGGGGCAAGACGCACCTCAAGGGGAAGGCTATTCCACAGTCGGGGGGCCATCACAGAGAAGGCTCTCTCCCGGGTGCCCACCAACCTCACTATTGAAGGAGGTGGGACAATCAAGAGGGCCTCACCTCTTGATCTTAAGGCACGGGCAGGGAGAAGGCGTTCCTTTAGATATTTGGGGCCCAAGTCATTTAGGGCCTTATAAGTCGGAGTCAGAACCTTGAATTGGGCTTGGTAGCGAATTGGCAGCCAGTGCAATTCTTTTAAGACCGGCGTGATGTGCATCCGGCTAGCTGTTCTGGTCAGCACTCTAGCAGCTACATTTTGCACTATCTGCAACTTCTGAACCATCTTCAAGGGCAGCCCCATGTAGAGTGCATTGCAGTAGTCCAATCTAGAGGTTACCAGAGCATGGATAACCGTGGCCATGTTGTCTCTATCCAGAAGACGCTTCAGTTGACGGACTAACCGTAGCTGGGCGTAGGCACTCCTGGCCATGGCCTCCACCTGAGCTTCAAGTGTTAGCGCAGAGTCCAGGAGTACCCCCAAGTTACGAACCTGTCCCTTCCAGGGTATTGCAACCCCATCAAGGACAGGGTATCTCCCAACTACCTGGACCCGAGACCCTGTGACACACAGCACCTCTGTCTTGTCTGGATTCAGCTTCAATTTATTGGCCCTCATCCAGCTCATTACCGCCTCCAGACACCTGTCAAGCACTTCAACCGCCCCTCCTGATTCAGATGGTACAGAGAGATAGAGCTGGGTATCATCTGCATACTGATGACACCTCACTCCAAATCTCCTGATGACCTCTTCCAACGGCTTCATATAGATGTTAAATAGCATGGGAGACAAGATTGACCCCTGAGGAACCCCACAAGTGAGTTCCCAGGGTGCCGAATCAGTGTCTCCCACAGCCACTATCTGAGATCTATTCTGGAGATAGGAGCGGAACCAATGCCAAGCATTGCCTCCCACTCCCAAGCTCTAAAGTCTCTCCAAAAGGATACCATGGTCAATGGTATCAAAAGTCGCTGAGAGGTCCAGGAGAACCAACAGGGTAGCATTCCCCTTGTCTCTCTCCCGGAGAAGGTCATCAACCAGGGCGACCAAGGCAGTTTCCATGCCATAACCAGGCCTGAAGCCAGATTGAAATGGGTCTAGATAATCAGCTTCTTCCAAGCATGCTTGCTGTTGAACAGCGACAACCCTTTCCAGAACCTTGCCTAGAAAAGGTATATTGGCTACCGGGCGATAGTTGTTTAGGTCTTCCAGATCCAGGGAGGCCCTCTTCAGGAGGGGGCGCACCACAGCCTGTTTCAGTGCCAATGGGACCACCCCATCCCTCAGAGAGGCATTCACTACCTCCTGGATCCACCCGGTAATACCTTGCCAGCTGGATTTTAACAGCCAGGAGGGGCAGGGATCCAGAGAGCACGTCGTCGGCCGTGCCCCCACAAGCAGCTTGTCCACATCCTCAGGCCGCAGCAACTGAAACTGATCAAAGCAAACCAGACCAGACAGTTCTCTAGATGCCTCGTTTGGGTTATGTCCAATTGTGACATCAAATCCCCTATGAATCTGGGCAACTTTGTCCTCAAGGTGCTTTGCAAATTTGTCGCAGCAGATATTACTAGGCCCCGACTCACACATCTTTGAGCTTGATTTTATGAGGCCATTTACTACTCTAAAAAGCTCTGCTGGATGGCTACTCGAGGACACAATGGTGACGGAGAAAAAGTTCTTTATTAACGCCACATGGCAGGCACAATAGTGTGCTCTAACCCATCTTCGGTCAGATTCACAGCCGGATTTACACCACCTGCGCACTAGCCGTCGACCTTCCTGTTTCATAGCCCATAGTTCCATGGAATACCAAGGAGCTTTTTGGGCTCCACAAGCATGCCGAGGGCACTTGGGAACGATCGTGTCAATAGCTCTGCTCATCTCCTGATTCCAGAGAGAAACCAGGGCTTTAACAGGCGTGCCAGTCATACCAACCAGAAAATCCCCCAGAGCATTCAGGAATCGCTGAGATTCCATAAGTCTCAGTAGGTCCCACATCCCCACAGAGGGGGACTGCCACTGTAAGTCCAAACCTCACCAGGGAGTGATCCGTCCATGATAACAGGCTGACACTCAGCCCTCCTATCAATGGATACTCACGAGTCCACTCTGAGGCAAAAACCAAATCAAGGGTCTGGCCTGCTATATGAGTTGGGCCAGATACAAATTGAGACAGCCCTAGGGTTGCCATGGAGGACATGAAGAACTGAGCTGGTCCACTGAGCATAGCCTTGGCGTGGACGTTGAAATCCCCCAACACCACCGTGGCAGAGGCTTCCAACACCACATCTGAGACCACCTCAGCCAGCTCAGATAGGGAGGATGCTGGGCAGTGGGGTGAATGATACACCAGCAGCATCCCTATCCTGTCTCTCTGGCCCAACAGCATAAACAGGCCCTCAACCCCCATTACAGTGCAAATTGGCCATCTGCTGAGGGAGATGGAAGTCTGATGGACTACAGCAACACCCCCTCCCCTCCCCTCTGGACTGGAGCAGTGCTGCACTAAGTATCCTGGGGGACAAAGCTGGGCAAGACTAGGCCCACCCAATTCATCCACCCAGGTGTCAGTAATGCATGCCAGATCAGCCCCTTCTTCCAAAATCAAGTCATGTATGAGAGCTGTTTTATTTCAAACTGATCTGGCATTCAGGAACAGCACAGCCAGAGCAGCAGGCTGGTTGGTAGACCTTCCCAAACTCTGTTGGCTGGGAAGCAGAACAGAAGGAGTGATAGCTTCAATACATCTACCACCCCTTCTCGTAATCTGTCTCATCTACTTCCCAACGCCATATCTCCCCCTGCCCGTTGCCACTGTGATAGTGCCCCCCTGACACACTTCTTGCCCTCCTACCTGGCCTTGGCACATGATTCCGTGCCCAGAACAACACTCACTCACTCACTCACTCACTCACTCACTCACTCACTCACTCACTCACTCACTCACTCACTCACTCACTCACTCTCTCTCTCTCTCTCTCTCACACACACGCACACTAAAAAGATATTAAACAGGAAACAATTAAAACAACTAGATATACAATATGAACTTTACAAAAGTTTTTTTATAGGAAACACACTTCACTGTATGGAGCTCAAGTTATAATTAGTTTATCATACAATACTGACATAGCAAAAGAGACATACTCTCAATTCTGATGTAATTATTGTGCTCCCTAGGGATGTTTGTGCTCTTTTGAGAAGGAGACACCAGGGGCAACGCTGACCTGCTAGAAATTCCCTCATGAGTAGAAGCCTTATTATTTGTCAAAATTGAATTCCGAAGTTACCTTTTTAATTTCTTTTCTTACTTTCCCCGTTTTTCTTCTTTCACATTTTATTGTAGCTTTCAATATATTCCTAAAATCTTTAATAATAAAAAGGGAATATTGAGCAAAACTGCTGTAAGAATAATTACTGCTGAAAAGTTTTGGTGGTGTTTTTGAAATGTATAATTCAGTTATCAGTTATAAAGTTTTTGAAACTTTATGCATAAAACTAAGGGTATTTTTCCACCACGCTCCTTTAATCTGGATCTAAGAAGAACCTGATCTAAGGAATGGGTAGTTCCCTTAATCCCGTTCTAGTAGATCCGGATTAAGGGAAGTACCCAGTGTGTTTCCACGGGTGGTCTAGCACCCAGTAGCAATGGGTGCTAGCCTGCCTGCTGTGGAAACACCAGAGCACCCACAAGGCAAATCTGGATTGGACCGCAAGGGATCTGCCTGTCACCTCAGGTGTTTTTGGGGACAGGGGGTGCAATCTCTGAAGTTGCCTTTGGAGATTAGCACAGGCTCCAAAGTCCCTCCGAAGGCAACTTTGGAGATTAGCACAGGCTCTGAAGACAAGCCCCTTACTAGAAAGGTGCATATTAATTAGCTCCTTACTTGCATCTCTCCTATGAGCACTGATGAATCAACCTCATTAATATGCACCTCTATCCATGCCTGGAGCTAACAGGCAGCTCCCAAGTCAGCCTCATTAATATGTACCTCTTTCCATGCCTGAAGGCAAGGGGTTTCTCTGCAGAGCCTTTGCTAATCTCCAAAGGCAACTTTGGAGGGATTTCGGAGCTGCCTTTGGAGGAACTCCAAAGTCTTGACTTTGGGGCACCCCCCCTCTACCTTGCTGGAGCCCAGCAAGGTAGGTCATTAGCGCGACCTCGGTCAGCTGTTCGGCCAACTTTTGGCCAATGCTGCCGCAGGGGCATGCCCGCGGCTGTCAGGGAGGGAAGCATGTGCGAATGCTTCCCTTCCCGGAACAGCCGGGGACACTTCATACGTGTGGGAATGGATGTAGAGCACTTTAAAGTGCTCTACATCTGGAACGCGCGGAAGACATCCCGGAATGGGCTGGGACGGAAACCCGGCCGCGGCAATGTGAATGCCGCGCTCCAGGCTGTCTTCTACGCGTTCCAAAACCGCGTTTGCGAAAAGGCCTACGGTCACACTCCCTAGGTTCCTCTACAGGAGAATCTCATCAACTAGGGCAACCAAGGTGGTTTGTGTGCCATAACTGAGCCTGAAGTCAGACTGAAATAGGTCTAGATAATCAGCTTCTTCCAAACATGCCTACAGTTGATCAACCACAGCCCTCTCCAATACCGTGCACAAAAATGGTTGAGAAGGGGTCGGACCACCACCATTTTAAGAGCCAGGAGGACTACTGCATCTCTCAAGGAGGCATTTACTACACCCTGGATCCAGGCTGGGTACCTTTTATCAGCCACGAATGGCAGGGTTCCAGAGGTTATGTGTTTGACCAAACCTAGCAAGAATACAAGTTCCAAATGAACTAGGACACACACAGTTCCAAATAAAAGGAATCTCTTCTCAGTTATCCCAACACATGTGGATAAACATCTGCTTCCTTCTTGAAACTTGCAAGCGATGGCTGAAAAAATGCACTACCCTCATGACTCCCTCTCTGCACATTCTCTTCTTCCCAAAAAGCTGAAGCTGAGGAAATGGTTAGATCCCAACAACACCCGTGCCTGGGGCTTACCCAGTTTGAACCAGAGGCCTATTTGCACGAGGGGGTTTGGAACGTGTGGAAGACATGTGGGGATGGAGCATTTGCTTCTGTGGGCCGGCAGTTCCATTTGGAACCGCCTCAGCCCGTCCCAGAGCGCCCTCCATGCGTTCTGGTTTCAGAGCTCAAAGAAGTGCACTGTCCTGGTGCATTCGGTGCACCCCAATGTGTTCCCTGCCGTATTGGAGGGAAAGTGTTCACACACTCTTGCTCTGTGACAGCTCAGCCACTCCTCTGAGCTGCCCTGATTGGCTCCCTTCAAGCCAGGACCGGGCAGCCCAGGCGCCTCCCTTCCCTGCATCCCTGCTCGCTCTCTGAGCCCACATTGGCTCCTAGGGCCAGGGGGACCCCTCACCCCCCCAGGGGCACGCATTGGTCAGGGACCTGCACCTGCGCAGGTGGCCAGTTGGAGCCAGGTGGGTCCCTGACCAATCAGGAAATGTGTGGCATGCAGGCGTAAAATGCGGCCGGCCTCCTTGCCTTAGTTACTGACCAGCACCAAACAGGTAAGCCCCATTCATGCACACGTGCCCCTGGGGGTGGGTCCCCCTGACATTAGGAGCCTGATCCTTCTGGCAGCACCTGCCGTCAGGAGACTCTCTGCACAGGCGCACTGCCCTGGCCAGTCAGGAGGCACACAGCACGTAGGCGCGCAGCCTCCTGTGGGCTCTCAGCCAGAATCGGGGTGATAGCAAAGAGGTAAGGGAGAGGATTGCTCGCGCTGTCCCCTGGGTGGACTAGGGAGGGGTTTGGAGAAGCTCCCCCTGGCTCCAGAAGCGGCGACCCGCCACTTCTGGGGTGAGGGTGAGCCGAGAAGTAGGAGTCTCCCAGCTCGCCATGCTTGGCTCTGGCAGAGCCAATCATGGCGGGCCAGGGAGGGCCCCGGGTAGGCACAGTTTCACTGTGTGGACGCATCCTAAACGGATGTGTTTTCACAGTGAAACACCCATTAAACTACCTTGAATGTAGTTTTAACTTAGACCCTGTTAAGCACACATTAGAGACAGATAGGAGTAATGGGTACCGCTGTTTGGACGCGGTCTACCCATTCCGTTCTTAATGGGTGCTGCTGTGCGGACGCAGTTTCCCAGATGTGTGCTTAATGGGTGTTGCTGTGCGGACGCTGATCAGCCAAAGCGTCCTAAAAGGGTGCCACTGTGTGGTTGCAGTTTTCCACATGTGTCCTTAATGGGTGTTTATGGGCATGTGCGGAAGCACCCTACATGAGCCCAATACTCTGGGTTTATATTAAAACATTTCTGGAGAAGTGGAGTGATATCATAGCTGCAATATTTTCTTTCCACGAGACCTAAACCTCCCAATAGTATTATGTCAAGTTCTTCCAGGTGGTGACAGCTCACGCTGCTTGCCTCACTGTACTTTTCCCATAGTAATCCAGACAGCAATTATGGAATAATAAGATACAGCACTGCAATAGTTTATTTTCTTGGAATAATGATATCCTGGGTCTATATCCCATGACTGTATTAAGAGCACCATGATCACGTCTGGCAAATCAGGTACAACTGTGAAATAATTATGGGCTTTTGACCCTGTACGGATGCATTCTCTATAATTCTAGGTATGTGCATGAATGTGAACATTCAAATTCAAATAGAATGTCTACACATTTGAATTTAAACATTTGAATGAATTTTAAATGTTCTGAAACGTTCGTTTGAATGCTTCAAAACATTTGAATGTACAGATACATATGTATTACACATGTATCTGTGTGCATTTGCACTGATAGTACGGGACAAAACAGGATTTTATTTATTTATTTATATTTATATCCCACCCCGTACCCAAGGGTCTGTGGGCGGCGCACAACATCTAAAAACGAACATATCAAAACTGTATCAATCCTAAAAACAAGTACAAAATTTAAAAAGCCAGCATTAAAAAATACAAAAACAGTTTTAAAACAGCATGGACGTTGAAATCCCCCAGCACCACCGTGGCGGGGGCTTCTAGTACCACCTCCGAGACCACCTCAGCCAGCTCAGATAGGGAGGATACTGGGCTGTGGGATGAATGGTACACCAGCAGCATCCCTATTCTGTCTCTCTGGCCCAGCAGCAAAACAGGCCCTCAACCCCGTTAACAGTGCGAATTGGCTGCCTGGTGAGGGAGATGGAAGTCCAATAGACCACAGCGACACCCCCTCCCCTCCCCCCTACTCTAGAACAGTGCTGCACTGAGTAACCTGGAGGACAGAGCTGGGTCAGGCCAGACCCACCCAGTTCATCCATCCAGGTCTCAGTTATACATGCCAGGTCAGCCCTTTCCTCAAGAATTAAATCATGGATAACTGATGTTTTATTCCGGACTGATCTGGCATTTAAAAGCAACACTGTTAGAGTAGTGGGTTCTTGGTTGGCAGGTTTCCCCAGATTCTGCTGGCTGGAAGGCGGAACAGAAGGGGTGACAGCTTCAAGGTATCTAACACCCCTTCTCCTGATCTGTCCCTTCTGCCTTCCATCGCCGTATCTCCCCCTGCCCATTTGAACAGAGGCAGTGGTCTGGAGTGCTCCCCCTCTTACTTGCCTTTTGCACACAGTTCCTCCCACGCACAAAGGCAACCTCCCACAACAAACACCAACCAAATGCTATTATGAAACAACCACCCTCACATACACAATCACCCCCCCAAAAAATTTTTAAACAATATTAAACAGCTTGGGGCGGGGCTGGAGTGGGGCAAGGTAAGTTCTCAGCCCAGCAGACAGTAGCCAGCAGGTCTTCCTCCTCTTCTCCTCTCAGCTTGGTGTTTGAAGCTTGAGGAGTGGGTGGGGTGGGGCAAGGCAAGTACTCAGCCCAACAGCCACAGGTCTTCCTCCTCTTCTCCTCTCAGCTTGGTGTTTAAAGTTTGAGGAGTGGGTGGGGTGGGGCAAGGCACGTACTCAGCCCAACAGCCACAGGTCTTCCTCCTCTTCTCCTCTCAGCTTGGTGTTTGAAGCTTGAGGAGTGGGTGGAGTGGGATGCATACAAATTGCATTCAGATACGTATAACACATACAAATGTTGTCAATATTCACATCTTCAAATGCCGACAGCATTCATATCATCAGATTTGATTCTAACATTTGAATGAATAGGTTAGAATGTATTCAGTTCGAATTGGATTTGTTGCATTTGGATCCTAACCATTTGAATCAAATTGAGTGTTTGGATATTTGATTCGATTCAAATTGGAATGCAAAAATAAACAAAAAAATAATGCACATCCTTATATAATTCATGCCCCTGCAATATGAATATTTGAATAGACTTTTCTGTTTGAAGAATTTTTTTTTAAAGAAAGATGGACCAGGCTCACCTTTCTGAAAGAAATGGCTGCTAAACAGCTTAAAAACTACATGCCATGCCCAGCGTGGTCTGCAGAAAAAACAACTTTTCAGTACCAACCCACACTTTTGGTGGCATATATTTTGATGCCTAAATTGTGGAACAGATGCAAATTTCATACACAAACATCACCCTTCTTTCACAGCTTGTGAAAATATATAGTACTGTTAACTCAAAGTATCCAAGCTCTATGCTTAAGGACAGTCTAGAAACTTCTACTGATGCATAATATAGATAGTAAATCCAATCTAATTCACAAGGCAGACATGATGGTATTGTACCAGTTCCGAATACTCTCCAGGGGTTGCTGATATATTATTCATCCAATCCACAGTGTTGGTATTTAAAGATTAAGGCTGCAAGCTTAGACCCATTCTGCATGGGACACTGTCCCGTGATAGAAAGGGGTCCAGAAACCTCCCTTCTGCAAGTTAGTGTGGATTTTAGGAAGTTCCTCCATCTATTAGCACCTTCCGTTCACGCTACTTTCACAAGGAGAGAATGAAGACTGGGCTGTGGCATCCAATATGGCACCCCAGTCTGGTTTACCAGTAGACCTCAACACTGAGGTCTATTGGCATGCTAGAAGAAGAAGAGTTGGCTTTTCAACCCCGCTTTTCTCACCTATTTAAGGGGACTCAAAGCGGCTGACAAAGCTTTTGTTCTTCTCCCCACAACAGAACACCCTGTGAGGTAGGTGGGGCTGTGAGAGCTCAGAAGAGAAGTGTGACTAGCCCAAGGTCACCCAGCTGGCTTCATGAGGGAGGGCGGGATCGAACCAGATGGCATGTCCCCATGGTTTGTTATACCATGGGTAGGAATGTGCCCAAATGGTTTTTTTGCATTCAAATTTGAGTCGAATAGAATGTCAAAGCATTCAATTCGATTGTTTAAAATCCGAATGCTAAAAAAAACTCAAATCCGTTACATTCGAATCTATTCGTTCGAATGTTAGATTCGTATTTAAAGATACGAATGTCGACAACATTCGTATGTGTTATATGTATCTGTACGCATTTTGTATGCAACCTGTTTTATCCTGTACGCATCCCGTTTTAATTCCGTGTTATAAGCGCAAATGCGTACAGGAAGGTATAATATTTGTACAGATATGTATGTAATATATATATATCTGTACATTCGAATGATTCGAATGATTTGAATGTCCACATTTGTTGGATTCGAATTGGATATTTGAAACTTTGAATATTTGTGCACATCAGTAACCATGGGGGGGGGGGGCTGTTTTGGTGATACAATTGAGCATGCTGCTGAAATGTCTTCCTTGAGCTGGTTTCGCAGCTGCTGTGGGCTTTGGAGCCAGTAGAGAGGCTGGCATGGGACAGGCCATTCGTATGCAGATGGTCTTATTCCTTGCCAGAAGGAACCTTGGGATGAGTTGCTGATCCCAGGACATAGTGGGATAGGGGCCATTAGTGCACATAGGGTTTTATTGTATCTTAGCTTTGTTCTCCAGTTCCTAGTTTGTTTCCTGGTCCTGTCTCCTAATTCCCGGCTCCAACCAGTGCCAAGCTTGACTCCTGCATTCAGCTGTGCCACACAACACCCACCTACCTCAACCATTATTTATTTATTTACTAAATTGCTATTGTCATCAAATAATCATAGGTTCTCTGGTTGATTCACAACAGGAAATACATTAAAATATTTTTATAAAATACATATATGAATACCTATATCTAAATGTATACAATATAAAAATGATATTTGTACTTTTGTATATAGTACAATAGTGATGGCAGAAATGGTTTTTTTGGCATACGATTTGTAGCAAATTGAGTGTTAGAAAATTTGTATTTGTTTGAATAGATCCCCTTCGAATGTGGTAGGATTCTATTTGATACAAATGTATTCATACAAATTGGTACATATATCTGATACGAATGCATAGGGATCCTGGATACAAATCTTGGATACGGATCCTATACCAACACATACATATTGGATACAGATCTTATAGCAATGCATACGTATCGGATACATATCAGATATGTATCCTTTACCAACGCATACATATTTCTATGGGTGTTTTTCCACTGGCAGAACGTACCCATTTTTGTGCCCATTAAGGACCCATTTGGGTGTGAGCCGGATGACCCCAATTCCACCATGGCACCCATTTGGGACACATTTGTTTTCACCGCCACTGGGGAAGTCCAGATCATATGGGTACACCTCAGCCTTTAATCTGGATTTTCTGTAGACACCATTAATGGGGTCTGCAATGGGGTCTTCAGCCAGAAAATCTGGATTAAAGGGAGCCTGTTTCCACATTAGTTTGGCAATGGGGTCTAGAGGAGGCTAGGGGGAGGGGGCACTCTTGGGAAGGAGCCCCAAGACCTAGGCTTCGAAATCATTTCGATCCCATTTCAAAGTTGCTTCGAAGTTGCCTTCGGAGATTAGCAAAGACTTCAAAGTCCCTCCAAAGACAACTTCGAAGATTAGCACAGGCTCCGAAGACAAACCTCTGAGAACAAAGGGAGAACAAAGCCGACTGTTGCCTTTCAGGCATAGAAAGAGGTACATATTAATGAGGCTGACTCATCCCTGCTTACAAGGAGCTAATTCATATGCAGGCTCTTGCAAGGGGTTTGTCTTCGGAGCCTTTGCTAATCTCCAAAGATGCCTTCAGAGGGACTTAGGAGCCTTTGCTAACCTTTGAAGGCAACCGGAGGGATTTCGGAGGGACTTTGGAGAGACATCGGAGATTGCACCCCCTGTTCCCCAGAACACCTGGAGTGACGGGCAGACCCCTTGTGGGTCAATTCGGATTCCCCACATGGGTGCAAAAGTGTTTCCACGGCAGGGGGGTTAGCACCCATGGCTAATGGGTGCTACACCTCCTGTGGAAACACACTGGGTGCTTCCCTTAATCTTGATCTACTAGATCCGGATTCAGGAATGTACCCGTTCCTTAGATCCAGATCTTCTTAGATCTGGATCTAAGGGCTGTGGTGGAAAAACACCCTATGTAACCAATACGTATCCCCAGTTTAATGAATGTATGAATTACTCATACGAATGTTCCAAAACATCCATATTCGTACGAATGTTAATGTACGAATGTCGTAACATTTGATTTGTGTCCGAATGTCCGAATATGTATTAATTTGTACGTATAACGAATGTTACAAATATTCATTCGCATCCCTATAGTACAATATATGTACTATATTAAAAGTGGAATTAATGCTATTCAAAATAAATAAGACAAAATTTAAAACTTTCCTACATAGTCTTCATCATGGACTGACTTCCCAGCTTGACCGTTAATCTCTTGATAATTGCTACTTTTATTGATTGACTTGTTTGCACTGTTGATTTCCTCTCTGGCTTTTAATTATTATCAAACTTGTTCCCTAGACTCTACTTTCTTGGTTAAACTGTTGTTACCCTGTAGAGATTCCTGTTTTTTTAATATTATTTTTATTATTATTTTGGTGCACTTGGACCCCTGCATCCACTGATTTGGTAGCCATGGTTTCTGTTATCCATGGTTACCAATCAGCCTCTCTGCTTTCCCCTACCTTTCCTGCCATGCCATTGCCGCTGCTGGCTCCTGCCAGCTCCCCACTGCACCCACTTGCCATTGTCTGCAGTTGCTGGGGATGTGGTGGAACATGCCGCAAACTGAGGTGATGTGCCTGAAATCACCTGCCACTGCAAGGCTCCGCCCCCACCATCGTAAAGCCCTGCCACCTTGCTGCAAGGCCTCGCCACTGCCAGCATAAGGCTCTGCCAGGTCACCACAAGACCTCGCTGGCACAAGGCTCTGTCATGCAAGGGCCCACCACCACCACAAGGGCCCGTTGCTTTGGCTGGCGGTGGCAGCTTCGGCCAGGGGGTTGTTAGCTCTCCACCACTGCTCTCAAGTTAAATTCATTAAGAACCCATTTGGGTGAGAGCTGGATGACCCCATTTCCACCATGGCACCCATTAGGGACACATTTGTTTCCCCCGCGCCTCGGGAAATCTGGATCATATGGGTACTTTTTGGCCTTTAATCCAGATTTAATGGGGTCTACCATGGGGTCTTCAGCCAGAAAATCCGGATTAAAGGGAGCCTGTTTCCATGTTAGTTTGGCAATGGAGTCTAGAGGAGGCTAGGGGGAAGGGGCACCTCTGGGGGGGAGCCCTAAAACCTAGGCTTCAAAGTCATTTTGAAGCCATTTTGAAGTTACTTCAAAGTTGCCTTCAGAGATTAGCAAACGCTCCAAAGACAAACCTCCGAGAACAAAGGGAAAACAAAGCCGACTGTTACCTTCAGGTATGGAAAGAGGTACATATTAATGAGGCTGATTCATCCCTGCTCACAAGGAGCTAATTAATATGCCCACTCTCACAAGGGGTTTGTCTTTGGAGCCTTTGCTAATCTCCGGAGTTGCCTTCGGAGGGACTTCGGAGGGACTTTGGAGATTGCACCCCCTGTCCCCCCAAACACCTGGGGTGACAGGCAGACCCCTGGTGGGTCAATCCGGATTTGCAAATGGGTGCTCCGGTGTTTCCACAGCAGGGAGGCTAGCACCCATTGCTATTTGGTGCTAGACCACCCATGGAAACACATTGGGTACTTCCCTTAATCCAGATCTACTATATCTGGATTAAGGGAAGTACCCATTCCTTAGATCCGGATCTTCTTAGATCCGGATTAAAGGAGCGCGGTGGGAAAACTCTCTAAGACACAGCAGTCTCCCAGCAGGTGCAGGACTATCCACAGAGGTCTGTTGAGGGGCTCCAATCCCAGGGGTCCCATGGGGGAAGGATTGCTGCTATAATAGTTTTTAACCTTATTTCTTAAGAAGAAGTTGGCCTAGGATCAAAATTTGTCAAGGGGCCGAAATTCAGATGCATAGCCCTTTGCAGCGGGATGTTTCGGTGTCTCACTGGAAGACAAGCAAGTGGATTTGATGCAGAGGAAAATTCGAAAGCTAAATGCACTATTTTTTTTTGACATTCTATTCAAATCAAATCGAATGCCCAAAAATCTGATTTGATTCGAATCTTTTAAATTCAAATTTAACAAGTTTCGATTTGAATTTACCAAATTTGAATCTATTTGTTTTAATTTTTCATTCCAATCTGCACATACAAATGTCGACAACATTCGTATGCGCATGTACAAATCTTCCCACATCTGAACACATCCGTATACATCTGTACACATTGGTATCCATCCCGTATGCAATCCATTTTCATCCCGTATGGATCTGTACAAATGTGCACGGATGCAGGAAAGATGCAGATCTTCAAGCACATATCATGTATGAACCCGTACTTATACGAATGTCCAAATTATTCGAATGAATAGATCCGAAATTCAAAATCTGATTAGAATGTTTACATTCAAATTTTGGGATATTTGATTAGAGTTCAAATATCAAAATTTGGTACAAATCGATCGGATTTTGAATGCCTATAAATATTTGTGCACAAGAAAGCTATGGGGCAATATAAATTAAAAGTTACATCTAGTATGATGGATGGGTAAAAAGCAACCATTTAAAAAATACAAGTAGAGCTCGAAGAGCAATTTCTCACAACAACTAGCACTACTGCTACATCGATAAAGATAACCACAACAACAATGGTTACTTTTCTCCCCTCATATAACATATTGGATTTAATTTTAATTCATATTGCCCTGAAGAAAATACATGCAGGGATTGAATAATTTCATGTACTTGTTTGAGGCTGGAAATCTGAACGAAGGCTAGGCTACGCAGGGACTCATTCCCTATGCACACCTAGGTAGGTAAGGAACGTGTGCTTTGATGCCAGGCGTTCTGTGCAGGCGCTAGTAACTGGCCAATCAGAGCCAGTGGCACACGCAGATACACAGCGCTGCTGGCTGGGCCTGCCACTTCGACCCCGGTGGTGATGATGTAAGTTGTGTGCATGTGCATGTTCCCACTACGCACCAGCCCGGGGTGGGGGGTGCCTGGGGTGGGTTCCTGTGGGCTTTAGGTGACCCAATTGGGTCACCTAGAGCCTGCGGAGGCTGAAGATCAGTCCCCAGCAGTGTGACCACTTACCTTGTTGTGGTGGTCGCGTGGCTGGCTGGGGTGATGTGCACCTTTGTGCGGTACACTGGCCCCACGCTGTCAGCGCCTCCGGTCTGAAACACTGACATCTTGGGCTCCGTTTACCAATAGTGGCAGCCAGAGCCCGCAGCTGTTCAGGAGGGAGAGTGTGAATCCTCTCCCTTCCATAAAACTGTGGGATGGCCCGGGTGTAGAGCACGATTTCGTGCTCTATACCCAGAATGCAAGTGGGCACCGTGGGATGGGCTGGGGTGGTTCCAAAGGGAACCGCCGGCTCAGCAGAGCGAATGCTCCATCCTAGGGTGTCCTACTTGTGTTCTGAAGGCCCTCGTGCAAATAGGCCTCTGGAGTCTGTAAAACACATTACTTCTTCAGCAGAGTGCCGGGGCCTTTTCTAGAGTCCTTCAGCGATGATGAATGGGTTCAGGGACACCCAGGCTACTCCAAAAAATATCAGCATCTGTGGTAAAGGAGAAATGCGCAACCCCTTCCAATTTGTCAACCATGGGGATTACGAGATCCAAGTGTGAGCAGCTATCACCTGAGCTCTTAGCTGCTCTCAGCAGCCACGCAGAAGTGCCATGTCCCCAAGGACATCCTCTTCTTGATGGGTCTGCCAGCTCTTCTGCGAGCCCTAAGCAGCTGTGGTGGCAGAAGTATCAATTAAAAGGATGCTAAAGAAACCTTCAGAAGTAGGCAATGACAAACTACTTCCAAATCTCAGCCAAGAAAGCTGCATGAATGTGTCCACGCAGTCAACCAGGAGTCAGCTATGACTTGATCGTGCCCAATCAAGACATTCATCTGGTCGTGGAAATAGCGTGTGCCATATATGCTGCCAACCCTGTAGCAATCCTATTCAACACTAGGGATGTGCATGATTTTTTTTTTTTGCATTCTAATTTGATTCGAATTGAATGCCAATTCAAATGTTTAGAATCTGAATGCAGCAAAATCCAATTCAAATTGAATACATTCGAGTCTATTTGTTCCAATGTTAGACCTGAATCTAAAGATACGAATGTCGACAACATTCGTATTTGAAGATATGGATCTCGACAACATTTGTATGTGTCATACGTATCTGTACGCTTTTTGTATGCAAATGCGTACAGATATGCATGGAATGCGCACTCATACGTATCTGTACATTCAAATGCTTTGAATCATTCGAGCAAATGTTTTGGAAAATTCAAAACTTGTTCGAACGTTTAAATTCGAATGTGAACACATCCTATTTGAGTTCGAATGTCCACATTCGATCGAATTCGATCGAACTTCGAATGTTTAGAACATTTGTGCACATCCCTGTTCAACACACACTAATTTTAGCTGACTGAGGGTGCATCCCCAAGCAATTTAAAGTCTGCTAAAAATCTTCTTTTGCCTCTGAGTGCCCCCCATGCCAGGGTTTTCAATGAGCTTCCAGCGCTACAAAAGGAGGAAAACCCGTGACAAAAAAAGTGCCCTTTAAAGAAGAGTTTCATCGCTCTTTTTTGGAAGTCGCAGGTTTTCCTCGCATTTACCTTGGTGACGCTCCATGGCAAAAGGGGTCGGGATTGCTGCCTGCACACACAGCAGTAACACATTCACACATCTCCCAGAACTGCGGCAGCTTCCCTTCCCTTCCCTTTCTAAAGCTCAGAACTTTCAAAGAGCCAGAACAGTGCAGAATTGCAACATTGTTGCAATTGCTATCAGGTGTGAAGTGGGTGGATTATTGGTACAGTGTAATGGCTGCTGTACGGAGTGGATTTTGACAGTCACGGGGAAAGTGTTGAGAGTGAAGTCTTGTGAGAGATCGCATGGCCGGTGGCTGCAGCTGCTGCCTTTGCCGGGGTGGGAGATCTGGGAGATGAACAGAGGACCAATGGCCATTTTCCCTTTGGACTTGTCAGGGGTTGGCTTCCTGGTTGTGGCCGCGCAGAGTGCAGTCCCCCCTGTTCCCGCTGGCAGCCTACCAACCAGGGAGGGGGCGGAAGTTGCTGAGCCTCATGCGGACACTTATTCCGGAAGTGCACAGCGCTTTTAAAGTCCACTTGAATAGAGTGATGGCAGAGAGGCAAATAAGTCTTTTGGGGATGCAGCCAAAGTGACAGATGAAGCATGCCTGGCAAAGAAATTCGGTCATCTTTCATCTTCAGTGATGAATAACATTCTAGAAGCCTTTTCTTTTAGGGAAAAAAAGTTTACGCCAACAATTCAGGATAAAAGTAGGGTGTGCACAAATGCAATTTTTGGCATTTGATTTGAATACATTCAAACCTATTCGTTTGGATTTTCAATTTGTATTTGAAGATATGAATGTCGACAACATTCGAATGTGTCTGTACGCATCCATACACATCTTGTTTTCATCCCGTATGCATCCCATTTTTGTCTCGTACGTATCCGTACAAATGCATACGGATACGTATGTAATGCGTACGTACCCATACGAATGTCTGAATAATTTGTATGAATGATTTGAAAGATTTGACATTCGTCTGAATGTTTCAGTTCGAGTGCACAGATCTTCGGTTCGAATTTGAATGTCCGAATTCGAATGAATGTTGAGTGTTTAGAATATTAGTGCGCATCCCTAAAAAGGAGAGCTCTGCAATTTGCAATTTAATAATCCAGAAGACGAGCAAAATACACGTGCTCGAATGAGGAACCCAAGGTTGCCTGTTATCTCAATTCAGAGAGATAACACAGTCCTGTGCGTTGCTGAGGAGAGCAAAAAGATTGGTGTTCGCACAGGCAAGACAAAACAGCAGCTGTAAGTTGCGAATTTGCATCTGACCAGCAAAATGCACGGTAAGGACGGTAAGGACTTGCATGAAAACAGATGTGAGCAGAAACGGAGAGGGGGATTTGGGGAAGAACTGTAGGGACCCTAGCAACATTCTTCACACTATCAAGAAAAGCAGGAGCCTCCCTGCTTAGCAAAAAGTACAGAGCTCTTGAATAACAAGGTTCATAAAGTCCAGCAAGCACTTGGAGACTGACAGGAGAAGGGTTGGTGGCATGAAGTTTTGTAGACACGTCTACTTCTTCAGATGCTAGGGGGGGGCAATGGGCCCGCTAGCATTTGAAGAAATAGATGTGCCCATTGGGCCCCCTAGCATCTGAAGAAGTAAAAGTGGCCATTAGGCCCCCCTAGCATCTGAAGAAATGGACATGCCCATTGGGCCCCCTAGCAACTGAAGAAGCAGATTTGCCCATTGGACCCCCTAGCATCTGAAGAAATGGACATGCCCATTGGGCCCCCTAGCATCTGAAGAAGTAAAAGTGGCCATTAGGCCCCCCTAGCATCTGAAGAAGCAGACAAGCCCATTGGACCCCCTAGCATCTGAAGAAATGGACATGCCCATTGGGCCCCCTAGCATCTGAAGAAGCAGATGTGCCCATTGGGGCCCCTAGCATCTGAAGAAGTAGACGTGTCCATTGGGCCCCCTAGCATCTGAAGAAGTAAAAGTGGCCATTAGGCCCCCCTAGCATCTGAAGAAGCAGACAAGCCCATTGGACCCCCTAGCATCTGAACTAGACCTGCCCATTGGGCCCCCTAGCATCTGAAGAAGTAGATGTGTCCATTGGGCCCCCTACCATCTGAAGAAGCAGATGTGCCCATTGGGGCCCCTAGCATCTGAAGAAGTAGACCTGCCCATTGAGCCCCCTAGCATCTGAAGAAGTGGACGTGTCCATTGGGCCCTCTAGCATCTGAAGAAGTGGACGTGTCCATCGGGCCCTCTAGCATCTGAAGAAGCAGATGTGCCCATCGGGCCCCCCAGCATCTGAAGAAGTAGACGAGCCCATTGGGGCCCCCAGCATCTGAAGAAGTAGACATGCTCATTGGGCCCCCTAGCATCTGAAGAAGTAGACGTGTCTACGAAAGCTCATGCCACCAACCCTTCTCCTGTTAGTCTCCAAGTGCTACTAACTACCTTGCTGGACTTTTCAAATTAGACAAACGTGGCTATTTCTCTGATTAGGTTCATGAACAGCAGGATGCAAGGGGAAAAGAGAATGTTCACCATTCAGCTCTGGTCCTTATCATTACCTAAGTCCATATGTGGTGGACTTGTGAAAAAGCAAAAAAGTACTGGGTACGAATATATAATCTGATGAGACAGATCTTAAAGATAATTTTTACATTCAGACCAGAATTGTTTTTGTTAGGGACTGTGGACGATAGTTTAGATAATATAAATTCCTTGGTTTTATATATGGTAACAGCAGCAAGATTATTATATGCACAGAAATGGAAAGATGAGAAAATACCTCTAGTGGAAGAATACTTAATTAAATTGATTGATTTGGCAGAGATGGACAAACTAACAAGTCTAATAAAAGACAGAACAACATATAAGTTTGTAAAGGATTGGAACCCCTTTGTTAATTATTGCCAAGAAATTGAAGTAATTACTGATGGTTTTGATTAATAATTAAGTGGTCAGCTGAGAAGGAAAAAGAGACATTCAGGGGAGCAAAAGAAGAAGAGATACGAAGTGAAGACGCTGGAAAAACATAAGAACATAAGAACATGTTGGAGCCCTGCTGGATCAGGCCAGAGCCCATCTAGTCCAAGCATCCTGTCGCACAGTGGCCACCAATTGCCCATGGGCATCTGAAGCAGAGTCAAGGACAAACCTTCTCCTACTCTTGAATCCCAGCAAATAGCCTTAGAATCATCCTGCTTCCCCACCCCCCCAGCCTGAAAGATATACTTAGGCATTCATTCATCCATACATTTGTCTAACGTTTGCTTAAAGCCATCTAGACTGGTCGCTGTTGCCACCTCTTCTGGCAGCAAATTCCATAAACGGAGGAAGTCACCAAAGGAACAATGGAAAGAGGTAATATTATTGTGTGGTGTTAATGTATAGTAAGAAGTTTAAAGTTGTTAAACATTTTTCAATAATAATAATAATAATAAGTGAACCAGCCACTTTGGGGGACCGGAAGTGGCTATGGTGGTCTCCCAGGGATGGGTGTAGGTGCTGTATAGCTGGCCAACCTCAGGCACAGTGGAGGATCTTACCTTGTCACTTGCCCTGAAATAAGGTTCTCTTGCATATCTGGTGAGTTGTTTTTGCTCCATGGAGACAAGTGCTTTGGGCTGGCCCTGGCATGAGCGCTTGTGCCAAGGCAGCAGCAGCAGCGGTGGCAGCAGCAGCTTGGTATTATAGTCCAATGATTCCTGCTTGGTTTGCAGTCTGAGTTACTCAGGTCATGCTCAGATCCCACACACATATACATGCGCCCACAGGAGACATTGGACTGCAAAGGGCATTTGAGAGCTTGGCAGAGATTAATCAAAATCAATCAATGGCTGGTCCCAGGATTGAGAGGAAAGCACCAATGAGGAGGCAGCAGCAATTACGTCGCTCTTGAGGGAGGGGTTAGGGAGTTGGAAAAAGTGACTGAAATCCAATTGTTCCAGGAGGCACTATGAAGGTTAAGTGTGCAAGTATTATGGCAGATCCTAGAAAGAGAGGGATCTCTTCAGGTCCTGATCTTGTAGAGCATGGTTTGGGTGGGTGGATTGGGGTCAGACCAGACCCAAAGTGTTCATTAAGTATCCGCCACATTTCCTGAACTGCACGCTCATTCAAGTATGCTGATGGGATTGTATTGATTTTAGCGAGCTTAGCCTTTCATGCCCTGGATATTCGCAATATCTGAGACCTGCATCATAGAGTATTATGGTACTCCGTAATAGAGACCGATGCAAAGAACGCTGACAGCTGTACCCATGCTGTATGAAATTTGTTAGGGGAAATCTGTTGTTTTATTTTCCGTTTTAGACTACGCTAATGAAATGGATGTTTCTGTATAAAGAGAAGACTTACACTTTGTTACAGTAATTTAACAGCAACGTCCCATCTTCTGTACAATGCTCTATCTGCGTGGAGATGAAGACCTGCGGGATTTATTGTGTCAAACTCAGCACTTCCTGCAAAAGCTTAGTATGGGGCAGGGGACGGAGGCCCTTTCTGGACTTTTTTGTTAATCTGGATCAAGGAGCTGCTCAGATGTATGGGAGTAGAGTAGAACTGCATCAGAACTGGATTAGTGGTGAACCAGATAGATGTGGACTACCTTCATGCTAGCACTCTAGCAAACATTGGCTCTGGTCATACTAGTAGTTTCGGAAGAAGACTTGGCTTTTCTCACCCATTTAAGGGGACTCAAAGTGGCTGACAAACCTTCTGTTCTTCTCCCCACAACAGACACCAGGTGAGATCGGTGGGGCTGTGAGAGCTCAGAGAGAGAGCTGTGACTAGCCCAAGGTCACTCAGCTGGCTTCAAGGGGGAGGGCAGAATTGAACCTGGCATTCCCAGATAAGAGTCCAGCTCCCTAACCACTAGATCAAACTGGCTCAGGTCAAGTTATTCACATTATTTTTTATTCAATTTGTTTTCCAAGTCAGCTTATCCCCATTAGATTGTTCTAACCAGAGTCCTGTTTTTCAGAGGACTCAGCCCATCCTAGCACGCTAGGCCATCTTCTCTTCCTCGTTGTGAGCAGGGAGACAGGCTAAAGGAGGCAGAACCATGCTGTGGTGGGTGGGTCCAGTCTTTCCTTTCAGCCAGCATGCACACGCAGAGTTCATGAGGCACCTCCCGTTCCTCAGTTTATGTGTATGATTCCTCTATCTAGCATTTTTACTCAAATGTATTATTATTATTTTTAAATTAATCACACGGAGAAGAAAAGCACATAAGAAAGGAAGGGTGTATGTGGAGGTGGTGGAACAGGCTTAAAAACGAACCACAAACACACACCCTCGCCTTCCTTGAGTGTCTCAATGGCATCCAATAAGAAAGGAGATAGATCTGATGGAGCAAAAGGGGTGGAGAGCCAAGAGTTCCGTGGAGGAGTCTTAGGTCGATCGCGGAGAAAGGTGTAAGTGATGCAGCCCAGAGCAAAGACGGCTTGAGGGCAACCTATAATGATCTACGTGTAAACAGAGCTGGTACGATCTCAGTTCGAATTATGAACTACGACAGTGATGGTGAACCTTTTGAGCTCGGTGTGTCAGAATTCGCAAGAAAACCTAGCTTAACTCGGCTGCTGTGTCACATCTAGAAATATCCGTAATTTTGTGATATTTGTAGCTCTAGTAGAAAAGTTATATTTTTGATATATGTATTTTATTAAAAGCAAAAACAAATAATTCTTTACATTAGTGACTTTTGTTGCTGAATTTCATTTGCTAATATTCAATTGAAAGTTGGTATTTCGTACACTTCAAGAACAAGCAAGCACTACACGCCCAGGTGCCAGGGTGACCAGGTGTGTCACCCAAAAGGGCTCGGCATGTCACCTGAGACCCGCATGTCATAGGTTGGCCATCACTGGCCTAGAGAGTAAGAAAAAGAATCTGAAATATAATTATTCCAACAAGAATCTAATCTTTGAGATACTGTAACTGCTTTTTAATACTTTCTGCTACAGTGAGATTTTGAACTAGAACACTGGGAAGGTGGAACAGACTGTGCCTGAACAATCCCTAGATATTTTGGGATTCAATTTAATCACAGATATCCATGATAATTAATGGTCAGTGATGAGCTGATGACCAAACATAAGAACATAAGAGAAGCCCTGTTGGATCAGGCTACAGCCCATCTAGTCCAGTGTCCCGCCACACACAGTGGCCCACTAAATGCTCATGGGCACCAAAAGCAGAGACAAGGACAAACCTTTTCCAGCTCTCGAATCACAGAAAATGGCCTTAGAAGCGTCCTGCTTTCCCCTCAAGCCTGAAAGATGTACTTAGGCATTCATTCAAGTAGCCATTGATACATCTGCTGTCCATAAATTTGTCTAACCCTTCCTTAAAGCCATCTAGACTGGTCGCTGTCACCACCTCTTCTGGCAGCAAATTCCATAAACCAATGGCCCTCTGGGTGAAGAAATGCTTCCCCTTGTCGGATCCGATTCTCCTACCCATCAGCTTCATAGAGTGCCCCCTGGTTCTAGTGTTGTGTGATAGAGAAAAGAAATTTTCTCTATCCACCTTTTCTATACCATGCATAATTTTATATACTTCAATCAGGTCCCCTCTTAAACGCCGTCTCTCCAGACGGAAGAGGCCTAGACGTTGCAGCCTGGTTTCGTAAGGGAGGTGTTCCAGCCCCTTAATCATTCTGGTTGCCCTTTTCTGCACCTTTTCCAGTTCCACAGGATCCTTTTTGAGGCGTGGTGACCAGAACTGTACACAATATTCCAAATGTGGCTTCACCATAGATTTATAAAGAGGCAAAATGGCACTTGCTGACTTGTTTTCTATTCCCTTCCTAATTATTCCCAGCACTGAATTAGCTTTTTTTTTGCTGCTGCTGCGCACTGGCTTCACACCTTCCAGAGTTTGGAAAACATTGCCTGTTCTTAAATATTTACATGGGCATCACTATAGATGACATATTATCTTAATGTCCCTAGAGTACTGGCATAATATGGGGCCTTGGAACGTTTCCTGGGACCTTCAGAGCATTTCATTTACAGGAAAAGAGGATGAAATAAGTGAGCTTGTTGGAGACCTGGGGAAAATTCATACTTCCCTTCCTATCGGGGGAGTGGGAAGGCCAAGTTGATCACACATGTGCAGATGAATGCTGATCCACAGTTTGCCTGGGAGTGGCTGGTTGTGCACACAGTGTGCGCCCTCTCTTCCTAGTGCAAATGCTGTGTGGAAGCAGGGCAGGGTGGGGTCGTTTCAGCTGAGCAGTGTGATCATCATGACAATGGCCCTGCTTGCAGCGAAAGCTGCTGTGACCATTGTCATGGCAATCTGGATGGTCCAGGCTGGACCATCCACACTTGGAGCGCTGGTGGTCAGGTTGGGGAGAACACCAGCATTTCAAGTGCAAAGAGCTCTTGCTTTGCCTGATCTTTGTTCCCCTGGAATGATGCATTAATACCTTTCCAGAAGGTAAAGTGTGAAAGGCCTCTAGACTCTTTTCAGCTGGTGGAACTTCACCAGGGAGACAACATTCTAGTAGACAGAAACATAGGATATACAGATTAGATATTTGAGGATTAGGAAATATGCCCAACTGGGTTTAATTCTAGGTCCATTTTCTCCTTGAGATATAATGTTTGGAAAACATTATACCAGCATCCCCTTTACTATGGACTCCCTTCATTCACAGGGCTTCCAACGTAAGTCCTCTCCTGCCCTTTTGTAGGCAGCCCTGGTTATAGTATAAGTCAAAGTTCACAGGACAGATGTCAGCCTCTTACTAAATAGGTCAGAGTGGCTTACAAAGGGCATTCTGTTATAATAATGTACTGTGCTTTGAGCACTATTGGTGGGATAGGATATAAATCTGAATACAAATCAAATGCATTCAGATCTATTCATTCAAATGTTAGATTTGAATCTGAAGATACAAATGTCAACAACATTCATATGTGTTATACGTCTCTGTACACATTTCGTACGCATCCTGTTTCATGCCATACGCATCCTGTTGTCATCCCGTGCTATCTTCGCAAATGCACACAGATACGTATGAGATTCAAATGATTTGAACGAATGTTTTGGAACATTTGAAATTCGTTAGAATGTTTAAATTTGAATGTGTAGACATTCTATGCGAATTTGAATGTCCACATGCGATTGAATTGTGGTGCACAATTTCATGCACAACAGCTAGTTTGCAGTTAACACATGGGCAAGCAGGAGGCATTTGTAGGCTGTAAACACCTGCAAGTACAGATGGACCTGCCCAGATGTTAACAAATTGTAAACTAAGAGGCGAAGTGTGAATTGGCTTCTTGTATATTATTTAAGACAGTTCACTTTTAAAAATTACTTATATTACCTACTTTAATCTGTATGAATTAGAAAAATCTTATTAAAACTAGTATTCTCAGATTTTTGATTAGGGTATTCTATACATTTATTTCCATCATGCAGGAAGAAGAAGAAGAAGATTTGGCTTTTCCACCCTGCTTTTCTCACCCATTTAAGGGGACTCAAAACGGCTGACAAAGCTTTCTATTCACAACAGAACACCCTGTGATGTAGGTGGGCTGTGAGAGCTCAGAAGGGAGTTGTGACAAGCCCAAGGTCACCTAGCTGTCCTCATGGAGGAGGAAGAAGAGTTGGCTTTTCTACCCTGCTTTTCTCACCCATTTAAGGGGACTCAAAACGGCTGACAAACCTTCTGTTCTTCTCTCCACAACAGAACATCCTGAGAGGTGGGCGGGGCTGTGAGAGCTCAGAAGAGAGCTGTGAATAGCCCACAGTTACCCAGCTGGCTTCATGGAGGAGTGCAGAATCAAACCCAGTATTCCCAGATAAGAGTCTGGCTCCTTAACCACTAGACCAAACTGGCCTGAGGGATTTGTGGGTTTTTTAAAAATATAAAATATGACCACTGTACAGTTTTTAATATAAAAGACTTCATATATAGGAAAAAGATCTTCTAAACTCTTAACTGAGGCATAAAAGCAACTTGGCTAGTGATTCACAGATGAGAAAGGTTAAGAAGCCTCACCTACCGAGCCTTTCCAATCCATGCTACAGCTATATATTTTTTTAAATCCCATATACTAAGTGGCTCTTGGTGTAAAAGTGCCAGACTCCCAGCCATTTTTCTTTAATTTTCCCTTCAAGATTTTGGCACCTATCTGGAATGGTCATATAGCTAATAACTGGAAAGTCCAACATGTTAAAGTAGCATAATCCTACTGTTAAACATTTGGGTATTTCATCTTTTTACCACTCACCTACCCAGAGGCCTCTGGAACACGAGTAGGACATCCTGGGAAGGAGCATTCATTCTGCTGGGCCAGCAGTTCCATTCGGAACTGCCCCAGCCCGTCCAAGGGTCCCCACTTGCGTTCCAGGTATAAAGCATGAAATTGTGCTCTACACCTGGCCCAGGGCATTCCCGGCCGTCCCAGGTTGTCCCACAGCTGTTCAGGAGGGAGAGCATTTGCATGCTCGCTCTGGAACAGCAGCAGGCCCCGCCCCCCATCTGCCGCCATTGGGTCAGGTTCGACCTAGGGGCAGGCAGGCCCGTCTTGTCCCTTCCCCGGATTCCTGTGTGTGCTAGGTGATGCGATGAGGTCCCAAAGAGCCTACAGGAACCCTTTGGGTATAGGCCTACCCGGGGATGTGTGTGCACACACACACGCCACTTACCTCTTTGTCACTGGGTTCGAAGTGGTGGGTCCAGCCGGTAGCGTTGTGTATCTGTGTGCGCCGCCAGCCCTGATTGGTCAGCTACTCACGCCTGTGCAGAATGGGGGGGGGAGTGTCCTGTGGGCTCTAGGGGACCTGATCTCGAGTCACCTAGCGCACACAGAACCTGGGGAAGGGATGAGATAGGCCTGCCCACCCCTGGGTTGCACTTGACCCAATGGGGCAGGCCTGCCTTTTTTGGGCTAGGGCACGTGGGGATGGGTTCTGCATTTGCACCTAGGGAGTTAGGAACCTGTACCTATGGCTGTAGTGTGAAAAGTCCTCTGGTTTTTAAGATATCTCTGTCCTTGCCCACTTTTACGTATATAAAATACAATAATTTGTTCAATTTTAGGTTCCTTTTAGAAATTCTCTTTCCATTCCTAACATTTCAAAGGTGAGATCTTTTGAGAAGATTTCTATCTTTGCCTCTTCTCTCTACTACTGGGACTTTAATACTGATCAATCTTGCATATGTCCAAAGAAGACGATTTTGCTGAATAAACGACCTGAATACCTCAAGACTCTCCTAAGGACTTCTCAAGGTCCTTTCGCCTTAATCTTCACCAGGCACTAATGATAACAACCTTAGCTTCTCAACAACAACTCGGAACTCCAAGCTTACATCAATCTTCTTGAACGTACAAAGTTCTCTAACTTTCGTTTGAAGAATCATCTTTGGCTTTCCTGATACCAAGACTTTTTGAATATCTGTACAAGGGACCATAGAAAACTTTGCTGATCAAAATCCAAGCCCACATACTTTTCACTGCTAGATTTTTTATACGCTAATTCAGCACATTGGTCACTTCGATAACTGTTCTTGAAACACACAAATACGGCATTTCTAGGGCTTGCACAACATCTAATTACAATGTCAATATTTGTATCTAAAATATTTTAAACTACGATGAAGAAAACAGTTCTAATTCTTCTCCAAGCTCCTTAAAACTGTGGAATGTGGATCCACATTAGACATAGCATGCATAAACTTCTGAAACAGTGTTGCTTTTCTTCTTAGAGCTAATCTTTGCTAACATTATACCTTGAGAAATGTTAGTTTTTACTTCCCATAAACTAGAAAACATGTAAACCATGCATGTGCCCTATGGAAAATACACCCCTCTGTTCTGCTGGCTTATATTACTTTTGGTCTACAACATGTAGGAATTTAGAAATCTGTGAAAGAAGAAAAGGAGCTAACAAGAAAATACCGTCATAAGGATGTACCATTTTGCCTATCCCACCTTTGCGGATGCGGTCAGGTTCAGATAAAGATGAAAGCCAAGCAATGCAGAAACATGCTGAGAAAGTCCAACAGTTCTAATAACTATATTAAAAACCGGAAATAATAATGGTGGGTTTGGCTAATATTAGGTCTACAACAATCCACAGAGTCTTAGCTCCAGTAGTTCTCATTCTGAAGTCATGCCAATTAAAAATAAAAGTTTGGACTCAAAATGCAATTCTTGATCAAACTCTAATGTCTAGCTGAGTGCCCACCTGTCCAACAGGAGCCCAAGTGGAAAATTGTAATTTTAAAAAATCTTTCTGTGTATGTGTGTGACGGACAACAGCCAATACCCCCTCTGAAATTTGGACTTAATGTCAAGTTTCCACCAAAGGCCATTTCATCCATGTCCCTTCTGCATTCTCATGAAACACAAGTCCTCCCTCCACCTGCCCAGACACTTTTCTCCAATCACTTACCGGCTTCAGCTTGAGTTTCAGACTCATTGCTGTCTCTGTGTTGAAAGGGAGTGCTACTGCTGCCTGTCTGAGCAAGGCAGCGAGAGAAACTCAGGGAGGGGAGAGGGGAGGGGCACAATGCGCCCTAACTGAGGCATTGGATTGCTTACATCACTCTCTGGAGCAGTGGGAAAGAGCTGTGATCGCACTCAGAAACATATTACACAGTCTCATCCTGGCTTCTGTCATATGGGGTTTGGGTGGGGGGGAAGTAGGTTACCAGCACTTTTGGAAACTCCTTGACAACTGAGAGTGTTTCTTCTCTTCTCTTTTCACCCTCAGTTCTAGGATTCCAGGCAACATTTTCTCACCACAAATGACTGTGGATTAGAGATGTGGACCAATGTTTTTTTTTTGCACTCAAATTTGAGTCAAATTGAATATCCAAACATTCGATTTTATTTGAATGTTTAGAATCCAGATGCAACAAAATCTGACTCTTATTGGGTGTTTTTCCACTGTCAGAAAGTACCCATTTTTGCACCCGTTAAGGACCCATTTGGGTGAGAGCCGGATGACCCCATTTCCACCACGGCACCCATTTGGGACACATTTGTTTCCACCGCCGCTGGGGAAATCCCGATCATATGGGTACATCTCAGCCTTTAATCTGGATTTTCTGTAGACCCCATTAATGGTGTCTACAATGGGGTCTTCAGCCAGAAAACCCAGATTAAAGGGAGCCTGTTTCCACGAGAAACAGGCAATGGGGTCTAGAGGAGGCTAGGGGGAGGGGATGCGCCCATGGGGGGGCGGAGCCCCAAAATCCCAGCTTCAAAGTGACTAGATCTACTAGATCCGGATTAAGGAATGTACCCACTCCTTAGATCCAGATCTTCTTAGATCCGGATCTAAGGAGCACGGTGGAAAAACACCCATTGAATACATTCAATACTATTTGTTCGAATGTTAGATTTGAATCTGAACATCCGAATGTCAACAACGTTTGTAGGTGTTATACGTAACGGTAGCGTATTTCGTATGCATCCCATTTTTTCCCCGTACTATCAGCGCAAATGCACATGGACCATATGAGATTCGTACATATGTAATACACTTTCGGATGTTTCAAGTCATTTGAAGAAATGTTTTCGAACATTCAAAATTTATCCAAATGTTTAAATTTGAATGTGAAGACTTTCTATTTGAATGTGAATGTCCACATTTGATCGAATTCAATCGAATTTTGAATGTTTAGAACATTCGTTTACATCCCTAGTGTGCATGAGAAAATGTTAGGCTGGCATCCAGGGAGTGGTGGCAGGTTGTGTGCATTTTGCAGGAAGGATCTGGAAACTTTTATAGCCTAACCAATACCTCCATACATATTTTTTCATCCATGAAAAAGGTTTGTGCGCTTTCCACAAGTTACTTCTGAGATATTTCAGGAACTCACATAAAATGGGAAAGAAGAGGTAATTACTCTTTTTGGCTTCCTCCATAGTGCCTTTGTTTTATTTTAAATGAATAGGGAAACTTTACTACTTTTCTCATGCTCTAAGGCTGTGGTCACACCTTTACTTTAAACCTTCTTCAGTTCCATCTTCAGGTCTGACCACTCACACCTTTCCATTTGTATCCGTTTTATAGGTGGACCTTCCATTCAGTCCACAAATAAATCAGATAGAAATGAAGAGGTGTGAGCTGTCAGAACTGAAGATGGACTGAAGAAGGGGTGCTCACAGCCCAAGATAACTACATTTTCAATGCATAATTTGGTCTGTATTACACCAGCATACATGTGTTTTTTTTGCTGGCCCCGGAGTCTGCCAAAGGAAGAATTCTACATATAATTCTACATGAATGCAGTTTGTGAGTCTACAGTTCCTGTTTTTTCCTGCTACTACCATACACTCAACATCTGAGTGAAAAGGCTTGTTATTTCTCTAGAAATAACTAAGGCATGAGCAAATGGGTAAAAGCTCCACCAGGTTTCTCTTCATTCTTGCTAATCAGCAAGACAGTTGGTTATCCATCGTGATGTCATAATGCTCCACACAGTTTGGGAATAGCTGTCAAACAAAACCGCGTCTATATGTTTTCACATTCCCCACCACTATCGTGAGCCAAGGTGGGCTGCTCTCTGCTAGAACTGACAATTTGTTCCAAGCTGGGACAAATTGCTCCTGGCATGGAACAAGATTATCCACATTTGGATGGCCTCTTCTAGGGATGTACACAATTGTATTTTTGACAGTCGAATCTGAGTACATTCGGATGTCATAAAATCCAATTCGATTTGGATATTTAAGATCCAAATGTCATAAAATCCAATTCAAATCCGTAACGTTTGAATGCACACATTTGAATGTTAGATTCGCATTTAAAGATACAAATGTTGACAACATTTGTATCTGTTGTACGTATCTGTACGCATTCTGTAAAAATCCATATGCATCCCATATTATCCCATAAGCATCCCGTTTTAATCCCGTATTTTAAGTGCAAGATACGTATAATTTTCACATAGATTTGTATGCGACAGATACAAATCTACACATTTGAATAATTCAAAAATCCGTATCGGATTTTTGAAAATCTGATTCAAGTTCTAATGTTCAAATTCAGATATTGTGATATGAAGCTTTTATATTCTTCTCCCCAGAACAGAACACTCTGTGAGAGCTCAGAAGAGAGCTGTGACTAGCCCAAGGTCACCCAGCTGGCTTCATGGGGGAGTGCGGAATCGAATCCAGTATTCCCAGATAAGAGTCTGGCTCCCTAACCACTAGACCAAACTGGCTCAGAGGTGTGTCATCCACATACTTCTGTGGCCAGTTATACCAACCTCTAGTAGTCTGGTAGATCTCCAAGTTGATGTGCCTTTTCATACTTGCTCCTGGTATGGAACAAGACGGAGTTTATGGTTTTCCCTTCTACATGTTTGTGCAGTTTAAGCAAGGCCTCACCCCTCCTAATATCCTCTGTCTACACAGGATGGATTGTGTATGTACTGGGCTGCAGCATCCCAATGACACCCTTGTTTGGTCTACTAGTGTAGGGGTTGGAATATCAGACTATGGAAGCATGCAGGCGGCATGCCTCCATGATTGAGTTTACTGTGTGAGGGAGCATTTTGGCGAGGAGCCCTGAAGGCCAGGAACCTTTCCCCCTGAGCTTTGGAGCATTCACAGCCCATCCTGCCTGTGCTGGCTGTAAAGCTGGCACAAACTTTGGACTGGCAGAGGGGATGGCGAAGAACAGGCTGTCCCAGTGTGGACGGCCTTATTCCATGCCAGGGACCACCTGTCCCAGGTTGGGATGGACTGCCTGTCCCAAACTAGAGCATACCACTCTGATCTGGAATAGCGATGTTAAGGATGGAAATGGGCCACTAAACTCTACTGGAAGACCACATCAGGATGCCATTTTGGGTGACCGAATTCCATGCTCCAGTCTGTGTGGACAGAGCCTACTAAGAAAGCAAGGGGAACCATACGAACATGCGGAAAGAAGGCCCCTAGACATCTCCTTAGTTCCTCACTGCTGCCCGATGTGTGAATATAAGCTATAAAAACTGGTGTGGGGAGTCACTCCTATGTCTGTAGATATGAAGCAAGACTGACTTATGCCACTCAGTGGGTACCGGAACAGGTTCTTCAGGCATCTTGCTAAAACCTTTGTAGTTGGCAATATTAAGAGCTGGTGTTTACTGGCATGGTGGCTGTGACAGATCCACCGGAGCCGAGTGCTCACAGACTCTGCCCTTTGCGTCCAGCCTTCAGCAATGATCTGTCTGCTCCAATCTTGTCACCTCCAGCCAGCTAATGACCCAGTATTGACAAACTGGTCTCTCTACTGATCAGGCATCAATCTTGTTGCCTAGCAACAGCTCCTATGTTGTGACTGTTTATGTCCTCCTCGCTTCCTGACATCAACATATGCAAACTCTGAGCCAATGGATACGGCAACTGTGGTGTTGCCTCCAAAGTTATTACAAAGAATTTGATGGGTCTGTGCAGCTGGTCAGTTTAAGGTCAACTTTATGAGGCCCGGTAAGTGAAGTATCCAAAGGATCAGTGTGGCTAATAAGGCTGTAAGTAGAGCCGTTACTGATCAAACAAAAAGTCCATTTATTCCATCATGGGTTTAGCCCGGCTCAATTATCTATAGTTAGACACCTAGTATTCAGGGGGCATACTGTCTCTGAGCATGGATTTTTTTCTGAGTTATAAAAGCTGTTGAAGGATGCCTTCTCCACTTTTATGCTCAGTTCTTTTAAAAGTCCAAGCTATCTGGTTACTGACTTTTCTGGCTTCTTGACATGACCTGGACATTTTGCATGCTAATGCTTCTTAAGTAAATGAGCAAATTATTCTTCAGGTCATTTTACTTCACCTCCCTCTGGCCTCCCCTTCTGAATTCTAAACCTGGATATAAAAGTACTGGAGATCCACATACCTGGGTGACCTTCTCAGTGACATTCTGTGTGCGTTCGGTGACCTTGTGTGGGGCGATGATCTCTATTTCTGTGGTGGATCCCGAACGATGTTTCTCTAGATTGAATTCCACAAAGTTGAGGGTGAACTGAGGGATCTGACTGATCGTTCTGTATTTCATGAGGTCTGAATCTGATGTTGAATTCTGGTTGGGCTTGACTTGGGAGGCCTCTAACAGGAAAGAAAGAAGGAAGGAAAGAAGGAAGGAAGGAAGAAAGGAAGAAAAAAAGGAAGGAAGGAAGGAAGGAAGGAAGGAAGGAAGGAAGGAAGGAAGGAAGGAAGGAAGGAAGGAAGGAAGGAAGGAAGAAAGAAAGAAAGAAAGAAAGAAAGAAAGAAAGAAAGAAAGAAAGAAAGAAAGAAAGAAAGAAAGAAAGAAAGAAAGAAAGAAGCAGCTAGTTAGAATGTCATCAAAATTCACACATCATGATACTAAGCATCTCAAACTCAAGTCAGGAAACTATGGAACAGATTTGTGAAATCAAAAATTTTAGCGCACGTGACAGCGTGTGATTTCAGTTTAGCACCAATTATCAGAACTATACCTTAAGTGGTAGTAGCATGTCGCTGAACTTGGCTCATTTTGAAAAGATGAGCCAGGAGGAAGTTTGCAAAGGGCAAACTTGCCCATGGGTGGACTGAGCATCCACGCTAGTCCACAAGGACTCTCCCAATGCAACTAGACACCAACCAGTGGTGCAGATGGGTGTCTGGAGGCCGCCATTTTACCATTCTGATGCTGTCACCAGCACGTGTGCACGGATGCTGCCAGTGGGGCAACTGTGACATGCCGCACATACACACTTGCACAGTGCATCACGTGCCCATCTGGCACACCTTCCACATCCGAAGATGTGTGAATGGTCTGGCCAGAACCTTACTGGCTCTGGCACCAGTCAAGGGAAGTGCATGCATGTTGCAGGATCAACCTGCACCCCACGTACCTACTGTTCCTCTCCCCTCAACAGAACACCCTGTGAGGTAGGTGCGGCTGTGATAGCTCAGAAGAGAGCTGTGACTAGCTGGAGGTCACCCATCTGGCTTTGTGGGGGAGGGCAGAATCAAACCCAGTATTCCCAGATAAGAGTCCGGCTCCCTAACCACTGGACCAAACTGGCCCATGGATAGTGCCAATCCATCTCTTCAGGTGGGATCCAGATGTTTCTAGTCAGACTGCAGACTGCTTTTTATTCCACTCTGGGGTTGAAGACATATACTTTGGTCTGGCCTGCAAGTGGACCGAAGCAGCCAGCAGGTAAGTTCAAAAAGACCGTAAATCTCCAAGAGGGGTTCAAAATATTCTGAACATTGTATAACATATTCCATAAAACCAACACAGATATTTCTCAAAACTATCTGTCTCTTTTCATTTGTGTGAGATTGTAAATGCCACAGTGATGGCCACATTCCCTTCCAAACTGAAAAGCTCTGGCTGTACTATCAAGCAGGCAAGGACTTGCACAGTTCTGGGTATGTCCACCATCTAAAACATTGCAGGAGAAAGAACCAGAACTGTATGGTCCCAGGATTGTCCTCACATCTGGCAGAGATGGGGAGAGGAAACTGCGGGATCTAAACATTTTCTTCTTGCCTTCTGGAGCTGGCTAGTTCATGTGCAACACTGTCCCACCATGGGGGTTTTCCACTAGTACTAAGTACCCATTAAGTATCCATTAGGGACCCATTAGGCTCAGAGCGGGAAGACCCCATTAGAACCTGGTTTGTTCACACCTGTACTAGGGAAATCCACATTAAATGGATCCTTCAGGACCTATAATCCAGATTTCCCGTGAAGGGGTCTACAATCTGGTCTTCATGCATCAAATCCAGATTAGACGCGATGCCCCCTCAAAACGTGGCATGATGGACAGCTCCAACTTGGGTACAGACAGATGCTGCACATTGGTGCTCCGGTGTTCCCACTGCAAGGCTTGACTTGCACCCATTACTATTGGGTGCTACACTGCCTGTGGAGATGCATCAGGTGCTTCCTTAGATCCGAATCTTCTAAATCCAGATTAGTTGAAGGACTCATTTTTTATGAAATGTGTCTCTAGCAAGATCCGTCTCAAATAGATACGGATCTAAATAAGGCTCCATGCTTCTGCACTTGTGTGGGAAGGATGGATTGAGAGGAACACATTATGCCTTTGTGGTGCGGATGCAGTAGCACAGATTTCCAGACAGACGAGAGGCTTTTTCGCACACGGACTTTTGGAACGCGTGGAAGACAGCCCGGAACGCGGCATTCGCATTGCCGCGGCCAGGTTTGCAGCCCAGCCCGTTCCAGGCTGTCTTCCGCGCGTTCCAGATGTAGAGCACTTTAAAGTGCTCTACACCCGTCCGTGCGCGTTTGCAGCACCCCAGGCCGTTTGGGGAGGGAAGCGTTCGCACACGCTTCCCTCCCTGACAGCCGGCAGCACGCCCCCCCCCCCACCAGCATTGGCTGAAAATTGGCCTCACAGCTGGCTCGAGGTGCGCTGATCACCAGCCTTGCCGGGCTGGCGATAGCGCAGGCGCACTAATGCCAGTAGATGGGACAGGGAACCCACCAATTCGTGAGTCCCCTGTCCTATCTACCAGGGTCACTGGCGGGCCCGCACGATCGCTGCCGGGCAAGGTTGCTGGCGGCCTCACTCGCGTGGACATGGCTCTTCCCCAGCCCCGGCAGCTGCATTGCAGCTGCCAGAGTCGGGGAGCCACAAGGATCGGCTTCCTCTCACCCCTCTCCGGGGTGGGAGGAGACCGATCTTGGGCTGGCTGGGGGCGAGGGGCTGAGGGAACCTTTCTTAGATGGAACCCACATGGGTTCTGTCTAAGAAGGTTTCACCCTGACCCCGATCGCACCCATCTGCGGGGAGTAGGCGCCTGAATCTAGGCACCTACACCCTGCAGATCACCCCCACCCCCCGCACCTAACCCACCCCCACCCCCATGCCGCACCCCCCCCCCACCATGATCGCACCCCTTTTCGGGGTGTAGGCGCCTCGATGTAGGCGCCTACACCCCAAAGATGACTCTCCCCCCCCAGGGCCCACGGCTGACACGCGTGCATGACCCAGGTCCTACCTGGTTGGTGTCCGGGCTCGTACTGCTCGTCCAATAGGGGGCCGCTGTGCGCCACGTGGTGAGTGCTCCTGGCATGCTGGGCTCAGTACGAGCCTGGACACCGACCAGGTAGGGTCTACGTTGTGCGCGTGCGTCAGTCCTGGGCCCTGGGGGGGGGAATCATCATCGAGGCACCTACACCCTGAAGGTGGGTGCGATCGCGGTGGGTGATGGTGGTGGTGTGTGTGGGGTCAACTGCGGGGGGTGAGGGAATCATCTGTGGGGTGTAGGCGCCTAGATCTAGGCGCCTACTCCCCGCAGATGGGCTCGATCGCGGAGCTCCGGTCTCCGAAGGGGTGCTGCCCCTTATGGACCTTGCCCTGGGCCCCGCAATGGTCCCCGGGTGCCTGGGTAGCTTCGTGCCAGCTGCACAGGGCTCGATCAAGCCCTGTACAGCCAGCACGAAGCGGGGCAAGCGGGGGAAGCAGCCTGACAGCGCTGCCCGCCCTATGGGTGCTCGCACCCATTAGGAGGCAGCCTTGCAGGCCGTATCCCCGCCTCTGGCCGGCCTTTCCCGGCTAAGTAACTTTGGGACGCTTTCAGCATTCGCACACAGGTGTGCAGGAACGTGTGTAAACCCGCCTCCTGTGGTTCTCCCGCCTCCTGTTTGCTGCCGCAACTTCCTGTCCCGCCTATATGTGTTCTCTCTCCCACTCGTGTGCAGAAGCGTCCTCCATTGATGCGGATTTACAACGCAAAGACTGATTAAGAACGGATTAAGACTACCTTCTTTCAGGTCTTCCCAGAAACCAGGTTTAGCGGCTCCTATACCCCATTAGAGATGGATCTCGTGCGAGCCAGTGCGAAAGCGGACTCCTCGAAGTGTCACTAATGTGTGCTGCAATGCGTAAGGCAACTTGGCAAGTGTTTTATATCTGTCCTTAATCTGTCTTTAATGCGGTTTAAGTGGCAAGTGTGGAAAGACCCTTAGATCTGGATCATCTTAGATCCGGATTAAGGGAGGTAAGTGGAACCCCCCCCCATCATGTGCAGGATATGTGTGGCCACACCCTAATTTAGGCTGGGTGAGTCCAGAGCCTGTCTCTGATTAAGCAGTTTCTGCTAGCATTCTTATACTGAACAAAGAGCATAGTCAATACCAGTCGAATGTCACATAGGTCATAAGCATTAGTACTGTAACACGCTTTCCCCCTACCTGAGTTTGCCCTTCTTTCCCTGAATTTTCTCTGGAACTCAGACTTTGTGACCTCCAAATTCTCCAAAGAGGAGACCTGGCGGAGGCTATGGAAGCTGCCCCCAGGATGGAACCGGCCCAAACCCCTGGCAGGGTGCGGCCCTTGCAGCCCTACGGAAGGGGACTCTTGTGCTGGGGCTGAGTGGTGTCCTTCAATATCGGGCGCGGTCGTCAGGCTTGATCTCCTTTCTTTCCCCAGGAGGGCTTCCATTTCAGACTGGACAGAGTTCTCCGTAGGCAAAGTCTTCAACTCCCTCAGGTTTAAGGAGTCCTCTCCGGGCTTTAAGACAGCCGGGGAGAAAGTATTTCATTAACAGGAGTGATTGAATGTCCAAAGCAACAGGAGAGGGAGGGAAAAATGAGGAAGGAGAAAGAGCTGGGAAGCAATGTCATGGCAATGGGTTGATGCCCACACCGGTGGATCTTCTTAGGATATTTCACTTCCAAACTATGAGGTCTTCCTTAAGGCATACATTTGCATAGCTTCTTAGAAAACTTATTTTGTACTCCTCTAGGGCTGGAAAATACTTAAAACTAGGGATGTGCATGAATATTCAAAACATTTGAAATTTGATCGAATTTGTTCGAATTCGGACCTTCGAATTTGAATCGGATGTCTATAAATTCAAATTTAAACATTCAAACGAATTTTGAATTTTTGATGCTATTTGTGCAAATTATTTGGACATTCGTATGTGTACGGATACTTACACGATGGCGCACTTGCCCATACACATCTTTCCCACATCTGTACACACCTGTACAGGATGAAAACGGAATGCATACAGGATAAATACAGGATGCATACGAATATGTACGGATGCGTACGGGCACATACGAATGTTGTCGACATTCGTATTTGCAAATTCAAATAGAAAATTCGCACAAACAGATTCAAATGTGTTTGATTTGAATCAAATGTGAATACATTTGAATTTTAAAGATTTGAATCAATTCAAATTTTCGGATATTCGATTCAAATTGAATCGGATCCCGAAAACTGCATTCGTGAACACCTCTGCTTAAAACATGTTATATATGTTGTCTCAGTGATCTTGGTAATAGTTTTGTAGGAGAGTCTTGAGAATAGCTGCTTGTCTAAAGCTACTTATTGTTTTTACAAGATTACAACTAGCAACTGCTTGACAGTATCTTCGAATTTCAACCAGCCCCTTACAAAATCCTTATTTTTCAGCTTTTGTTTTGTGCTCACTAAGGGCAAATGGGTGATTCTGCACTGGCTGGTATATCACACCAGTAAATGTAATAGGAACAACCCTTCCACATGTGGTGCAGATTAAGGGAGCCTTTTGTAGGCTCTATCCTGGAACGTTTCGTAGGCCCTGGTCAGACGAGTCCAAAACAGGTCAGGCTACTCATGAGTTTGAATTGAGATTGTACTAGTACTGATCAGATGTGGATCGATACTGCCCATCCAGAGGCCATCCGTCCCCACTTGGGCTGAACTGGTCACACATTTCTGCAGAGATCGGCCTGGGGTTCCTCCACCGAGCTCTTGGCTCTCCACCCCATTTGCTACATCACATCTATCTTCTATTTCCTATTGCATACCATTCATGTCATTCAAGGGAGGCCTTTTCGATTGGGTGCCATTCATGTCACTCAAGGGAGGTGAGGGTGTGTGTTTGCGGTTCGTTTTAAAGCCTGCTCCCCCACCTCCACACCCCCTTCTTTTTAAATGTGTTTTTCTTCTCCTTGCAATTATTATTTTTTAAATAATAAAAATATTTTTAACTAGAGAGAGGAATCATGCACATAAACAGAGGAGAGGGGGAGGTGCCTCATGAACCCCAGGCATGCTGATTGGCCAAAGGGAAGGTGCCTCACAAACTCTGAGCGTGCCAACTGGCCGAAAGGAAATACTGGGTGCCACTCACCACAGCACAGTTCTGCCTCCTTTAGGCCATCCCCCCATTCACACATGAGGAAGCAGAAGATGGACTGGAATTTCAGTCTGATCTGAGTCTGTGTCAGTCCTGTATCAACAGGACTACAGTTTAGGATAGTCTAAGAGGTGTAGGCCGGCTTGGAATACAGCTTAAAATAATGTGAGTGACAGGACTGGGGGGCTGACTCAGGTTGACCTAAAACTCGTGTGTGAGCGTGGCCTTAGACTGTACCAGTGTTCAGAAGGGAGGCTCCTAGTATGCTTGCTGGTCAAGCATGCTTGTTGGTGTAGAACCTCCCTATATCCTGTAAAAAGGGATGCGGTCAGACATGCATAAAGGGGCACTTCATGGGAGAACTGGAGTCAGGGACTCCAAACATTTTAAGCCTTACCTCATCCTGAAGTCTGGGAAAAATTGGCATTTCCTAATACTAGGAATAATAAGGCCAATGGTGACTCTTTTTTTTCAGTCTCAATGGGCGGGAGGAGGGAAATCTAGCCAATCCCTGCATAGGAACAAATGCTACTGTTGATAACCAATCAAGGCCATAGAAGTCAGAGCCAGTGTTGACCAATGAGTGTTGTGCACTTTTGTTAGGGAGGCATTGCTAGAATTTGGGGCAAAGGAATAGCAATGTTTGCAAATATTAGGATTATTCTTTTACTGTTTGAACATCTGGGAGTTGTTTGTGGGCAGGGGGCGGGGGCGGCTACAGAAGGGTTGCATTTTCTAAAACAGATGAATGAAAAAAGCCCTGTCTGATTGCACCCAGAGTTTTCCCCAAGAAAGATGTCATCAAAATATATTATTTTCCCACTTATCTTCTATTTTGGCAACTTACTCCTGAAAACATATTCCTATAAGTGAAATAATGCTATAACCACAGGATACACGATCCTTGGACATCCATCTTGTATTTACCCTGGCAACATGCTAGTACTACAGGAAAATGACGTTTCCTTGAAAACAGTATATGTTCCTGTATATAGGACTGAATGAAAGAGTAAGAAGGACATTGCTTGCATGGTATATTATTTTCTTTACTATGCTTAAATTGTCCTAATTACTATAAATAAAGTGAGACTACAGCAATGACTGTTGCTCGGTAAATAGTGTGATTTATAGTGGCTATCAAAGAACACAGCAGGGAACACAAATCCTTTTCATTCTCCTCATAAGGAAAAGTTGGGAATGTGCTTCTCCCTCTAGTGACTGTATCCACATGAATGTGGCTATAAAAGCATTTTAAGACAGCTTTATAAGAACTAATGGCCTCTTTTCCTTACTCAGCATCTGTAAACATAAAGTAGCAGGGTCATGTGGGAAACAAAGGTCAGTGGAGGCTTATATCCAGAATTTTTGCAAAACTTAGCCCTTTGATGTGATTTTAGCAATTTTTCTTAAATAAAGGGGAGCGTCTTGTAAGCTGCAACATCTGTGTTTGCCTTTGAAAAATTTAGGAATCCTGCAATCTGAGCTCCTAATAATATTGCATCCTGCCTTAGTAGGAGATCTTGAGGCCTTCTTTTGTTTATGGGCCTTTTCCCACTAGGGCTTAGAACCCTTCTAAGACCCCATTAGGAACTCCATTAGTACCTGATTGGTACCAATTGGGAAGGCCCTGTCCCCACCTGAACCCCATTGAAAGCCCCATCTGCAAGGCCCTGTCCCCACAGGGGAAGGGGAAATCCAGATTTAGTGGGTGCTTCAGCCCTTAAATCTGGATTTCATGTGGAGCTGATTAAAAGTGTCCACAATGGAGTCTTCAGGCATCTTCAAGATCTGGATCTCTAGGAGGATCCCATCTCAAAGATCTGGATCTTGAAGATTCGGATCTTTGACTGTGCATGGAAAAAGGGGGTATAACAGCTCTTAAGAATTCTCAAAGACACCTGTTTGCCCAGATGCCGAAGAGATGTTTGTGGAATGAAGCTAAGCAATGCTATCCTGCCCCCTCAGTAGCAGATCCATTGGGTTCTTACTTTTGTGACCACCTGGCCTTGCTTATTGACCCTCTCTGGCCCCATCTAGTGACCTCCTTTGGCTCCAGCTGCCTAAACAAGGAAGCCCAATAGTAGTACCACTTGCTCCCCTCACAGTCTACTAGCAGCTAGTCTTCAAAAGCATACTGCCTTTCATTACTGCTTCCATGAACTGGTGCAAACCTTCTTTGAAACCATCCTAGCTGTTGGCCAACTCTCTATGTGTTCTGCTAATGAATTCCAAAGTTGAACTATGCATTATATAAGAAACACCAGTGGATTTTGAATCATCAGCAAGCTTGGTTATTCTACTGGTCATGTCTGACTACAGATAATTCATAAATATGTCAAAAAGCATCACTTCCAGGACAAATCTATGGGAGACTCCACTTGCTGTATCTCTCCTTTGTGAGAAATGTCCTTTTACATCTTCTCCCTGTTTTTTATTTCTTAGTCAGTTGCTTGCCCATAATAGGACATGTCCTTTTATTACCTGACTCCTAAACTTGTTCCTTTGATGAATAAGTGTTTTTTATATATCAAAATCTAAGAAGATGATGTACACTAGACTGGCCTTATTAAAACATTGAAAAACTTGTAAAAGGTTTAGTTAAACAAAACTTTGCCTTATAGATGTCATGTTGGCCATCTTTAAGCAAGGCCTAACCACCAAATGTTTGGTAATTCTATTTGTAATAATGCTTTCTGCTATGTTCCCGGAAACTGATGTTAGGCTATTAGACCTATAATTTTCAAAGTCTCCTCTAAAGCCCTTTTTCAAAACTGTGGTTATGTAGGCCACCATCTAATTGTTTTCACAGAAGCTGAACATAATGGCAAATTGTGTGTTTTTGTTAGGAGTTCCTCTTTGACCTCTTTAATAACTCTTGGGTGAATACTGTCTGGTCCTGGTGATTTGCTGATGTTTAATACTTTTCTTGGCCCCTTATCCACTAGGGCTTAGAACCCTTCTGAGACCCCCATTCGGAACCTGATTAGTACCTGGAGGCCCTGTCCCCACCTGGACCCCATTGAAGGCCCCATCTGCAAGGTCCTGTCCCCACCAGGGCAGGGAAAATCCAAATTTAATGGGTCCTTCAGGCCCTTAAATCTGGAGTTCATGTGGACCTGATCCACAATGGGATCTTCAGGCATATTCAAGATCTGGAACTCCAAGAAAACCCCATCTCAAAGATCTGGATCTTGAAGATCTGGATCTTTGACTGTGTGTGGAAAAAGGGGGCTTGTTGCCAGTATCAGGCTCAAGGATCTGTCCCAAATTCTTTTTCATGAAGACGGATACCTATAAATCTTTCCAGCTTCTTATTCACCTCTGGTTCCCTCATAATCTAAGATGGCCTCCCTAGCCAGCTTCTCGCTTCTAATGTATTAGAACAGGGTTTCCCAAACTGTGGGTCAGGACCCACCTCTAGGAAATTTAACCGTATTTGAAATAACTTTTTTTTGATGTAATTATTTACATAGTATTTCTTGATTTCAGCAAAGCATTTGACAAAGTATCTCATGCAATCCTCATTGAAAAATTGATCAAATATGGGTTTGACAAGGCAACTATAAGGTGGGTTCAAAACTGGCTTAGTAATCGTACTCAAAGAGTGGCTTTAAATGGCTGCACATCCAAATGGAAGGAAGTGTCAAGTGGAGTACCACAAGGTTCTGTCCTGGGCCCAGTTATGTTTAATGTTTTTATAAACGATCTGGACGAGGGAGTTGAAGGGAAACTGATCAAATTTGCTGATGACACAAAGCTAGGGGGAATTGCAAACACCAGAGAAGAGAGAGAGAGGATTCAAAAAGATTTAGAGAAACTCGAACAATGGGCTGCAACTAATAAAATGGTATTTAACAAAGAAAAATGCAAGGTTCTGCACCTGGGCAAGAAAAATGAAAAAAGCACATATACAATGGGAGGAATTCGGCTGAGCAGCAGCACATGTGAAAAAGACTTGGGTGTCCTGGTAGATCATCAACTGAACATGAGTCAACAGTGCGAGGCAGCTGCAAAAAAAGCAAACGCAATCCTGGGGTGTATTAGGAGAAGCATAGAGTCCAGATCACGTGAAGTTATTATCCCCCTCTACTCTACCTTGGTCAGACCTCATCTGGAGTACTGTGTCCAGTTCTGGTCACCCCAGTTTAAAAAAGACGCTGACAAGCTGGAGCAGGTTCAAAGGAGAGCTACCAAGATGGTGAACGGTCTGCAAACCATGTCCTATGAGGAACGGCTTAAGGAACTAGGAATGTTTAGTCTAACAAAAAGAAGACTGAGAGGAGACATGATAGCTGTCTACAAATACCTCAAGGGTTGTCACAAGGCAGAGGGATCAGCCCTGTTCTCACTCTCTCAAGGAAGGACTAGAAACAATGGGGTGAAACTGCAGGGGAAAAGATTTAGTTTAGATGTTAGGAAAAAATTTCTAACAGTAAGAGTGATCAACCAGTGGAACAGGCTGCCACGGGAGGTGGTTGGTTCCCCTTCGATGGAGGTCTTCAAGCAGAGACTGGACAGCTATCTGTCTGAGATGGTTTAGGAGATCCTGCCTTGAGCAGGGGGTTGGACTCGATGACCCAGGAGGTCCCCTCCAACTCTACCATTCTATGATTCTATGATTCTATGAAATTGTATTAAAACTTTGTTCATTATTTGAAAAGACCTTTATTCATATTGGTAACGGTTAAATTTCCTAGAGGTGGGTCCTGAGTTGGTAAACTTATATTAGATGGGTCGTAGCCCAGACAACTTTGGGAACCACTGTATTAGAAAATATAATTGTTATTGTTTATATCACTACTATTACTACTATTACTACTGCTGCTGCTGCTGCTGTAGATCTTGCAATATGCTCTTCAAACTTTTTCTCACCTTCTCCTTGCATTTTCTTTTGCCAAAAATTTGTATTCCCTTTAGTTTTTTTCATTAGGACAAGACTTCCAGTTTTTATGAGATTCTTTCTTATCCCTAATAGTTTTCTTGAGAACATTAGTCAACTATGCTGGCCTCTTCTTAGCCTTGCTGGTCCCAATCAAATGTCTCCAAACATGTCCCACATTTCTTACAACATTGTTTCTTACAATACTGTGTGTTTCTTCTAAGTGAACTTCTCCAGACATGTTCTCAAATCTTGTTTGATTCAAATCTCCAAAAGGAACACTCATGGTGTGTACTGAAACATTTTCTCCTTCACGGCTAACAAAGGTAATACTCACAGAATAGAACCCTCCTAGCTGCACGGTGTTGCAGACTATAGCAGGCCCCACCTGGGCCTGGTGTTATCTGCAGTAGCATGGGGACAGAATAAGATCCAATACAGAATCCAATACAGAAAGAGCTTAGGCCTTTTCTATCACTGCCATTTCTTCTAAACAGATCTGGGGGCATTTTCGCACTTCTTGTCTTCTGGATGGGAAAGGAGCGTGATTAACCAACGTTGACTAGTGCTTGCACTTGGAGCACTAGTCAACTTTGGTCGTTCCCTCCCCCTGGGATCGCATACTTACCTTATTCAATCTGGGGCCTGGTCCACCTTTGGGTGCCACCGTTTTGATTGCAGCACCCTCCACAACTGCATGTGCACCAGCAGTGTTGCCTCGACATTGTAGACTATGCACATGTGCAGTTGTGTCTATGGTCATCTGAGGTTCCAACGTCCTTGCATGGCACCTCAGATGACCCCGGAGCATGGAAGAAGAGTGAATGATGGCTGCCCCGAACACTTGAGGTAAGCTTTTGGGTAAGGTTGGTTAACGTTTGGAGTGCAATTTTGTGCACCACACCTAATCAACCATTAGTGCACTTCTGGTGAGGGCGGGCACACTTGGAGGCTATAACAGTCTACTCCACATGTGAATGCTCTTCACCAGAAGTCCACTAATCATGCATAGTGCCATAATGCAAATAGGCCTTAGGTCCGGTGTCCCTGCTTGTATTAACTTCTTTAAAAATGTGAGAGAATCAAATATAAATCTGGTGTAATAAAATACAGGAAAGGACAGAAATCCTGCACTATTAACAGGTGTATAGAGTAAGGAATTTGAGTAAGCGTCTTCTTCTACACTGCTGTTAAGGGTGTACAAGTCTGGGCCCCTTTCACATCTGGCCATACTGGTCTGTACCTTCGCTTGATGCCAAAGTGGGACCAGTATCAAATGTCAGTGTTCACTCCTTGTACGTGCGCATTTCCTGCCCCATAGTATCAAACGTCAGTGTTCACTCCCTGTATGTGCGCATTTCCTGCCCCAGCGCACCGACGACGCTTGAGCTTCCATTCACTGCATTCTACCATAAAATTCCATTAATGAGGTCAGATGACGGAGCTTGCGCGATCTCCTGGCTGCCTCAACTGTAGATTGAAATGTCGAGCAGTTGCTGCTGAGTTTTGTACTGTCCTGAAAGCCAGCAGGTGGGTGTAGATCCCTTGGAGGTAACCTGGCTGTAACTCTGCTTTCCTGCCTGTGCGTTGATTTCAGGGCAAGAAGTGGGACACTACCTAGATGTCCTATATCACATCTCGTCTGCCTCTGATCTTGTCTGAAAACACAGGCGAGCAATACTGCCCTCTACCAGCTGAAACATCACAATTTGCTTATTACTAACTGTGTAATTACTGTCCATAGTCGGGTTTGTGGAAAAGCTAAATAAGGTGTTGCTCACGGATTGAGAATTTAGAACAAGGCAGTAGCAGCATGACTGAGGCTGCATCCAGACATTGGTTACTTAGTCTGCTATATTTGGATATTCTGGAATAAACCATGGATAAAGTTTCTACCCCTAATAAGGCTTGGCCCTAGACCCATGTCTGAATTTGTGTGATTTTCGTCTGAATGATGTGGAAGTATGGCATTACAACTGTCATCTATCTATCTATCTATCTATCTATCTATCTATCTATCTATCTATCTATCTATCTATCTATCTATCTATCTATCTATCTATCTATCTATCTATCTATCTATCTATCTATCTATCTATCTATCTATCTATCTATCTATCTATCTATCTATCTATCTATCTATCTAGTCCTAGATCCATCCATCCATCCATCCATCCATCCATCCATCCATCCATCCATCCATCCATCCATCCATCCATCCATCCCACCCTATACCCAAAGGTTTCCGGGAGGGTAACAACATCTAAAATCAAACATCATTAAAACAACAACAGTATGTATTTAAACAGTAGCATCTGCAAGTGGGAAGGGAAAGTGTATCCCCATTTAACCAAACGTCGGGGCAAAGAGTTGGGTCTTCACTGCCTTCCTAAACATGTACAGTGAAGGAGATAGACACACCTCAAAGGGGAAACTGTTCCACAGCCTGGGGGCCATTACTGAGAAGGCCGTATCTCAAGAGCCCACCTGTCTTACTATTGTGGGTGGGGGAACAACCAGGAAGGCCTCCCCTCCAGATCTTAAAGCACAAGCAGGTTGATATGGGTGTAGATGTTCCTTCAGTATGTAGGCTTTCAAGGCCAGATTCAATCTCATTTGTAGCAGTTTTGGGCTGTTATGCTGTGTTCCAGGTTTCTTCTTCTGAGAACCTACGCTTTTGGATATAGCTGTGATATCCATTGTTAGAGGATTTTGCCCTTGGACAAGTCAAAGGGTGTGTCCCCATGCACATTTTGGTCTGAATTGAAATTGGGTTTGGCAAGGGTTATCCCCATGTACTTTTGATTTGGTCTGATTTCCGCAGACCAAGGGCCTTTCTGCACACGCCGCCAGAAAACGGATCTATAAGATCCATTTTCTGGTGAAACAGGAGCAGATTCTTGGAGGTCCTGCGCATCTGCGCATGCGTGGGGCAGCAGTGGCAGGGCTGGATTGGAGAGCATCAGCACCCACCCAAATCGGGCCTCCAGAGGCCCTGCCCAGCTGTCAACGACGGAGAGCGCATGCTCTCCATAAGGGCAGGGGAAATCTGGATTTAATGGGTCCTTCAGGCCCTTAAATCTGGATTTTGTGTGGACCTGATTAAAGGTGTCCACAAGGGGTTTTCAGGCATCTTCAAGATCTGGTTCTCTAGGAGGACCCCATCTCAAAGATCCAGATCTTGAAGATCTGGATCTTTGACTGTGCATGGAAAAAGGGGGTAGGTTTTTAGTCATGAGTCTGTTAGCAGCATAATGCAGGACCAGTAATGGTGAGGAGCTTCTATAATGTGTGCCCTAGATGCAAATAGCTTGATCACTGGTTCTGTGTTGTCCTTCCTAACCACAGAGAAATTTTAGTTCTTGTCAAATGTGCTGACAGAAGATTTAAGCAGGGAGCTGAGGAACAGGGTTGTGCGGGTAACCAAATATGTGGGCTTATTATCATACAAAGACTATGGTGATTACCTTTCCATAATCAATGGCTACTCCATCAAACTCAGTGGTAGTCAGAGATTTCCGCCGGACTGTGAGACGCTGCAGGGGCGGGAGACTAAACTTCAAGCTCTTATTTTGACCTTGTTAAAAAAAAAAAGAAAAAGAAAAAACGCACACACAAAAACAAAAAGACACAAAACACCCAAATGTAACCTAAGTGCCACATGCATCAGGCAAGGGGATGTGGGGAACAATTAAGCCTGAAACACATACCTAGAGACCACCACACATAGTTAGCACAATCATGTTATGTTCTTCCAGTGGGTCCTGCCACATTTGGTAGCAGCTGGAATGAGGTTCACGCCAAAAAAACTGTTGAGAACATCAGTAGCTTTTGTGCACTTGGCCTTATTCTGGAACATAGAACAGGCGACTGCTATCCACATGCTAGTGCAGACTATAGCAGACCCCAGATGAGGCCTACCATAGTATTAGCATATGAACAAGAGACTCCCATGCTGAGGTATGTTCCAGAATAAGGCCAAGGGCAGAAAGGGCCCAGGTCTCTGAGTATCCATAAAAATACTACAGAGGAAAGACTTAGTGTTTGTTTGAGACTATGATGCAAGATTATTCACTTTCTATCAAGCCATCACAAAGACTCAGGGTACACACAGTACACATAAGCATACACAGGGATATGGCATCCATACACCTGAGGTGCATTCAGGCAAGGGGCACCCTCAGATGCATCCCCCGCCCAGAATGGGAGAAAGGACACTGAGAGCACCTGCTGCCCTCAGGTACCTACACCACCAATGTGTAGATACATAGTGGTCTTGTGAGTGACTTACCAGCTCATTCAGCACACAGAAATATCTTCCATCCCATTGAATTGACCCACTCCGGCATGGTGGAAAATCCCATGCCCTCTCTTCAAAGCTGGCGAACAAAAATCCCCTAGTTTCGAAGAGAGTGAATGGGTAAATGCATGTAGATGTCATGCACCATGCTTGTGGGAAGGAACAGGAATTTGGGCCCATTAAGTGTTTGCTGTGCTTGAATCCAGCTTAGTATTACCTCCCTGAATATCTTTCACTTGACTTTCAGGACTACATACAATCCTGCATATGCACAATTGTACATTTTCATATGGCTTTGGGTAAATTTGTCAAATGTTGTTTCTTACATAGACTTCCTATTTCCAAGCTAAAATTTTATTCTACAGCTCCCAAACTTGTTAAAGGTTTTCATGTATTGATTTTATATTGTTTTTTGCCTAGCATGCATATTTTTGGAAAGCAATTCCGCCTACTGTTTTATTTTTTATTTTTTCATTCATGGAATGTTTCTCTGCAGATCTTCCCTCAATATATGCTTTTTTGTGAGTATATTATTGTAGAATGAAGTTGGAGAGCTGGGCCATTTTTGCACTTCTGTTTACTAGCATGCACCCTTGTGGTCTTACATCTGCTTGATCATCAGATTGGTTCTATTCCGGGCAGGGCCCTCCATGACTGCGTGTGCATCAGTGCTATCACTATGACAATGCTGACACTCTGTGTAGGGGAAGTCACATCAGGGAGCCATGCCAGGTGAGAATGCCCACTAGTTGGATCCTTTCAGGTAAGTTGGGGGTAGGCGTTGGTGGGCTTGTGGAGTAGGGATGCGCATAAACGTTCTAAACATTTGAAATTAGATTGAATTTGATCAAATGTAGACATTCAAACTCGAATAGAATGTTTACACATTTGAATTTAAACATTCAAACAAATTTTGAATGTTCCGAAACATGCGTCCAAATGATTTGAAGCATTCGAACGTACAGATACGTATGTATCACATACGTATCTGTATGAATCTCATACGTATCTGTACACATTTGCGCTGGTAGTATGGGACGAAAACAGGATGCGTACGAAATGCGTACAGATACGTATAACACATATGAATGTAGCCGACATTCGTATCTTCAGATTTGAATGTTGTTGACATTCGTACCTTCAGATTCGAATCTAACATTCGAACGAATAGATTCGAATGTATTTGATTCGAAGCAGATTTTGTTGCATTCGGATTCTAAACGTTGGAATCAAATCAAATGTTTGGATATTCTATTTGAATTTGAATGCAAAAGAAACATTTGTGGGCATCCCTATTACAGAGCGTGATTTCACGCTCCACAGCTGGTATGTAATTAGACAACTTCTGGGCAGGGAGGGGGTGTTTTTATGCTGTAAACGCCTCCTGATTGGGCATATGCACCTGCCCTGATGTTGCCTAATTACATGAAGTGTGAATTCAGCCCTGCAGCTATACAGATACTTGAATTTCAGCAGTAAAACCTACGTTCTGTAAACTTACATTCAGAAGTAATAGCAATGAATTTCTTTCTTATTCCCTCCATATTCGGGTCAAAATGCCTAATTGTAGATTGGTGTATTCAGTGAACTGCTTGCATAATTAATGCTTCAGGTGCAGGGGAAGGTCTCTAGATCTTGACTATGGGTGCTTCACATGAAAGGTCAGGATTTCTCCAGTGGTTGATTTCTTTTTATGGATAACTAGCAAATAGCCCTGTGAAGCACATCTGTCTAGACATTAGCTATGCCAATCCCTGTGTATACAGAAGCTGCTCCAAATAATGTAATATATTTGATCAGAGGATGGGCAGAATTGATGGATAACACATGTGGACAAAACAAGCAAAAACATTTCAGTACTTCAATACTTGTCTGGTAACACAACACTGTTATTCCAGGATGTTTATCACAGAATCATAGAGTTGGAAGTGACCTCTATAGTGATCGTGTCCAACTCCCTGCTCAATGCAGGGTTTCTTAAACCATCCCAGACAGATGTAGGTCCAGCCTCTGCTTAGAGACCTCCAGTGAAGGAGAGCTAACCACTTCCAGTGGCAACCTCTTCCATTAACTGATTGCCCTCTCTTCCAGGAACTTTCCCCTAACATCTGATCTGTATTGACTCCCTTGAAGTTACATGCCATTGTTTCTAGTCCTCCCATCTTGTGCAAGTGAGAATAGGAACAATTCTGCACTGTGACAGCCCTTCAGATACTTGAAGACTGCTCTCGTGTCTCCTCTCAAGTCTTCTCTTCTGTAGGCTAAACATTCCTAGATCCTTCAACCTTTCCTTGTAGGACACAATTTCCAGACCACTGACTATTCTGGTAGCCCTCCTTTTGGACTTGCTCTAGTTTGCCAATTTCATTTTTGAATTGGAGTGCTCAGAACTGGACACAGGACTCTAGATGAGATCTGACCAAGGTACAATAAAGAGGAATAATTACTTCCTTGAATAGGGGCCTGTCATCTGCACGTTAGTGTGGATTACAGCAGATCATGCCCAGGATCTGCCACAGCTTGCACTAGCATGTGGACAGCAGGCCCCTATTTTGGGACATACCCCAGAATGACACCCAGTGCATATAGGGCCACAGTTGTCTCTTTTGAAGCTTGGGTGAATATTGACAACAAGCTTACATAGCGGTTCAAACTACCTACTATGTTTGCTTGGTCATCTAGTCATTAAAATATGTGACTTTCAGTGTAAAGTGTCATATAAAGCCCGGAGCCTTATTAAAGGCCAAAATAATATTGGAAGCATAGGGTGTACTGCAAAAGATCCCTCTTCCTCTGAGGTTAATAGAAGCATGTAATTATGCTTACTCATTATTTCAAGACTTAGGCTGCTGGGAAAACCTCATAGTAAATGTAGTTGTACGACAGTAGAGTATGCATTTTATTTTAATTTGTCTCCTTTGCCCTTTATATTGTATATTTTATTTTTTTAAATGGGAAGTACATTTTTTTTAAAAAAAATGGAATTTTGAAAGTACAAATATGAAATAATTTTGCTGTTGGGGCAGGAAATCATATCCAAATATTCTACAGAAAAAGATGGGGGAAAGACACAGCTTGTTTGTAATGCCTCAGAACCCCCAATGAATTACTGAAGTGCTGAAGGATTCAGAAGTCCACTTTTTCAAACCCAGGTCACCCAGAAGAAGGTACTAATTTGCAAATAAGCAAGTGTCCTGCCTCATCCTACCTCTCCACTCTCCTCAGAGGAGGAGGGTGTGGTTGCAACGGTGAGACAGCCTGGGCAGCAACCAGGGCACAACACTGCAGACGCTGAGGGTCTGAGGCCACTTGTGGGGGAGCACACACAGCTCTGGGGATGGGGGTTCAGACAGTCAACCCCAAGAGCACCCCTCCCCTATGCTTCTTCGACAACAGAAGCAAGTGAAACACCGTTCACAGCATTTGCTTCAGTTGTGCCGGCAGGGGCCTTGTGATGACTTCCCTACTTAGTTGAGCAGCACACGTTGAGCCGGTGTTGCAGACGACGCTGAAGCAACTTCCACCGTGCCTGTATCCTGACTCTTGGACCCCCTTGTGACTTTGCCAAACTTTTGGAAACCTCGACCTTAGACAGACTGACTGTGCTGATACTTACTGAATCTCTGGACACCCCTGACTTTGGACTGAACTGACACTGAGTACTGCTGAGCCCTCAAAGGACTGCCATAAGCATGCGCATGTGTTTTGCCTCACTGTCCACACCTGCCTGGGACACAACAGTAAGTTATTGAAACCTGGAGAGGGATGGGTACTTTTAAACCTTCTATTTTATTAGAGATTTAAGATACAGTTGGACCCCTGCATCCACTGATTCGGTAACCATGGTTTCAGTTAATCACAGTTATTGGATCAGCTCCCCCAGGCACCATTAATGAAAAGCACCCAGAACTGGAAGGCCTATTTTGGCCTCCATAGAGTGTTGGAATAGGTGTGTGATGTCACCAGAGCCCATCCCAAAATGTAAGGGGGCACGTGGGAGGCAGGTGGGAGGCACCCGGTGGCATTACATGCCCATTCCAATGCTCTCTGGAGGCCGAAATAGGCTTTCCGGAGGCCAGAAAAGCACTTCCAGTTCTGGGGTTGCACGACCCCAGTTACCAGAAGGCCTGTTTGCGATTATCCATGATTTCAGGTAACCACGGTAGGAGCTAGAACGTATTCCCAGCAGATATGGGGGTCTGACTGTATCCCAAGTTCCAGTAAAATATAGAAAAAGAAATAAGAAAAAACAAGAAGAAAGGGGGAAAAGGGGGGGGGGGAATCTTCCCATCTTCCTTCAGCAATTAAAAATGTATTTCTTCTATTAGAGCTTCTTCATTTCTTTTGGCAGTGCAGTCTTCCTCCTCATCAAATCCCAAAGTAAATATATCATTTTCATATTTTTCTTTACTCCAAATGTCTAAAGTGTCCCCAATCTTTTTTAAAAAAAGAATAACTTTTATATTGTCTCTCTTATCAGTCATAATTTATCTCTTTCTGTCAAGACAATCAATTTCACTCACTAATCTTCCATGGTGGTAACACTGAATTCTTCCATCTTCACGCATATAGCAATCTCATGGCCCCTAATACAGTACAATAATGGAACTATCAAGCCCAAAAGATAAAGTTCTGGTTTCAATTGAATATTAGTCTTTAGAATCCTTTATTATCTCTTGCAGTTTTGGAATGGTTTCATCTGTCACCTCCACTTCCATCTGAGTTTCTTCCCTCTTTCTTTCAAATTTGCTCAAGGACTTTCTTGCTTTAGTCGAAATCTTTGTTGATTGAAAGCAAATGTCATTCTTTCCACTCTAGCCCATCTAAATAGGATCTTTCTTAGCTTGAGTTTCTCTCTCAAGAAGAAATTCTCCTTCTTCTTCACGATGTTCCAGTAGGAGACTACTAGAGGCTTAGGGCCTTTTTGCACTTACCTTTAAATTATAATAGGAGCCCTAATGTACCTCACGTACTGCCAAATAGTGCAGATCTGGGAGTCCCTACCAACTGCTAGTAAGTTTCATCAATGTTGGACAGTTAGATCCTGACTGGGATTACTGGTAGACCTTAAAATTGAGGTCTACCAGCTGATCAGTACAACCTAGTCTGGAAGATGCATGCCTCCATCTTCTGGACAACTGGGGGACCCATTTCAGCAGTGCTTAGAGCTCAGCCGTAAAGATCATGTGAGCTTTGGGGCTGGGGTGGAGGCTGGCAGGAACTAGCGTCAACATGCAGACTGCTGTTCTAGACCATGCTTTTATGTTGTCTGAAGCTGCAAGCTTGGTGATCAAAATCCAGAGAGGTGAGTGCAGAAAGTCCCTTGGTGATCTTTCCTCTAATGTCTTCTTCAGGTACCTCCAAAATTGCCTTGAACCTCAAACAGAATTCTTTCCCCCTCAGTTGTGATAATATCATTTTATCCAAATCTTTTTCCATCTTTTCATTTGTAATCTCTGTGTGTGTCCTCCATTTCCTACTTTAGCCTGGGTTTGTTTTACATCTCCAACCAATTGCTGTATTGCTTCTTTAATTTCCTGAATCTCAAATTTAAGATTGCCTTGAATCTTCACATTTAAATTCCCCTGTCTGTAAATTGTAACACCATTTCATTTCTCAAAGTTTGAAACATTTTCTGGAAAACCTTTGAGGATCTTGACTTGTCTGGAAATTGTTCTTTTAAACCTCTTTTGATTTTCTGCATTTTCAGATACTTGTTACATTGAAGTTTTCAGAGATGAAGTAGAACTAACTTTCTCTTCTTTGCTTTCCTGCAGTTGTCTTTCCATAGGTACATAGTCTTATCTCGTGGTAATATTTCCTCCAATCAAACATTTGCTCTTGAGGTAAACAAAGCACTTTCTCACCGTCTTAGTCTGTGTCTAGGCAATTCTATTAACTCTGATACAGATTTGTCAAAAATGAAATCTTAAGCCTTTTCCTTTTTCACTAGAAGTTTCTAGCCTCCTGCAATGTTCTGGAGAATGCTGTTTTTATGCTGCTAATCACAGTGAGTATTTGAAAGAAACTGAGAAAGAAGCTCATACCTTTTCTCACTGCTGCCAAATTGCTGCCTGTTTTCTACTGAGTCACAGAGAACCAGCAACCCTTTTCATTCTACTCCGCTAATAGCTGATAAGCAGAAAAGCCAAGACAGATGGAAGTCCTATCCTACCAGCGTTCCTCCTCTGCTCAACAGCATCTTGCTACTAAACTAGCTTTGAAAGAGTAACTTGGTTCTGAGTTTATCGGATATCAAGTTCCAGCAACAACTAGGAATGTGCAAGAATATTCAAAATATTAGTTATTTGATCAAATTTGGCCAAATTCGACGTTCAAATTTGAATGGAATGTCCAGAGGTATTAAGGTATTGGGGAGAGGTGGTGGATCATATACAGTTGGTGTTTGGGGTAAATGTGGGGCTGCACTCTGAGAGATGTTTATTGCAGATATATCGTGGTGCATGGTTGGCAGAAGATGAAAGGTATATGTTGGACAGGCTGATGTGGGCAGCTTTGATGCTTATTGCAGGGGGGTGGAGGGATAAATCACAGTAGACGTTGGACAAATGGCAAGACTATGTGCTTGAAATATTTAAATTTGATGCCCTTAGGCACCAAAGACTTCTTTACTTGGGGGAGAGACCGAAGAAGAGCCTACAGGATCTGTGGAAGAGACTATATGAAGCTAGCAATCAAGACTCCCTACCAGATAGAATGAAAAACGGTCTAGCAAAAATTAGAGCCCATGTAACAGTGCAAGGGATATAAATTTTGGGGTGTTATTTGTATGTGTTTTGTTTTGGTGTACTGTAAAGTAATAAAGATGAAAAAAAAATGTCCAGACATTCATTTTTTATTATTCAAATTAATACAAATATTTTGGACTCATCTTACAAATAGGTTGGACATTCATATGTGTACAGCTTCGTATGCATTACATACGTATCCATACACATCTTATTTGTATTTGTACGCAACTGTATGGATAGGTATGGGATGAAAATGGGACGCGTACTGCATAAAAATGGGATGGGTACAGATGCGTACAGATACGTATGAATGTTGTTGACATTCGTATAATCAAATTTGTATCAAATATTCGTACGAATAGATACAAATGTATTCAAATCAGTTCGAATTTTAATACATTAATTTTTTCCTCCATACTTATGAATTTGGACATTCAAATATTCAATTCAAATAGAATCAAATGTCAAAAATTGCATTCATGCACACCCCTAGTCACAACCACGACTGAGAAAACAGTATGTAGAAGCGGAGGCATTAATACCTGCCCAACTCCCAGTACTGTGTTTTATCACTAAAAATAATTCCTAGTTCCATTTATAGGATGCTTATGTACTTTTTCAGTGAGAAAGTACCATGGAGTATAAAGTTAGGTTGTGATCACATGCAGCTACAAGGGCTATTGGGGTGTGTGTGTCACCCATGGGTCAGGCCAGGTCACACTCGTCACAGCGAGTATACCCCCATGAGGACCTGGAATGGGCACATTGGGAGAAGAGTGGGAACTCCCACGCTAAGAGTGTTCTTTCTAAACAAGGGTGTTTTTTCCACTAGCACTAAATACCCATTAAGTACCCATTTGGGACCCATTAAAGACCCATTAGACTAAGAGCAGGAAGATCCCGTTTCCACTGCAGACCCCATTAGAGCCACATTTGTTTCCATCTGTACTAGGGGAATCTGGATTAAATGGGTCCTTCAGGACCTATAATCCAGATTTCCTTAGACCCCATTTAAAGGCGTCTACAATCTGGTCTTTGGCCATGAAATCTGGATTATACAGTGCACATTTGCACTGCAATAGGGCAATGGGCAGGTTCAGGGGGGGCACCCATGGGGGTGTGCCCTGAAACCCAAAGCTTTGAAGCCAGTGCCTAATCTCTGAAGATGGCTCTGAAGAAAACTCTGGAGAATGGCACAGACTTAGGCCATTTCTATGGAGCCTTTCTATGGAGCTCTGGCCAAGGTCCGGAGAATCTCTGGAGTGATTTGCCATAATCTTCAAAGATTCTCTGGAGCTGCTCTGGAGTCCCCCCCCCATGCGTCCCCCCCAAAAAAAATGGGGTGATGGACAGGCCCAATGTGGGTAGAGCCAGAATTGCCACATGGGTGCTCTGACGTTTTCACTGCGAGCATGCCTAGTACCTATTGCTATTGGGTGCCACACTGCCCATAGAGACGCATTGGGTACCTCCTTAGATCTGGATCTACTAAATCCGGATTAGTTGAAGGACCCATTTCTTAGATCTGGATCATCTTAGATCTGGATTAAGGGAGGTAAGTGGAAAATCCCCCAAGATGTCCTTGACTCAGCATCTGGTGCACAATGCTGGTTCAAAGAAGCCCATCCTTGTCCTTTGGAGACTTGCAATCAAAACAGGATGCTCCAAAGCAGACGCCATCTGGGCGGCTCCTCTGGAGGTAGGCTATATCACTGTCCAAGTGCTACAATCCTAGTATAGATGGACTCCTTCACTTAAAGAAACTAGCCTGTTTGGTCCTATGAAAAACCAAGGCATTGTAAAAATGTGGGAGATTAGGGGACTGAAAATGTGAATGTTATGGCCATGTTCTCCTTTCAGGCTCCCAGGAACATCCTGGTGCTACCTATCAAAAGGCAGGATGTGGACCTGGAAGAAGCTACTAGGCTAATCTGGGCTGACAGTGAAAAACATTTGTGAATACTAAGGGCTGCTTCCAGATGTAATTTACTTATTCCACTGTATTTAGATATTCCTGAATAAAACATGGGTATTCCGGAATATCCACGCTTTATTCCAGAATATCCAAATATAATGGAATAAGTAAGTCATATTTGGACGCAGTCTATGCCCCCCTTCCCCGCAAGATACCATAACAGATAAGGTGTATCACTCTTAGGGTTTGTTTTAGGTAGAAACAATACAAAGAAAAAACAAGAAAAAGAGATAATTATAGCAAGATATGTTAGTACAAGCAAAGACCAAAACATGTATTAGGACACAACAAGGGCATTTAAAAAAAAAAGGTACAAATGTTGTCTATGAAGATTCTTCTTAACCTGTCTGTACTTGAAATAAAAGGGATGCTACAATAAGTACATTAAGCCTGGTTTATCTAGCCGTTTAAAGATGGCGGAGGTTCTCGACTATTTGAAGCCTAGTGGTAGATCCCTATGTGGAAGACCCCTTTGGAACCAATAAAAATGGAAGAAAGCAATAATTTGTCATTCTTGATATGCTTACCTCAAGCATGCTCCTTAGTTTGTGTCTTGACTGTCAGCTTCCTGCTTGTGCAAACATAAGTGTTTCCTCACATCCCTGCCAAAAACTTGAGTCTTGACTAGGGCTGTTGTTTTGTGGTGTGTGCACAAATGCAACTTTCGGGGTTTGATTTGATTCAAATCAAACATCCAAAAATTCAATTCAATTCAAATCTTTAAAATTCAAATTTAACCAAATTCAATTGAAATTAAGCAATTTTGAATCTATTTGTTTGAATTTTCAATTCGAATTCGCACTTATGAATGTCAACAACATTCGTATGTGCCTGTACGCATTGTTACGCATCCTGTACATGTCCATACGCATCCGTACACGTCCATATGCAGCCTATTTTTGTCCCATACATATCTGTACAAATGTGTACAGATGCAGGAAAGATGCCTACGTGCAAGTACGAATGTCTGGATAATTCAAACAAATAGATTCAAAATTCAAAATTCTTCCAAGTGTTTAAATTCAAATTTATGGACATTTGATTCAAATTCGGGTGCCAAAATTTGGATGAATTCAATCACATTTCAAATACCTTCGAATATCCATGTGCATCCCTAGTGTTTGGTCCTTCATAAGTCAATGACCTACAGTTTCCATCATTTTTGGCTACTGATCAGTATGAAAGTTGCATTCGTGCACGCCCCACAAAACAACAGCCCTAGTCATGGTTGATGAGGCATGAAGAACAATACCATCTGATCAACCATGCATTCCTCTGGCCCCAGGACATTCTAGGCAGAGCAATGGTGCCTTTATCCTTGGCTGTTTCTGCATTTCCTCTTTGTATTCCAGGAAGGGTGGGTGTCCCAAGATACACAAGCTGTCCCAAGCTAAGGCTGACTGCTTACATGCTAACATGGGAAAGGTTAATATCAGAGAAATAGCCATGTTAGTCTAACTTGAAAAGTCCAACAAGGTAGGTAGTAGAACTTGGAAACTGGCAGGAGAAGGGTTGGTGGCATGAGCTTTCATAGACACATCTACTTCTTCAGATGCTAGGGGGCCCAATGGGCCCCTTAGCATCTGAAGAAGTAGACGTGCCCATTGGGTCCCCTAGCATCTGAAGAAGTAGACGTGCCCATTGGACCTCCTAGCATCTGAAGAAGTAGACATGTCTATGAAAGTTCATGCCACCAACCCTTCTCCTGTTAGTCTCTAAGTGCTACTAACTACCTATTTGACAGGTCTGTCTCCATTGAGATGGCCTATTGTGTGCCAGGCCCTGCAGCTGGCTCCTGAGGTGTGTGTTCCAAAATGGACCCTCCATATCCTAGAAGAGGTGGCTGTGTGCCTTCTGCACAAAGCCTGCTGTTCTGGGAAAAATAGGTGGGATGCTGGTAGACCTCTTTGTGAAGGAAGCACTCTATGCTAGGGGTGTGCAAGAATTTTTTTTGGACATTCTTTTTGAGTCAATTCGAACAATCAAAAAATCAATTCAATTCAAATTATTTAAATTCAAATTTAACAAAATTCAATTTGAATTAAGCAACTTCGAATCTATTCGTTTGAATTTTTTATTTGAATTTCCACGTACCAATGTCAGCAAGATGTGTAGGTGCCCAGATGGATCTTCCTGACATCCGTATGCGTGCGTATGCATCCCATAGGTATCCTGTATGCAACCCATTTTCGTCCCATACAGATCTGTACAAATGCATACGGATGCGGGAAAGTACGCATCATGTACTAACCTGCACACATACGAATGCTTGAATAATTCGAACAACTAGTCCTGAAATTTGAAATTCAATTCGGATGTTTAAGTTCGAATTTCTGGACCTTCTATTCGAAGTTGAATGTTGAAATTCAGCATATTCAATCTAATTTTGAATGCCTATGAATATTCGTGTACATCCCTACTCTGTGCTCCAGCCCTCTATGTTCCAGAAGCGGTTGGACCTGTACTACTCCATGATAGCGCATGGGAACCAGGCCCCTTATACAGTATCCTTTCCTGGACTGGGCTACCGCTAAGTGTGGAAACAGCCCTTGTCTCTAGAAGCTGAACTTATTCATAATCCAGGTGAAAAGATTACTAAAGCATCATACACCCAGTGGATTTTGGATTAACAAGATATGTATCTTATGGCACTTTCAGAAGAAAAACATGGAACTATCTGCAAAGGATGTCCTCATTCCGGTCAAGCTTCTGCGCTTTCTTTCGTAGCATCTTTTGAGCAGATCCTATCGAAAAATGTTATCCAAGACATTACTACCATTGACCAAACCTGGTTTTTTTGTTCTGTCTGCTGAACTTTGTATTTATTTACTGATACGCTCTGTGCATGGTTTGGGTCTCAGGCTGCTTTGTATAAGAGGCTTGTGCCACCCTGGGTATCCTTAATGGGATGCTTTGAATTGCACCTTCTGTTGGCAAAAGCACATCAAGGGTTTCTAGAAACAGGCTACTGGTGAGTCACATACTGTAGCCAATGGCAGCCAGGGTAGATGAGTGCAGTTGGGAGCCCCTCCCCTTCTGAAAGCCAGTTTGTGAGGTCAGAGTGAGGACCAGTAGATTTGGAATAGCCAGACCCACTGATCCTGGCCTTGGCAAGGCGTGGGTGGAATCAAGGCCACCTGTATCTATGGTGATGATCCAGATCAGCCCTTGCCATGGCTTTGAAGCTTGTGTGAACTTTGCAGCCTCACCCCCAGACTTCCAAGGGTTAGGAACAAAGGCTACTGAGAGGTTCTAGGGCATGCTGCTGAAATGCATCCCCCAGTAGTCCCAAATACAGGAAGCATGCTTTCTACATGCCTCCCATGTTCTGGATCAGGTCCACTGGTAGACTGGATTGAATAGGACTACCAGTGATCTAAGTCAGCTCCCCAATCAGGACCATGTTCTGCCTAATGCAGATAGAGCAGACGAGTGAGGAACGTGGGTTCATAGGGCCTTTCCACATGGACCTTTGTTAATCTGGATTAAGTAAATACGGATCATCAGGAACCCTTCCTGGCAAATATGCTTCTTCTTCTTCCGGATCAAGGAAAGGACCCCGAATGTCTGCATGGGCCATACTCTACCTGATTGAGATGGGTGCTTAACTGTATGGCTGTGTGGACACTGCAGAATGGATCCTTAGCTGTGAAACTGACCCATTCTGGGACTCTCGCCTATGGTGCTGTGCAATTGGCCAGCGCAGCTGTCACTCAGGGCACACATCTGGTTCAACTGGGTGGGGCAGTGAGCTGGCAGCTTTGAAGCCTTGCTGACCTGCCAATGGAATGGCTATGTAGGTTGGCTACGTAGAACAAGTGAGGCCTCCTGTGCCTACGGGTTGCTGGGCCCACCGCCGGACCACATTCATGTGATCAGGTCTGCCTATGGACGCATGTGCATTAAACCAGTTTTTAGCAGAGAGGACAGATTGTGGACCCCTTTATTGGGGTCCACGGATCAACCGAATTAGGGGCCATTAGGACCCCATTTGATCCAGATCCTGTGCAGATGGCATGGCCTTAATGTGGTCTTGATGGAGTCTGCAGTGCAGAAGGTAGATAGCAATTCCGTATCTAATCCACACCTATCAAGTTCTTAATAGGGTCTACATAGCCCGTGTGGAAAGGCCCATAGCTCTAGGTTAACATGTAGATCTATGAGGTCTAGATCTGTACTACATGGACCTTTAATCCACATTAGATAGGGGTGAACCTTCTAACTATGATCACTTGAACCAGCTGCCACTGATTCTAGCCTTTCCTTTTAGATGGAAAGTCAACTTTGAATTTGCTTACTGAATGTGACATTATTTACAGTTCCATCCTCCAGCTCTGATACTCAAGGAAAAGAACTATTGATTATTATCATTTAATTATTACCTGTCATGAGACCACATCGAAAAGCGCAGGCTATAAATACAAATAGTCAATACATTTTTAAGCATATGTCAAACTAGCATGTGACTGTTGTTGCTTAATTTGCCAGTTCATAAATGTACATTAAATGAATGTACAGTAGCTCTCAGGTCCCTCCGCATATTTCATCAAATTTAGGACAAGTAGCCAGGGGCATTTATTCTAGATATCTGTGTTTGGCAAAACAATTATGGCATGCATTAGGCAAAACGAGAAGCAATACTCTCACTATGTGGTGGACTGTAGATGTTGACAAATCAAGTCAATACTAGTGTTACAAGACTTGTAGAATGAATATTTGTAGGCATTCAAAATTTGACCGAATGTGCCAAATTTCGACATTCAAATTCTAATAGAATGTCCCGAAATTCAAATTTAATCATTTGAATCAAATTTCAAATTTTGGGACTATTCGTTTGAATTATCCAGACATTTGTATGTGTACAGGAGATCTGCACCTTTCCAGCATCTGTAAGCATTTGTACGGAACCGTATGGGATGGGTTGCGTACGGGATAACTACAGGATGCATATGCACGTACATGAACGGGTACAGATGTGTACGGATGTTGGGAAGATGCGCGTTTCGTCGACATTCGTAAGTGCAAATTTGAATAAAAAATTTGAACGAATAGATTCGAATTTGCTTCATTCAAATTGAATTTTGTCAAATTCAAATTTAAATAATTTGAATCGAATTGAATTTTCAATTATTCAAATCAACTCGAATAGAAAGTCAAAAAAAATTCTTGCACATCCCAAATTGTAGTGTAGCAATTAATTCTCATCCACTGTCCCATTATAGGCTGGTTTGGTGCTTACCTCCAGGAGACCAGGCCAGCATGGTCTGTTCTGGTTTGGGCTAAGCAATTTGTCCCGAGGTTGAGTTGATTGTTCTTGGCCCAGATGAAGGCTGCTGTGTTCCATGCCAGCTGCTGCACCAACTCTGAAACTCATGCCAGCTTCAGAGCCAGTTGGTGAGCGTTAGGGACCTCCAAAGGCCAGCTACAAATGTTCCTGACCTGTGCATCTCCTGGAGAACCAACTTTGGCAGTGTACCTTGCTGCACTGTGAAATGGGTCCCCCATGGTATACCAGTCATCTTTTTGGGTGCCGTAGTCCAATCTACACACTGTCCTGTGCAAGTGGAGCACTTTGGGAGGGGGTGGGACCTCTGCTATTCTGGACAAGTGTGCAGATGGTAAAAGCCGAACCTGGATGTGGTCTGGTCTACTGCCCAATGTGAGCCAGTTTGGTCTAGTGATTAAGGAGCCAGATCTTATCTGGGGATACCAGGTTCGATTCCGCCCTCCCCCATGAAGGTGACCTTGGTTTAGTCACAGCTCTCTTCTGAGCTCTCACAGCCCCACCTACCTCACAGGGTGTTCTCTTGTGAGGAGAAGAATAGAAAAGCGTTCTCAGACGCTTTGAATCCCCTTGAATCCATAACGAGAGATGGATTTGAATGACAATAAAGAATAAACAGGAAACCAAGGGGAGACAAAGATGCGGAGCAATAAATGATGGATACAGAATACTGAAGTCAGATAAGCGGTGGAAGTTAAGGGAATTTTAATTAATGTAATGATGGAAAGAGTGTGTAAATGGTTTCTCTTTTTTTTAGTTTGTGGAAAATCTCAATAAATAATTTTTTTTAAAAAAAGAGGAAAGCGGGGTAGAAAAGTCACGTCTTTTTCCTCTATGAAGCAAAATGCTCAAACTGGCTGCAGTTCAGTGAATATAATTCCTCCTTATTAAAGAACTATGAAATGTGTTCCCTTTTACTCAAGTTATTTTAATGACGCTTATATCAAGTGAAGCTGGGTGATTTTCTGCAAGCAAGCATTTTCCTTTTGTTTCTGAGGTAAACTGCAAAATTAAATTAAGAAAAGATCTTATACTCCCTCAAAAAGCAAATTCCTTTTAAATTATAAGCCTCTTTGGACATCTAACCAAATATCACAGCGGTTGTGAGTTCAGTTCTCTTTAAAATGCAGTATTACATGTCTTTGATAGTCATATCTTTCTTGATATCTTTTACAAAAGTACTTTTTCTATAATTGAATACAGTATTTATAATGATATTTTTTTTCCTGTTGCTTGACATCACATTGTGAAACGTCCTTTTAAAATAAATTAGATGGACAATATTCTAGTATAAATCAAGCAGTGAGTGAGGAACACAGTTTTGGGAACTCCCCAAGCCTTCAATTCCTTCGGACTACATTTATTTATACACAAAGATATAAAAAGAGGTTTTACTTTTCTACCATCTCTTTGGCTGCATTCACACATAGTAAAAAGAAGCACCACTTCTGAGGCAGCTGAGAACAGTTCAGAAATGGTTTGCCCTTTCCAATTCTCATGAATTCTCCCATATCAACCTGCCTGGGCCTTAAGATCTCACCTTAACCCTCTTGGTTGTCCCATCACCTTCAGTGTAAAAGGAGGGAGTACCTGGGACAGGGCCTTCTCAGCAATGGCTCCCAGGCTATGGAATAGTCTTCCCCTTGAGGTGAATCAGGCCCCTTCATTGTATATATTTAGGAGGGCAGTGAAGACCTCTTTGCCCTGGCCTTTGGCTAAATGGGAATATACTGTCTCTTCCCACTTTACAGACACTGACTGTTATTGTCTTAATATATACTGTTCTTTTAATATATGTCTGATATAATAAATTCGGTGAGATATAAATGCTGCTGCTGCTGCTGCTGCTGCTACTACTATTCTAGGCTAGAAAAGGTGGACTAGAGGTGGAATGAATCCATGAGGAATCTACTCACTGGCCCTTTCCGCACTGGCTCTAAAAACGGATTTAGAGCCAGTTCGGGGAGGGATTAAGACGCGGCTTCCACAAAGGGAATGGAATTAGGGACCCTTTGGGAAGCCGCGTCCGCATTCCGGCACACAAGACTGTTTTTTCCCCTGAAACCATTTTGGAAGCAAACACTTCCGCAATGGCAGGGGAAGAGCCGGATTCCCGGTGCATGCCTAGCCTGACAAAGAGGAAGAGCGCATGCCACTGGGAATCTGTCTCTTCCCCTAGCTGTGTGCGGAAGTGTCCTGCTTCTGAACACATCCAGGGGGAAGAGATGGATGTAAGACCTGAATTTTTCAGGTCTTACATTTAATCCGGATTTCGGCAGCAAAACTGGTTTAAAAATCCGGTCTTGCATGCCAAAATGTGGATGCGGATTCCACAAAGGGTCTCTAATCAGGTTCCCAATGCGGAAGCTGTTTAAGGTAAGTGTCTTTAATCTTACCTTAGGGGCTGTTAAACCGATTTCCCCAGTCAATGCGGAAACACCCTAAGGTTAATGTCTGGTAAAATGGCTTCAGATACATTTTGGCTTCTGCAGACTAGATGTTGACAAATGGAGACCGAGCACACAGTCTACAAGGACTAGATTATTTTTTAGAGAATAGAGATTATGTCTACAGTGCTAGGAAAAAACCTCTCGCATTGACAAATACCTAGGATACAATATTCAGTTCCAAAACAGTATTCTTGCATGATTGCATTTCAACTCCAGGTTGACTTGGTTATAAGATAAAAAACAAATTTGGTGGTCTCTTGGAAGCTTTACAACAAAGCCGGAGTAAGGTGAGTGCAATTCTGGCCTCTTGGACTTCTCCCTCATCATCCTTTCATACCTTTAACATTCTTACTTGTGCCATTTGTCTGCTTTAGGTGTGGAAGTCTGCAATCTTTTCTGATAGGATAGGGCTGTTGGGTTTTATGGATGGTCAGAGCATTTTCAGGCCAAATACCTTAGCCGCAAAGGGCGTGATTCTCCCTCGCCTACTTAAACATGCCCCATGTCTGCAGAACTTGTTGCAGACAATATGGGTGCTTCCGCATTGACCCTTTAACACCCATTAAGACCACATTTTAAACAGTTGGGAAAACCACGTCCGCACAGCAGCACCCATTAGCGACACATCGGGGAGTCCGTTTCCGCATTGACTCCCGCCAGATGTGTCGCTAATGGGTGTTAAGCGGCCCTTAAACCGGTTTCTTGTAAGACCACATAAAAGGTAGTCTTAATGGGTGTTTTTGCTGTTAGGACACATACGAAACGGATGTGTCCACACAGCCAAAAGAGTCTCTAACTCAGTGATGGCGAACCTTTTGAGCTCGGTGTGTCAAAATTCACCAAAAAAACTAGCTTAACTTGGGTGCTGTGTCACATCTAGAAATATCCATAATTATGTGATATTTGTAGTTCTAGTAAAAAAGTTATATTTTTAATATATGTGTTTTATGAAAAGCAAAAACAAATAATTCTTTACATTAGCAACTTTTGTACAAATCTTCAGTTGAAAGTTGGTATTTTGTACACTTCAAGAACAAGCAAGCACTACACGCCCAGGCGCCAGGGTGACGAGGTGTGTCACCCAAAAGGGCTTGGCGTGTCACCTGTGACACGCGTGTCATAGGTTGGCCATCACTGCTCTAACTGGACCCTCCCCCAGCCCACCATGATTGACTCCTCCGGAGCCAAGCATGGTGAGCCGGGGGACTCTGATTTCAGGGCTCGCCCTCACCCCAGGGGGAGCTTCACCTACTTCCCCAACCCACCCTGGGGGCAACCGAACGGAATCCCCTCCTTACCTTAACGCAGCCAGCCCGATTCTGGCTGCGGGGTCCCAGTTGCCTTCACATCTGCGTCCTGTGCACCTCTTCATTGTCCAAGGCCGCGGCTGGCTTCAGGAGGCTCTCTGCGCAGGTGCCGACCCTGGCCAAATGCAGAGAGCCTCCTGAGGCCAGGGTCGGCACCTGCACAGCACTTACCTCAAATTTGGATCTAAATTCTTCCTTCTGCCACATGTGCGGACAGAAGAGGTGTTAGTAGATCTGTATCTACTAGATACGGATCTACCTTAAAACGAATTTCCGAAATCCGGTTCTAGTAGATCCAGATTTCGGAGGTGCTGTGCAGAAGCACCCTACGTCTCTTTATTCTGCAACCTTGGCCCATTTGCTCTTTATATTTCTGATCCTTGGTCTGATATCTGACACCGCAGACCCTCTGGCATCTTGGAACTCGGAACATTTGACTATGCTTTACTCTTCCTCCCCGAAAGAACTTTGAACTTTGGCTGGTCACTACTACTGTTAGCCCTGAGTGTGTGTGCATGTGTTTGCTCTCTAAGACCTGGCTGACTTGGGACACGACAGTTATAATGGCACAGCTGCATGGTCTTCCCATTCACCAGTAGATGTGGTAGTTGTGCCGAGCCCATGTGATTGTACCTGCTGTAAGTGGATACAGCCATTATTTGAATATAATTTCATGGGGAAGTTGGGATGAGAGGCCTGGCTGTAATGATTTTAAATTGCTTTATTTTAGGCTGCTTTTAAAAAAATTCATTGAATTAACTTTTAGTTATTTTATTATTATTTATTTTCAAATTTCATAACCCACCCTGAACTTACGATGAAGGTAGGTGATACATTACTCAAGTTTGTAATATAACTTTATTCAAAATCTATCAAAGAACATGCCTTACTCTTTCTAACATTGGAAAAAGTACTCTAATTCTAGCTGCTTTGTTAATTCTCTAACTCTTCCTGCATTTTCTTTTCCTACAGAAATTAAATCAAGAAATATACTAATGACGGCTGCCGTGTTCTTAAAATGGCCAACAAGTGCTATTTCAGGCAATTTTGGCTCCTTATTTGTTCTTGAAATTTCATTCTTTTAATTTCTTTTCTTTTGGGGATGGAGAGCCAAACCAACTTGCCATAGGCTGAAGTCTCCTATAGAATTCAAACTTGCAATGATTTCAAGTTTACTTCCAAAAAAGTCTTGCCTCTATCTTGTCAAAACAACACCTTGACAAGATACAGGCAGTCTCTAGCTCTTTCCTGTTACAACTCCACTGTCTTTTTAGATATTCTTGACTTCCTCAACATAATATCTGGATTCAACAACAGATTGGTCTGGTTTAGGTTAATGAGTAGGTTACTGCACACGAATGTAATTTTTGACATTTGATTCATAATGAATCGAATATTCAAAAATCCAAATTCGTATGAATAAAGAAAAACAAATGAATGGACATTCAAACCAGTACAAATACATTCATATCTATTTGTTCAAATATTCAATATGTATCCAATGGTACGAATCCTGTACATATTTGTATGCATCCAGTTTTCATTCTCTGTACGGATGTGTACAGATGCGTATGGATACGCACAAGATACTTATCTATCCATACACATACGAATATCTGAATTTTCATAGGAAAAACCCAAAATATTCATATTCATATGAATACTAAATGTAACGACATTTGATTCAAATACAAATGTCCGTATTCGTCCAAATCCATCCGAATAACAAATATTTTGAATATTCATGCACAAATGTAATTTTTGACATCTGATTTGTAATGAATCGAATTTTTAAAAATCCAAATTCGTATGAATAAAGGAAAATTAATGTCTGGACATTCAAACCAATACGAATACATTCATATCTATTTGTTCGAATATTCGATACCAATGATACAAATCCTGTACGCATCCCCCTTTCATCCCGTATATATCTGCATACAGATACACACAACATGTATACAGATATGCACAAGATGCTTATGTAGCCAGACACATATTAATATCTGAATTTTCATACAAAAAACTCAAAATATTTGTATTCATATGAATAGTAAATGTCTGGATATTTGATTCATATATGAATGTCCGTATTCGTCCAAATCCATCCGCATAACGAATATTTTGAATATTCGTGCATATTCCTACAAATGAATCTTCTTACTGGACTCCTGTAGACTTCCATTTAATATTACTTCCTGGAATAGTAATCCTGTAATTCTTTGCACAGGTAAAAACCTAGATATATACATTACTGGGTAAATGAAGCAAATATTGTGAGCCTTGTAGTGGTCACCTTTTCAAGCTGAGAATTTTAGTGACAATACTAGTGATGGGACCATAAAATTAGTAACAGAGTCCTAACTATATGAAGCTTGAAGAAGAACAATTGAGAAAGTTTAGAGCAGCGGTTCTCAACCTTCCTAATACCGCGACCCCTTAATGGAGTTCCTCCTGTCGTGGAGACCCCCAATCATGGGGGCGAGGCAGCTGGTAGGTGGGAGGGAAGGGCAGCGGGAGACTCGTCGCGACTCCTCTGAAAGGGTAGTTCGACCCCTAAAGGGGTCCCGACCCCCAGGTTGAGAACCACTGGTTTAGAGCAATTCGGAGGGATGGGATGCTCATGATAAGGTCCTTTGTTTGTGATTTGAAACTGTATTCTCATTTTTTCTCTCTATCGGGACTTGGGCTTCTTGGTTTTTCCTTATACAAGGACATATGTTGTCTCCGTTACAAAATGTTAATGAATCCTCTGCCACTGCTTACATTTGTAGAGTCTGGGCCCATTGACAAGAAAAAGAAATCTTCCGTGGTTACTCAGCTGGTTGTAACCCTTTCAAAAACAGTGGTCTCGTGTAAAAAGGATGGCCCAGATCACAATCCAAGTTCCAGAGAAAAAAAATTAAAATGGTTTTCGCAAGGCATACACCCCATTTGCTACATTTTCTTTCTGATCCTCTCCATGACATTGTACTTTGCTCCAGCTTAAGGTTCATGCAACAGCTTACCTGTTCGCCATCCTTGGGAGAGGCGCTGGTGGAGGCTTTGGCGCGCGCGTTTGGCAATGAGTTCTGATAAGTCCTCAAAGTTCAAGATGAACATGATGACAACCCCTTCCTCATTCTTTACCGGAACAACATCCACCAAGCACCGAATGCACGAAGCTGCCATTGAAAAGGTGATAAACAGTGAAGTTAACATAGAGAACATTATCTGCAAATAATTAGCCTTGCTGTTCCAGTGTCTCTCATAAGAGAATCCTGAGTATGAAGCTGGATTTGAATATAGGTGCTACGAATGTGCACAAATGTTTTTTTGCATTTGAATTCAAATCGAATGGAATATCCAAACATTTGATTTGAATGTTTAGAATCTGAATGCAACAAAATCCCATTCAAATAGAATACATACAAATCTGTTCTTTCGAATGTTAGATTTGAATCTGATTATACGAATGTTAACAATATTCATATTTGAAGATACAAATGTCAACAATATTCATATGTGTTACATGTATTTGTACGCATTATGTACACATTATACAGTTACGTCTAACACATATATTTCTGAACATATGTATCTTCATATCTGTATATTTGAATGTTTTGAATCATTTGAACAAATGTTTTGTAACATTCAAAATTCATTTAAATTCAAATATGTAGACATTCTATTTGAATTTGAATGTCCACATTTGATCACATTTGATTGAATTCTGGATGTTTAGAACATTTGTGCACATCTCTAAAAGGTGCTATACGAGTCAACAACTTAGTTGTACGATCACTATATATTTATAATACAGTATTCCTTTCTGTTGAATTCATTATAAGATGGGGAAAATACAGTGCGTTTTAGAGAACTCTGTTGAGCTATGGAGTTCTGCAAGGAGGACACCATACATCTGGCCTAGTTCAGTAGCTTCTGGCCCTTTCTGCACTTACTTCCGTTAATCCATATTAGCTAGATCTGTATTAGCTAGATCCAAATTAGACTCAGGAAGAAGCATCTGCATTGAGTGGGCCTAAGAACAGCAAATGTGTGCTATGGAATGCTAGAATGGATATGGCAGTTCTTGATCTGGATTAACAAGTGCAGAAAAGCCCTTTTCCACTAGGGCTTAGAACCTTTCTAAGACCCCATTAGGAACCCAATTAGTACCTGATCGGTGCCAATTGGGAAGGCTCTGTCACCACCTGGACCTCACTGAAGGTCCCATCTGCAAGGCTCTCTCCCAACGAGGGCAGGGTAAATGTGGATTTAATGGGCCCTTCAGGCCCTTAAATCTTGATTTCATGTGGACCTGATTAAAGGTGTCCACAATGGGGTCTTCAGGCTTCAAGAATCCAGATCTCCAGGAGGACCCATCTCAAAGATCTGGACCTTGAAGATCTCAAACTTTGACTGTGTGTGGAAAAAAGAGGCTTATCTGAGCAGGAGGGCCAAGGATGTTGTCTATAGATTTTAAAAAATCATGTAGATGATAACAGCTGATAACTTTATGAAATGTTTTTCCTAGGATAATATTGTGATAACTTAAAAAAATTAAGTCCATGTATCTACTCATTAGTATTCTGGGTGACTTATTACAAAAACGTATTGAAATACAATGTTATCACGCTGGAAATCAACAACAACAACAACAACAACAAAAAACCCTTAATTGCAATAGAGATGACCTAAACAGATTAAGAACACAATTATTATCTTCATAATGAAAAAAAAATACATATGAATTGACCTCCTTTTGCCTCTCACTAGACTTCCCATTTGATAACAATGTATGTTGTTATTTTCTGTGTCTGCTAGGGCCTTTTTCCACTTAGGCTTAGAACCCTTGTAACACCCCATTAGGAACCCAATTAGTACCTGATTGGTACCAATTGGGAAGGCCCTGTCACCACCTGGAGCCCACTGAAGGCCCCATCTGCAAAGTCCTGTTCCCATGAGGGCAGGGGAAATCTAGATTGAATGTGTCCTTCAGGCCCTTAAATCTGGATTTCATATGGACCTGATTAAAGGTGTCCACAATGGGGTCTTCAGGCATCATCAAGATCTGGATCTCCAGGAGGACCCCATCTGGATCTTGAAGATCCAGATCTTTGACTGTCTGTGGAAAGGGGGGAGGCATAGCTACTCCCAGGTGTTTCATGGCATAGCATCACAAACCTTAGGCATTTCCGCACTGCAACGCGTTCCAAACGGAACGCGTTCAGGCGGAAAGCTTAAGACAGCTCCGGGCGCTTTCCCCGTTCACACACAGACGCGCCAGAACGCGTCTGTGTGCGAATGCTCAAAGCGCCGGGAGCTGTCTTAGCTGGCAAATGCCGGCCAGGGGCGCGGAGACAGCCGCGGAGGCAGATCGACAATCAGCTGATTGTCAAACAGCTGATTGTCGAAGCCGCGCCGGCGTCGGAGGCGAGCCCGCAGCTGTTCGGGAGACAGAAGCAGGCGCGAACGCTTCTCCTCCCGAACGCCTGCGGGCGGCTCGTCCGCGTTGGAACGCATGTAGAGCACTTTAAAGTGCTCTACATTTCGAACGCGGAAAAGACAGCTGCGGACACGTCGGAGCGCAAGCCGCGCTCGGGCAATGCGGATGACGTGTCCGCAGCTGTCTTTTTCGCGTTCCGTTCAGCCCCGTGCGAAAACGTCTCTTGAGTCAACGAATGAAATTATTCAATGCACCTCCCTATCAAACTTTCAAAATCTATTAAACAACAACAACAACAGGAAATTTCATGAGCTGAGAGGGAAGGTGATAATTAGTTGAGACAATGGAGAGACAAGATTTAACTCTTTCCTTGTGTGATAAAACACTGAAAAAATCCTTCCTCTCAACCCTAGCCATAGCTTTAATTCCAGAATTACTATATGAAAATCAGGACAGGTTTCTGATTCTTTAATTGTTGCACAGAATACATATTCTGTAACATATCTGGTCCAAAAGTGTCACATCCGGCCAGTCTGGTCGAGCGGTTAGGGAGCTGGACTCTTATCTGGGAATAAGGGTTTGATTCCGCCCTTCCCCATGAAGCCAGGTGGGTGACCTTGGGCTAGTCAAAGCTCTCTTCTGAGCTCTCACAGCCTCACCTACCTCACAGGGTGTCTGTTGTGGGGAGAAAAATAGAAGCTTTGTCAGCTGCTTTGAGTCCCCTTAAATGGGTGAGAAAAGTGAGGTAGAAAAGCCAACTCTTCTTCTTCTTATGAATATTTGTGCACATTCCTAGTGCAGACAGGCAAGTTTTGATTCTGCAGCTATTCCAGAAAACGCATGTTGCTCAATTCTGGCAAGAAATTGCTGAGGTTTTTAATCTGGAGCAGGTAGTAAGCTTACGGCAGGGAATGAAGGAATTAAAAATTGACAGAACGTTTCTCCACCTTTCTAGTTTCTTCTTTTACTATTGCATTTTCCCGGATCAATCTGGCTTTCAGTAACAGTACAATTAGTGTACGGCACACACCCTCATTATTTCAGCTGATGAGGCACTTGTATAAATAAAAGGCTTAGCGTATCATCTGTCACCATGTAACATGTTTTCTATACTTTTCTGGCAGTGTTCCCCCCCTCCGCCTCTCTCATCCATGCAACAGGATGATAGAGGATGGGATTGCTTTGGTCCATACAGTTTTAAAGAGCTCTGGGTCCCATAATCAGAAGCAGATGGCCGGCCAGCGTCTCAGAACTTCAAAATCTAGTGTGACGTCAGCTATGTGTTGTGTACAAAAGGAGTCATTGGGCGGGGTTGGGGTGCAGGAGCAACAGATCCATTTAAATCCTTTTGAAGTCCAGGCACTGCGATTTTCAAATCTATTTAAGAGCCAGAAGGCACAGGAGTTAAAGGAGTCAATGAAGGGATCAGCCATTTAGGGGTGGGAAATGGCCCCATTGCAAGCAAGCTCACCGTCTTGTTTAAAGCATAAGCGTTCAGCACCCTTCTAAGGACCTTAAAAATTGGACTTTGAAACAAAATTCTGTCTCCGTAAAGCAGCAACAACAAAAGAGAACAAAACACAGCCATCGAAAAACATTGTTTTCAACACCCCAGAGGGATGTATTTAATTACTGTTCTTTACGGGAAAAACAAACAACTTCGGCATAACATCGTTAAAGTTCATGCTATTTGCAACTGAAGTATTAATCACTTTATACTGGAAACTGTCCAAACTAGGGGACGATTTAGCTCGTTCAGAGTTTATTACAGCACAATCCGTTTTAGCTAGAGTGGCAACTGCTTTTAAAAGCTGACTGTGTTCATATGTACCAAAGGAAGAGTCCCGGCAGCTCCTTAGACCCAGTAGCATGTGGCCTGCGTGTTCTCATCCCAACTCTGATCCACCTTTTCTAGTTTAGAATGTTCCTGAGAAGGGGAGGGTCTCTGTCACTCTGGTGCCACAAGCCACTTGACTGTTTTATTTATTGGAATTTTATACTGCAGACCTCTGAAAACTCATGTGTGAACATGGCCTTTGTGCAGTAGTTAAATGCAATCTGAATAATGTGGACAATGAGGTTACCTCTACATATAGTACGTAAGAACATAAGAGAAGCCCTGCTGGATCAGGCCACAGCCCATCTAGTCCAGCGTCCTGTCACTCATGGTAGCCCACAAAATGCTCATGGGCATCTCAAGCAGAGACAAGGACAAACTTGCAGCTACCTGGGCTCTCAAATCCCAGCAAATGGCCTGCTTCTCCCCCAGCCTGAAAGATGTACCTAGGCATTCATTCTAGTAGCCATTGATAATCTGTTGTCCATAAATTTGTCTAATCCTTCCATAAAGCCATCTAGGCTGGTAGTTGTTACCACTTCTTCCGGCAGTAAATTCCATAAACCAATTACCCTCTTGGTGAAGAAATACTTGTCGGATCCGATTCTCCTACCCATCAGCTTCATAGATGCCCCCTGGTTCTAGTGTTGTGTGATAGAGAAAGTTTTCTCTATCCACCTTTTCTATACTGTGCATAAGTGTATATACTCCAATCAGGTCCCCTCTTAAACGCCGTCTCTCCAGACTGAAGAGGCCTAGACGTTGCAGCCTGGTTTCGTGAGGGAGGTGTTCCAGACCCTTAATCATTCTGGTTGCCCTTTTCTGCACCTTTTCCAGTTCCACAATATCCTTTTTGAGGTGTGGTGACCAGAATTGTACACAGTATTCCAAATGTGGCCTCACCATAGATTTATAGAGAGGCAAAATGACACTTGCTGACACTTCTTTTAGGTATGATCCGGATTTGCAAATGGGTACTTCGGTGTTTCCATGGCAGGCAGGCTAGCACCCATTGCTATTGGGTGCTAGACCACCCATGGAAACACATTGGCCGCATACCCATTAGAAGCTTAATCCAGTTTCCTTAAACTGAAATAATAGAACCGGATGCAAACGCGAATTTGCCTGTTCCCATTACTTTCAGCTTAATCGCGTTCAATCCGGATTCTGAGGATCGTATGTGGCGTACGTGACTCAAGGGGGGACTCAAGTGGCTACTTTTTAAAAGCCTCTTTTTGGGGCTGCCCTGCCCTCTTTCTCCTGGCAAGAACGCGCCACCCATAAGGGACCCCTTCAGGGAGCCTAGCTGGGTGGCTGGATGGATAAAAATGGCATGGCAGCCAGCGATTCTTTCCCCTCCTCTCTCCATTGCCCCGGGCACACAGCAGCAGCAGCAGCAGCAGCAACTCAAGTCCCCTTCACAGCCACAGCCTTTGAAACAGAACCAGCTGCTTTCCTTTCCCTTTCTAAAGGTCAGAACTTTCAGAATTGCGCAAATTTGCAACATTTTCATAAGGTGTGAAGTGGGTGGATCGCTACAGTGTAGCTTAAAGGAGTGGATTTTTATAGTGGCTGTTTTGAGGGGTGGATTTTTTCACGAAATCACTATCTTTGGAAGCAAGCTATTGGGGGAGGGAAACCCTAAACACGGATTCTCATCCCTTAACACCCTACGGTCCCCACAGTAAAAAATGTAAAACGTTTCAAGTGCACGAACCAGACTGAGACCTGTTGAAATGAGGATTAACATTTACAACGCTTTGGGACAATTTAACACACGGAAAGCGTGTTAAGCCAAATTGACGTGGGGTCTGCCAGGATTGAAAACGGTTTGAAATTGAAATAAGGTTGTAATGGGGATGCGGCCATTGGGTACTTCCTTTAATCTGGATCTACTAGATCCAAATTAAGGGAAGTACCCATTCCTTAGATCTCGATCTTCTTAGATCTGGATTAAAGGAGTGTGGTGGGAAAACATCCTAAAAGTGGAGGCAGCTAGTTAGGGTCATCTATAGTTCTTGGTTTTTCTCTGTTTTAAAACCCTGTGATTGCCATTTTTGTAAGTCTCAGGTAACTTTTGAAGCGTAGAGACTTTCTCCTTGGGAAGCTGGGAAAATGTCTTTTCTCTCTTACTTCCACATTATGTAGTTATTACAGTACGTCACACTATGGGGCAGAGTTCATCAATACCCATTGTCTGTGGCCTCCTTACCTGAGCAAATCAAATGCGTGCAACAGGATATATTTGATTATGAAGCCAATCAGAATTTAGTTTTTTAGATTGTTGGCTGTCAGTGGCTTCCGGTGCAAGAAATTAAGCTTCCTTTGTGCCCTTAGCCAATGGGCTCTCTGAGTTTTTCACACACGGCTGTCACAACTCCCCCTTTTCCTCAGTCCTGAACAAGCTGGGTGCCACCTATTTGAATCAAACCAAATGCCTGAAAATCTGATTCGATTTGAATCTTTTAAATTCAAATTCAACAAGATTTGAATCTATTTGAATTTTTTATTCGAATCTGCACATACGAACGTCAAAAACATTTGTATGTGCACGTACTCATCTTCACCGTATCCGTACACATCTGTACTCATCCGTACATGTCCGTATGCATCCTGTACTTATCCCGTATAGAACCCGTTTTTGTCCTGTACAGATCCATACAGATGTGTACAGATGTGGGAAGGATGCAAGGTGTGCATTGTGTATGAACCCATACACATACAAATGTCTGGATAATTCAAACGACTAGATCCAAAGTTTGAAATTCAATTTGAATGTTTATGTTCGGACTTCTATTTGAGTTCAAGAGTCAAAATTCCACACATTTGATCGGATTTTGACTGCTTAAGAATATTCATGCACATCTCTATGTTTTAATTATTTTATTTATGTAAATCACTTATGGGACAGGATCATCCCTGTCCAGCTCCCTAACCACTACACCAAACTGGCTCATGAATGTTCTAAACCTTCGAAATCCGATCAAATTCGATCCAATGTGGACATTCGAATTCGAATAGAATGTCTTCACATGCGGATTTAAACATTCAAATGAATTTTGAATGTTCCAAAACATTTGTTTGAATCATTCAGATCATTTCAATGTACAGATACATATGTATTATATACCTATCTGTATGAATATCGTACCTATATGTACGCATTTGTGCTTATAATACGGGATGAAAACAGGATGCATACGGGAGAGAGCAGGATGCATACGAAATGCGTACAGATACGTATAACACATATGAATGTTGTTGACATTCGTATCTTCAGATTCGTATCTAACATTCAAACGAATAGATTCGAATGTATTGGATTCAAATCGGTTTTTGTTGCATTTGGATTTTAAACATTCAACTTGAATCTTTTGACATTCAAATTGAATTGAATTCAAATGCAAAAAAACCATTTGTGCACATCCCTAGTTGAGTGTGCTTTCTCAGCTGGGCCCTGCTGCTGGAAGGTTTATATATTTGTAACTGTTATGGAATAAGCAATACTGTGATTTTCTTCCAGCTCATATATATCACACCGATAACAAAGGAGACAGCATACAAGTCCAAGTCCTGGATGGCAGCTTTTGTAGTTCAGAGGGAATATGAAGAACCTTAGGAAGATGAAGTACAATGCGCTGACAGGCTTTCACAGTATTTTCTTGTAAATTATGATGTTAAAGATAGTAAGAAATGTTTTAAATTTAACAGCGGTGTTTGTCAGCCAGGAATGTCTGCTGTGGGGATTTGTAGCTTAATTGCGCCATCTTTCAGAAGATTGTAATTTGAGAAGAGACCTTTAGTCCCATGTTTGGAGACTGGCTGGTCTTTGGCCTAAGGGGATGGCTGCTACCTGGATGGATCTCAGATGTGTTGTGGAGATTGTTCAAAGCCAAGAAGTGGCATCTTTTCATGTCCTGGTAATACAAAGAAGGGAGCCACGGTGCACAGGAGTGGCCAAAAAAGCCAACGCAAGCGCTAGGAATAATTAGGAAGGGAACAGGAAACAAAGCAACTGTTGCATTGCTTCTAAATAAATCTATGGTGAGGCCACATTTGGAATATTGTGTGCCATTCTGGTCACCAGACCTCAGAAAGGATGTGGTGGAACTGGAAAAGGTGCAGAAAGGGGCAACCAGAATGATCAAGGGGCTGGAACAACTCCCTTAGGAAACAAGGCTGCAACGTCTAGGGCAGTGGTTCCCAAAGTTGTCTGGGCTACGACCCATTTAATATAAGTTTACCAACTTGGGACCCACCTCTAGGGAATTTAACCGTTACCAATATGAATAAAGGACTTTTCAAATAACAAAGTTTTAATACAATTTTTTTTATTACTTAATTATATAATTACATCAAAAAAGTTATTTCAAATACGGTTAAATTTCCTAGAGGTGGGTCCTGACCCACAGTTTGGGAAACCCTGGTCTAGGGCTCTTCAGCCTTGTAATATGGCATTTAAGAGGGGACATGATTGAAGTATGTAAAGAAGAAAAAGAAGGAGAGGGAAAAGGAGAAGAAGAAGGGTTGGCTTTTCTACCCCGCTTTTTTCACCCATTTAAGGGGATTCAAAGCAGGTGACAAACCTTCTGTTCTTCTCCCCACAACAGAACACCCTATGAGGTGGGTGGGGCTGTGATTGCTCAGAAGAGAGCCGTGACTAGCCCCAGGTCACCCAGCTGGCTTCATGGAGGAGGGTGGAATCAAACGTGGTATTCCCAGATAAGAGTCGGGCTCCTTAATCACTAGGCCAAATTGGCTGACATGCATGCATGTAAAAACACGCATGGTATAGAAAAGGTAGGTAGAGAAAAAATATTTTTTTCTGTACAACACTAGAACCAGGTGACACCCTATAAAACTGATAGGTAGGAGAGTTAGATCAGGCAAAAGGAAGTATTTCTTCTCCCAGAGGGGTTATCAGTCGATGGAATTTGCTGCCAGAAGAGGTGGCAACAGCAACCAGCCTAGATAGCTTTAAGGAAGGGTTAGACAAATTCCTGGATGACAAATGTATCAATGGCAACTAAAATGGATGCCTAGACTAGAGAGAGACAGGTAGGATACCTCTCAAGGCCATTTTCAGAGAGTCGAGGGCAGGTGAAGGTTTTGCCTTTGGTGGACCACCACCGTATGAAACAGGGTGCTGCACTAGATGGGCTGTGGCCTGATCCAGCAGGACTCCTCTTGAGTTCTTATGGAGTAGATGGGCTGTGGCCTGATCCAGTTGGGCTCCTCTTAGGTTCTTAAGGAGTAGATGGGCTGTGGCCTGATCCAGCAGGATCCTCTTATGTTCTTATGTTCCTGCTTGTGGCTCCAACCTAGTTCAGTGGGTATGAGTAATTGTGTCCTCAGTGCATAATTTGACAGATGCTGTGTCACCTTTCTGTGCTTTTCGTGAGCAGTGCTTCCACTCCAGTTTGCACGTAGCTTTTACCGTGACGAGGACAAGCTTGTTAGTTACCCTTTCTCCATAAGAAGAGTGAGCATTGGGATGTCAGAAACAGGGTCACCTCTTCAAGGTCTGCAATAGAAATGCTTTGCAATATTTCTGGGGAAATACCAGGGACTATTTCTGTGTCTTTCTCTGCTTTGCCATCTTAAGAAAGCAGAAAAAAGTACAGCAGCTCCTCCTTTAAAGTGAATTCCTTTATCATGAAGATTATTATTCTTGCATGTTTTCCTGCTGAGGTAGAAGAAGAAGAAGAAGAAGAAGAAGAAGAAGAAGAAGAAGAAGAAGAAGAAGAAGAAGAAGAAGAAGAAGAAGAAGAAGACTTGGCTTTTCTATCCCACTTTCCGCACCCATTTAAGGGCTGACAAAACTTTCTATTCTTCTCCCCACAACAAAACCCCTGTGAGGTGGGTGGGGCTGTGAGAGCTCAGAAGGAGAGCTGTGACTATCCCAAGGTCATCCAGGTGGCTTCATGGAGGATTCAAAAGTCAAAATATATTTGTGCATATCCTTAATCTGATCTACCAGGCATGGTGCTTCACAACTTTAGTTACCTCTAAACTAAGTATTGTTATTTGGGTAACTGAAATCATTTCCCCAGGGAAGGGCAGATGGTAGATGGATTGGGTGCCTGCAGTTTGGGATGCCCAATCCATTGCAAATTTACCCAGCGCTTCACCAAGTGCTAGGTAAGTATGATTGCTTCTATGCTAGACGCAACCACCTTGCCATGGCATGCTTGGCACTGGTGCACACATGCACCTGTGCCCACCCACCACATGCACCACTCACCTGGAGGAGGTGTGAACAGCGCATGTCAGCCTTTATTAGCAGGCAGCTGGTGTCACTGAGGGACATGTTTACATGCTCCATCGCTGTCCTGGGCAGGGGACACTTCCTGCACATGTGCAGATGCATCTGTGCGGGGTGAATACTCCGTCTCAGAGCATCTCTGGGCTTCCCATTTTCGCAAAGTGCAAAAAGGCCGTTAGTGTGATCGTGCTCTGCAGAGAGTAATTGATATGTTGGTTGTAAAGAAATAAACTTGTTTTAATCTTACGCCTGTCTTAGTTTGAGTTATGCTGTCTTACTACGCTACCATTACAAATGAAGACACCAGCAGCAGATGGAGGACAAGTGGGAAGGCCTTACCAGGATTCGTCCATCATCTCTGAAGCGAGGAAAACAAAAGCAAACAGGCTTCTGGTGAAATATGCATCGAAGGTCAATTTGCAACAGTTTCCTTATTTCAAGGATGACTAACAAAACCTGGTACCTTCCCCTTCTCCCGCAATGCTTGCATGCTGGACACTAGGGAGCTGAACAAATTAGGGTTGTGCACAATTGGTTTTGTTTTGTTTTTTTTTGCATTCAAATTTGAGTCAAATTGAATGTTTAGACAGTCGATTCGATTCAAATGCAAATGCAAAAAAACATTCGTGCACATGCCTAATTCGTTCAGATCTCTAGTGTTCAGTATGCAAGCTTTGCAGGAGCAAGGGAAGATTCGAATGTTTAGTATCCGAATGCAGCAAAATCCAATTTGAATCGAATACAGTTGAATCTATTTGTTTGAATGTTAGATTCAAATCTCACGATAAGAATGTTGATAACATTCGCATGTCGCACATATCTGTCCGCATTTCGTACGCATCCCATTTTATCCCATATGCATCCCGTTTTTGTCCTGTACTTTCTGCGCAAATGTGTACAGATATGTATGAGATTCGTACAGATACATATGTAATACGAATAATGAATGTTACAAATATTCGTGGACATCCCTACAGGACAGAGCTGTAGGAAGCTATCTAAATCCAGAGGGGATCTGGAACCTGAACATATTTGGGGCCACACCTAAGGTCTGCATAGCCTTATTCTAAGGGGATGTCCTCCTGGGTTGTAGTCTGACAACTCTATAAAAGGTAGGGATGTGCACAAATTTTCTTTTGCCTTCGAATTCAATTCAAATGTTTCGAATCCAAATGCAACAAAATCCGATTTGAATAGAATACATTCAGATCTACTTGTTTGAATATTAGATTCGAAGCCAAAGATACGAATGTCGACAACATTCGTATTTGAAGATACGGATGGCACCAACATTTGTATGGGTGCTTCCACACAGGCCTTTTAACACCCATTAAGCCAGTGGTTCTCAACCTGGGGGTCGGGACTCCTTTGGGGGTCGAGCTACCCTTTCAGAGGGGTCGCGACAAGTCTCCTGCCGCCCTTCCCTCCCACTTCCCAGCTGCTCTACCCCCATGATTGGGGGTCTCCACAACATGAGGGACTCCATTAAGGGGTCGCAGCATTAGGAAGGTTGAGAACCGCTGCATTAAGCACACATTGGGAAACCTGTGTCCACCCACACGTACCTATTTAGCACACTTCCGGTGAGGCGCGTCCGCACATAACGCCCATTAAGCACGCATTTGGAAAACTGCATCCGCACAGGCGGGCCTGTTTAGCACACTTACTGCGAGGCATGTCCGCGCATATCCGTCTCTAATGTGTGCTTAATGGGGTTTAACTGCACAGCACACTGAAGGTGGTCTTAATGGGTGTTTTCCCTCTAGATCCGCATTAACGCAGCACGCGTCCGCATACAGACGGGAGAGAGAACACATGCGGCGGGACAGGAAGTCGCCATGTTGAGTGGGGCAGCGTGGCGTGGAGCAGCCATGTTGAGAAGGTAGGGCGAGGGGTGCTCGCGTACTGAAGTCTGCCGCCGCCCCGGTGGGCCTAACCAGGGCTCCCTGCCCGCTCACAGCGGCCGGGGCCCAGAGTCGAGCGAGGGACCTTGCTAGTCCCTGCGGGGACCACTTGGGCCACCAGGAAGGGCCTGCTTGAGGGCAGCTGACACTGCCGTGTACGGCCAGAAAGCAGTGGCTGACAAAGCTTCTGTTCTTCTCCCCACGATAGAACACCCTGTGAGGTAGGTGGGGCTGTGAGAGCTCAGAAGAGAGCTGTGACTAGCCCAAGGTCACCCAGCTGGCTATGGGGGGTGGGGGGAGTGTGGAATCAAACCCGGTACTCCCAGATAAGAGTCCGGCTCCCTAACCACTAGACCGGTGATGGCCAACCTATGACACGCGTGTCACAGGTGACACACCAAGCCCTTTGGGGTGGCACACATGGTCACCCTGGCACCTGGTCATGTAGTGCTTGCTTGTTCTTGAAGTGTACGAAATACCAACTTTCAATTGAATATTAGCAAACGAAATTCAGCAACAAAAGTCACTAATGTAAAGAATTATTTGTTTTTGCTTTTAATAAAATATTACTAGAGGTACAAAATTCACAAAATTATGGATATTTCTAGATGTGACACAGCACCCGAGTCAAGCTAGGTTTTTTTGCGAATTTTGACACACCAAGCTCAAAAGGTTCGCCATCACTGCATTAGACCAAACTGGCTCAAGAAGCAGTTTCCCATTGCCTACTTCTGCGGATCAAACTGACAGTGCTCACAAACTGAGGTTTTTAGAACCACACAAAAGTTTTGTTTTACGCCTTTATCATGCATAATAAATCATTAGAGAATGCTTCTTTTTCTTTTTGTTTTTCTAGTGCACAAGCAGTACTATTAATCATCATTACAGATAAGTGTTTCTTTCGTGATGAACAATCACTACATTTTTGGACATATAAGACCCACACTTTTCCCCAAAACTATTTCTCTTAAAATCACCCTGCGTTCCATCTTTCCTAAATGTCCCATGGCAAATTCAAGATGCATCTTATATTCCAGCGTGAGCCAGTTATATTGTGAGCCAGTTTGGTCTAGTGATTAGGGAGTCAGACTCTTATGTGGGAATACTGGGTTCGATTCTGCCCTCCTCCATGAAGCCAGCTGGGTGACCTTGGGCTAGTTACAGCTCTCTTCTGAGCTCTTGCGGCCCCACCTACCTCACAGGGGGTCTGTTGTGAGGAGAAGAATAGAAGCTTTGTCATCCACTTTGAGTCCCCTTAAATGGGTGAGAAAAGCGGGGCAGAAAAGCCAACCCTTCTTCTTCTTCTTCTTCTTCTTCTTCTTCTTCTTCTTCTTCTGTGGTACGAAGAACAGTCCTTTTGCTCCAGTTTCCCCCATTTTAACATTGGATTCCCTTCTTTCACCGTCCTTTCCTTCTTGCTCTTTTATTCGGAATTCCTCAGCCTTACCCTGTAAGTGTTAAAATTTCCCAGCATTTCTCATTGTTCTGTCCTTTGGGAGTTGTTCCAGCACATCACAGATGTTAAGCCATAAAAAAAAAAGGCATCGATCTCTATATATCAGAATAAAAGTCTCGGAACGCTGCCTGGAGCTGGAATGTGTTCAGGGGTTCATCAAAACAATGGGCATCCCATAAGGCAGTGGTTCTCAACCTTCCTAATGCCACAACCTCTTAATCCAGTTCCTCATGCTGCGGAGACCCCCAGCCAGGGGCGCAGGGCGGCTCTGGTGAGGATGAAGTGGGTAGTTCGACCCCCAAAGGGGTCGCGACCCACAGGTTGAGAACCGCTGCTATAAGGGGAGGGTGTGCAAAAGGGTTGTTCTCCATACAGCATTCAAAACAGGCAGAATTGGTCCTTTGTGCTTCATCTTGCCCTCCCAAGTCCTCTTCTGCAGGCTTCTCAAACATCGGCCGCATCCCCATTACAACCTTATTTCAGTTTCAAACCATTTTCAAACCTCGCAGACCCCACGTCAGTTTGGCTTAACACGCTTTCCGCGTGTTAAATCACCCCAAAGCATTGTAAATGTTAATCCTCATTTCAGCAGGTCTCACTCCGCTTCGTGCACTTGAAATGTTTTACATTTTTTACTGTGGGAACCCTTCCGTGTTAAGGGATGAGAGGTTCCCTCCCCCAATAGCTTGCTTCCAAAGCAAGCTGTAAAATCCACCCCTGAAAGCAGCAGCCACTACACTGTAGCAATCCAAGCACTTCACACCTGATAACAATCTTGCCATTTTGAAAGTTCTGACCTTTAAAAAAGGGAAAAGAAAGAAAAGCAGCTGCAGGTTTGGGGAGATGTGTGTTTTTAAGGCTGTGGCGGTGACGGGCGAAAGGGGCTTGAGTTGCCACTGCTGCTGCGTGCCCTGAGCAATGAGGAGAGGAGGGGAAAGAATTGCTGGCTGCCCGCTGCCGTTTTTCCTCCATCCAGGCAAGCGGCAGCCACCCAGCCACTGAGCTAGGCTCCCTGAAGGGGTCCCTTATGGGTGGCATGTTCACGCCAGGAGGAAGAGGACAGGGCAGCCCCGAAAAGCGGTTTTTAAAAAGTAGCCACTGGAGTCCCCCCCTTGAGTCACGTACGTCCTCAGAATCAAGATCGAACGCGATTAAATTGAAAGTAATGGGATCAGGCAAATCCGTGTTTGCATCTGGTTCTGTTATTTCGGTTTAGGTAAACTGGATTAAGCTTCTAATGGGGATGTGGCCATCCTTTCATGTCGGAAGCAGTGAAATGAACCATCCAGGTGAGAAAGAAAGAACAGGGAAGGCGCTTGGCAGAGCAATGGATGCCTAGGTACCACTCCTGGCTGGAGAGGCTGCTTCATTGCAACTGGGTATATTTATATCACCAACCCAAATTTCCTTTTTGTCTAAACCTTTGGATGCCTGCATAGCTTATTCACCTGTTATATTGCTTCCTATTCACTTTCCTATTTTCATTTGCCTACTTGGCTTCAAGATCTGCAAAATGTCACACTTTCAAATCTCTGTTACACATTATTACTATTTGCTGTTTTATTTCAAATAACATTCAAAGCAATCTCACATTCAGATAATCAAGGATTCTGACCACAGTTCAGCCTCAAGTAAATCTCCATTTATTGATACACGGAAACATGCACGCAAGGAAAGGAGGGTAGACCCGGTTTTACTAAATCCGGATGCCTGGTAGATCCGGACTTATGGGTGTAGATCTGCATCTAATAGATGTGGATCTACCCACCCCCGTCCTTCCGCACATACAGCAGAAGGACGGATTAAATCCCGATTTGAGGTAGCCCTCCCCCTGTGACTAGCTCAAGGTCACCCAGCTGGCTTCGTGCAGGAGGACTGAACCAAACCCGGTACTCCCAGATAAGAGTCTGGCTCCCTAACCACTAGACCAAACTGGCTCAGAGGAGTGGTCAATACAAGAACATGTTGACTTGGAAGGCTTAAAGAGCACGTCATAGGGTGTGCAGTCAGAATTGCTTTATATATGGTATTTTATTTTTTGAAAGTTGAGGGTATTGAAAATTCAGAGAACTGGGAAGGATCCAGAAGAGAATTCTAGAGATGTTTTAAGATGAGAAAATAAAAAGATAAAAGAAGGACTTTTACAGCTTTCTAAGTCTTGGTATGTTTACATGTCTGGATTTAGAGGTTTTTGTGTTACACTGGCAATACCCACTGATTACAACACTCTATCTAGCTTCCTGAAATGACTTTCCAACCAGTGTACGGGAAGGAACATTAAGTGCACCGATTTCTCAGTACATTGACACACCTTTCCCATTTCATCCTTGCCTGGGAAAAATAAGGATTAAATATTTAGAACGAAGTTTCATGCTTCAAGAAGTTATCTATCTATCTTCCAATACTTTCATGAGTGTGCAAATGTTGTTCCATACGTTTTTGGCAGCTTTCTGCTGTTCCATCAACATTTATTTTAAAATATGGGTTTCAGATAATAAATGGAGTGCATACATTGATCGGCCAAGTCAATCTCACCCAGTGTTATACAATGGTTAGAATACTAGACTACACTAGACCATGATGCTTCATCAGAAGTAACTTTAAGTTAGACTCCGTGGCCCTTTCTTCACTTATCTTTAGTCTGGTTTGCAGAAGAATCAGAACAGTTGGCTTTTCTACCTCGTTTTTCTCACCCATTTAAGGGGACTCAAAGCAGCTGACAAACCTTCTGTTCTTCTCCCCACAACAGAACACCCTGTGAGGTGGGTGGTCCTGTGAGAGCTCAGAAGAGAGCTGTGACTGTTGAGGAGGGCAGAATCAAACCCGGTATTCCTAGACAAAACTTTCTGGTCTGGGGCTTGCGGCCCACACACTAGTGTGAGCCATCAGAATTCCCCCCATCATAGCACAGTCTTTCTGTAGCTGTTTTTGCACTGCCACTCAGAACCCGAATAAGACCCCATTAGGAACGTGGTTGGTACCAATTGGGAAGGTCCTGGTAACATGCAGAACCCCACTGAAGACTCCATCTAGCTGACCCTGTCTCTACAAGGGCAGGAGAAATCCTCTGCCTCCACCATGCCCCCCAATGCCTCCACCACCTCCACCACCCCATGGCGGCATCGTGGCTGCCCACTTCAACTGGCAGTGGAGGCAATTGCACCCACATCTGTCAATGCAGCTGCCGCTGTTGCTGCCACCGCCAGCTCCCCCCCCCAGGAGGCTGATTTGGCTCTTGGGAGGTGGCAGCCAGAGGTGGTGCGTGGTGGGAGCATTGGGGCAATGATTGTGCCCACCAGCTGAAGCAGGCAGCCGTGATTCACTGCTCTCCCACCCATGCAGCCTTCTGGGGCCTGATCTGGCCCTCAGGAGGCATCCTGCGGCGTCCGCACAGTGTCCTGCATAGCACCCATTTGAATTGGGTCCTCATGGGTCTGTGTGGACTTATGGGGTCTTCCCAGAGATCTGGATCTTCAAGATCTGGATCCCAGGGAGGACCCCATCTCAAAGATTCGGATCTTCTAGATCCGGATCTTTGAGGCTCCATGCAAAAGTGGGGAGTGTTGGACTAGGTCATGGATCAGACCATGGACCAGGCCAAAATGGTGCCATATCTCACTTCAAGAGGTCCACAGTTGAACTAGTCTTTATATTCCAGATTATGCCGGGCATGCAAGAAGCACAACTCCAAAATCTGGAATACAGTAAGGGGAGGGGGCTTAGGGTAGTGCACAAGGAAGCAATGCTGGAAGTGGTGCCAGAAGTTGGCATATGCCAAAAAGAGCCCGGATAGAACTTCAAAGGTCCTGAGGTCTGGGTCTAGGGCTTGAAGCTGGCATCTGGGGCTGGAATGGAACAGCTGTCTGAAATGTGGATAGCCCTTAAGGTTAATATGCCCCAGTGTGGGCTAGTCTACATAGTATAGGCCAACCCCCTAAATTTTAATTTGGGGAGCTTCATGGTTAACAATAGTGAATCAGTGAAGGACCAAGAAAAATATCAAGCTAAAGGTACTGGGAAAAAAGGTGTGTGGCAATTTGTGATGACACTAATGTGGACAATGGTAAAAATTTGGGCAGTAAGGTGATACCAAAAACAATAAAACTTCAAATCTGGAAACAGCCTTACTGTTTTTATTTCCCTTTCCCTAAAAGAGCTGCAAACATTTCAGACTAGCCAATGCTGGCATCAGTAACAAAAACAAGAGAAAACAAGCGAAACAGAGATTCACACCTGAGTTCTGCAAACACACAAGCTACTAGTTACTCACCCCCAGGGATTACACCAATACACAGTAAACAAGTTAGCCTCAATGGCCTGCCATCAACACATCCACTCAAGGAAACAATGCCAACAGGGTGCAGGCAGGGAAAGACCAATGACTCATCAGCAACTCAAACAAAGGAAGAGCTGACAAACAGCCAGCAGACTAGACTACATTATAGATAAGAAGAGAAACAAGTTCCAGTAAGACACCAGTCTTACACCAGGTGGATATTGCAGCTACATCTGAAAACTTAGGTTCTCAGAAGAAGAAACCTGGAACATGGCATAACAGCCCCCAAACTGCTACAAATGAGAAGATACTGAATAACATACTAAACAAAGAGCTGAAGAAACTAGCAGAAAGGGCCATTCTCTTTATCCCTCCCTGAAGACTAGGATGATGCTGAGAAGCCAAGAGAATGGACTCAGATGAGAAAAGAAACATTGCTTCATTTGCCCAGGTTCCATACAGCAAAATGGGTGAACTCTTTCATCCATGGTTAAATGATAGATGAATGTTGTTTTATCAGGGACTCACCTAAGTGTGCCAATTTAATAAGTTACAGGGTGTTCCGTAAACACTTAGACAAGTCTTCTATATCTACTCCTAAATTCCTCTTTCATTTGATTTTTGTCATGTCAGTTCATGCAGCTATAATTGGGTTATTAATCACTTCCTGGTGTTTACTGCGCTTCATGTTTCCCACATCATCTGAGGATAGGTGACATGCACAAAACAAACAAAGTTGTTATCTAATGACCTTGAAATAATTTCCCTTAGATCAGCATTAATAATATATTGAGCTTCATGAAGGAGAAAAAAAAATGCTTCCTACGTATGCACAGAAAAATATTTTATATAGATTTTAGGCGTTCCTTTCCCTTTCCTGTTTAGCCGAATTAATACATCTTTGGTTGTGCTGATTTTTGCAAAAAGTGCTAAGTATTCTATTCATTATTCCCCATCCTCAGTGACCAATAGTAGGGAAGTGCACGAATATTCAAAATATTTGTTATTCAGACAAATTTGGACATTTGTATACGAATCAAATATCCAGATGTTCACTTCTTAGTATTCGTACAAATATGAATATTTTGAGTTATTCATACGAATAATTTGGACGTTTGTATCCGTATGGATACATACGCATCGCAAACGTATCCGTACTCATTAGTACTGATATGTACTGGATGAAAATGGGATGTGTACAGATGCATATGAGATTAGTGTAATTGGATATGTATTAAATATTCGTACGAATAGGTAGAAATGTAGTCATATTGGTTCAAATATCCAGGCCTTTTTTCTTTATTGGTACAAATTTGGCCATTCGAATATTCGATTCAAATCAAACTGAAAATACGGCTTGGAGGCGGGATGAGAACAGTAGCATCCACACACTACCACCGCTAACCCAATTTCAAACTCCTTTTTAAAAATGTGTGTAGATGCAGCCATAGATACACACATCTCTTTCTCAGGTTAGGGATTAGGGATCTGCACGAATATTCACAGGTATTCGAAATCTGATCGAATGTGCCAAACTTTGACATTCGAACCCAATTAGAATGTCCTGGAATTTGAATGTGAGCATCCAAATCAAAATTTGAATTTTGGATCTATTCATTCAAATTATCCGGACATTCATATATGCGCAGGTTCATACATGATCCGTATGTCAAGATACGGATCTTTTCTGCATCCATATGCATTTGTATGGATCCGAATGCGGTGAAAACGGGTTGCATACGGGATAACTATGGGATGCATACGGACATGTACGGATGCATACAGATCTGTACGGATGTGGGGAAGACGCGCACGGACACATATGAATGTTGTTGACATTCATATGTGCAGATTTGAAAAAAAGTTGAACAAATAGATTTGAATTTGGTAAATATGAATCAAATCTTGTTAAATTTGAATTTAAAAGATTTGAATCGAATCAGATTTTCAGTTATTTGATTCAAATAGAATATCTCTACTAGAGATTTATCAAAGATTTTTTTAAAAAAAAAAGATCTGAAAAATAAATACTGTAATTCACCCAGGTGAAAGATTAACCTTCTGAAGGCTTGAGTGCTTTTCATTTGGTTTAGTTTAGCCTGTATTCGTTGTTTACCTTTATTTGAGTTGTCAGACCTCTGCTAAACGCTTCTGGATGACAAACAGTAACACTGAGACAGAAACCATCAATATCAATAATGAAATATCGCAGCATATTTCTCTGCTCCCCTTCATTCAAGTAAGCAAACCAAGGCAGCAGCCGTGCCAGCTTTTGTCTCTCTCTGCAAGAGTTGTGCTGAGCTCCTACCCACACTGCAACACAACAGCAGATGCCCCAAAGTGGTGCTAGGCATATCTGCCTGCTTGCTTTTCCCCAAGCGGCATCTGCCTCAATTCCTGCCTGGCCTTCTGTTTTGTATGGGGATGGGACACAAATAATAAATAAACAAAGAAGAGGAAGATGATGATTAAGAAGAAGAGTTGACTTTTCTACCCCGCTTTTCTCACCCATTTAGAGGGACTCAAAGCATCTGACTAACCTTCTGTTCTTCTCCCCTCACCAGACACCCTGTGAGGTAGGTGGGGCTGTGAGAGCTCAGCTCTGACTTACCCAAGGTCACCCAGCTGCCTTAGTGGAGGATGAAGAAGAGATGGCTTTTCTAGCCTGCTTTTCTCATCCATTTAAGGGGACTCAAAGCTAGGGATATGCACAAATGTTCTAAACATTTGAGATTCGATCCAGTTCCAAAACATTTGTTCAAATGATTCAAAATATTCAAATGTACAGATACATATGTATTACATATGACTGGGTCAGCTAAAGCCCGTGGGACCCCAGGACGGGCTAGGATCAGGCTGTCTGTCAGTGGGCTTCTGAAGTTTAGCTATATCCACACAATGTTTTGCAAAATTCTTCCATGAGAACTTATGGCCATCACTCAGAAGGAATCCCGAAACAAATTGGATTCATAGTTCTCACAGTGCCTGACTGGGTTACCTATAGTAACTTCTGATCAAGAAAAAATCCACTGGATTACAATACGGTTGTTAGTGTTTGTTAACTCATGACATATAGGCATTTTGAGTCATTTTATTCAGTCTTCCCCCTTAGAAATTCCCCCTTAATTAAGTGTTGTCCCTGTTTTTATCTGTTAGATCTATACCGGCGGTTCTCAACCTTCCTAATGCCGTGACTACTTAATGCAGTTCCTCATGCTGTGGAGACCCCCAACCATGGGGGTGGGGCAGCTGGGAGGGGGAGGGAGGGGCAGTGGGGGACTCGTCACGACCCCTTTGAAAGGGCAGTTCAACCCCCAAAGGGGTCGCGACCCACAGGCTGAGAACCACTGATCTATACTGTCACAGCTGATCCATGGGTAAGTGAGTTTTGCTTGACTTTTTCACATTGCCACCGTAAGCCAATATCATTATGAGAAAAGCTCCCCTTCCCTGGACCAGTGTCGGTCATAGGATGACATCAGTCAGCCAAGAGCAAGAGCTTTGAACAGTGGTCCAATTCATTCCTCGATGCATTACGAGGTCCGCTTAAAGTGGCGACCTCCAAACATGATGCGATACGGTGCGGGGCTCTTTCATTTGGTTAACTTGGCTTGCATTCTGTTTGTTCTGCTGGCGATAGAGAGGATCCGGTCTCCATCCGCCCCTCCCTTTCCACTTGACCTTGATAAAAGGACAAGCACTTAGTATTTAATAACATAAAATATCATCACGGTAGAGCTTTTGGCCCCCCTTCGTCCCCCGCACCACTTGCTGAAGCAGGATCAGGGCTGTTTCACGGTATTTATCTATATCACCAGTATTAAACTAATCAGGGAGGCCTGGGGTTTTCCAGAAGCTGGACATGAGAATATGCAAATTAAAAAGGCGAGCTATTAATCTTTCCCTTTGAGCTATTTTCAAATCTTTCCCTCCATTCATTTCTCTGGTTATTGGCTTGCCGTGGGATTTAATCTCCAAGGCCTCACAGCAAGACTGGTCACATCTATAGCAGGGTTATATAATAGGAACAAAGGGGAAGGATATGCATAGAAGCCCCAGTGGCAGCTAGGAAAGCTCTTTTAGGGCAAAGTTTTGCATAGCTAGAGGTCATAGCTAGAGTGAAGAGAGCCATCGAATTGGGCATTATTTGCAGGCGCGTGCTGTGCCCCAATTGTAGGCCATGGCATGCGCAGGTGCACAACGTTGTGGATCGGACTCGCAGTCTGATCCCGACCTTTGAAGAGGTAAGTTGCGCATGCACATCTTAGGAGCAGCATGGTCCCCTGGGTGGGTGTGGGTGCCCAGGGGGTCCCTGTGGGCTGTAGCTGATGTGATTGGGTCGGCAAAAGCCTGTGGGACCCCAGGACGGGCCAGGATCAGGCTGTCTGTCAGTGGGTTGATACAGTTTGGGACACTTGGGGACGGATTCTCATTTGCACTTAGGCAGGTAAGGGACATGTGAGAAGATGTCACTTACCGGCCAAGTGTGAATGGGGAATCCATCCCCACACGTCCCAGCCTAAGTGTACTTACAGCTGTCTGGCTGTAGTGTGAAATGGCCTCAGGTGAGGCCTGCCATGGTCTGCTTTACCTTGTGGCCAGAAGACCACTATCCTTAGATACATTCCAGAATAAGACCAAGTGCAGAAAGTGCCCAGGGCTCTTTCTGCACTTAGCCTTATTCTGGATTATATCCCAGAATAGGGGCCTGCTGTCTGCATGATAATACAGGCTATGGCAGGCATCAAGCAAGGTCTACCATAGCCTGCATTAGCATACGGACAACAAACCCCTAACCCAAGATATATTCCAAGTGCAGAAAGGACCCAGGAGTTTGAAGGAAAACAGATATTTGTATTGGTTGTCCGATGTATGTTTCCTTCTGCTGCACTGGTGGTGGTGGTTCTGCCCACAGAACAACAACAAACGTGCCCATTGATCCTGTCTCCCATGATGGGGACAGTACAGACTTGGACGCTAGCCAATGGCCATCTCAGACCTTTCTCAGGCAATAATGAAAACACCTGAGATGTTCAGGGTGTTTGCATTCCAAGCAGCGGCGCCGGACAGGGCACAGTTCACCCTCTCCTACTGAAGGACACCTGACCCAGTATATGCTGTTGCAGACAACAGCTCTTTTCCCTGCAACCTTGGTTCCTGTATTCTCAGAATTCCTGACCCTTGGATTGATTTATGACAACACAGACCTTCTGGTAATTTGAATTCAGTATTCCCAGCCATTCTTTAACTCTTGATCTGCCAAAAATTTTGGAACTTGTAGTGGATGCTGCTGCTCCTATCCTGGTGCACACACACGAGCATGTGCTTACAGAATGCTGCCTGTTTGAGACATGACACTTTCCCACATGTGGATGTAGTATTGGTTTCCAGTGGATGGTAAGGATGGGATGTGGTGTAAACTTGCTTCTTTGTTTCTAGATAAAAAATAGAACATATAGAAGCCCCTCCACCATGACAAGGCAGTGACCCATGAAGGAGAAATCAGCATTGCAATCAGATACTCAAGTATCCGTGCTGGCATTATCCTTCTTCAGTGCCAGTGTTTTCTTACTTCTTTTTTTTGCTAACTTTCACAGTCACAGCAAGTCCTGAAACTGGGTGAGCTGTAAATCATAACCGTTCTTTCAAGAGGCAACAATAAAGCTATGATTTAAACAATGGAATCAGAACTTGGATAAAAGTTATTTTTGGAAAACAGAAAATTGGGGGAATTTCTCTTAAAGCATCAACATCATCTAAATAGCCCATGGATAATAAGGGTGCTTCTGCACAGGCCGTAAAAACACATTTAGAAACACAACGGCCCAGTTCCCATTACAAGCTTTTTCCAGTTTCCATAACCCGAAATAATAGAACCGGATGCTAATGCGAATATTCCCATTATTTTCAACTTTAATTGTGTTCGATCTGGATTCTGAGGATTGTACATGGCGTACGTGACTCAAGAGGGGACTCAAGTGGCTGCCCTGCCCTCTTCCTCCTGGCATGAACGTGCCATCCATAAGGGACCCCTTCACAGAGCCTAGCTGAGTGGCTGGGTGGCTGCTGCTTGACTGAATGGAGGAAAAACTGCAGCAGGCAGCCAGTGATTCTTTCCCCTCCTCTCTCCATTGCCCTGGGCACACAGCAGCGGCGGCAACTCAAGCCTTAAACATTCACACATCTCCAAGAACCTGCAGCTGCTTACCTTTCCTTTCCCTTTCTAAAGGTCAGAACTTTCAAACAGGCAGAGTTGTGCAAAATTGCAACATTGTTATCAGGTGTGAAGTGCATGGATTGCTACAGTGTAGCGGCTGCTGTACGGGGTGGATTTTTACAGGATTTTTCACTATCTTTGGAAGCAAGCTATTGAGGGAGGGAAAGCCTAAACATGCATTCTCACCCCACTAACATGGACCATTCCCACGGTAAGAAATGCAAACCGTTTCAAGTGCACGAACCGGAGTGAGACCTGTTGAAATGACGATTAACATTTACAATGCTTTGGAGTGATTTAACACGCGGAAAGAAACACGCGGAAAGAAACCATCACGAGAGATCATAGGAGGCAGAAATATAGGAATATATCATGTTTAACAGCTAACATGGGAACTGCGAGGATTGAAAATGGTTTGAAACTGAAATAAGTTTATAATGGGAACGCGGCCATACAGGACACATACAAGACACATACAAGACACATAGGATCTTAGCATTGGAGGCTGGATCCGGGCCCCGTTGAGGCAGCCACTTCAGCACACCGGCAGTTGAGACCCGTTCCTAATGAGGTCTCACCGCCGAAAGATCTGGCCTCCAGGAAGACTTTGAAAATTAGGTCTTCCATCTGGCCCCTCACCTCGATTGGGTCAGAAGCAGGATGCTTCCACACACAGAGAGGCAAGGGGATGGATGTGCCAGTGACCACCATCTTGGGGAGGGCGGAAGCTGGCCGGTTTGCCTCCTTCCGCCTTCCCCCACGCGGAAACACGCAGTGACTGGCAGCTGCAAGCTCCAGTCCCACGGCTCTGGGGATGGCATCGGCGGCACAGGAGGCTGGATCCCTTTTGGATTGTGTGATGCGGCCTCCGCATAGCACCCAGGGGATCCGGCCGGCCAAATCTGTGTGGGCGTGCAAGGCCTCCAAGGATCCGTCCCTATTTTGGATGAATTGCCGGGAGGACAGATAGCTGGGAAACAGATTTTCTTAAATCCATTTCTCGGCGGCAGGTGTGGGAGCACCCTAAGTGTCCAGAATGATCTAACTTAGAACTCTTCTGACTGAGACATTCTAAGTGCCTCAAATGTAGGACAAAACAGCTCATATAAAAGAGGCCTGTCTTCAGTTCAGGATGAAATGAAACTCCATTCTGTAAGAATGATCAAGTGTACCAGTATTTTATCCTCCTTCCTTCGTTCCTTCCTTCCTTCCTTCCTTCCTTCCTGCCTGCCTGCCTGCCTGCCTGCATTTTAAACTGCCTTTCACACACTCTAATTCCTGGCTTCTATTCATCTCCAGCCTCTTCAAATCTGCTTTCACTATTCCTGACCCAAAACTTAAAATCCCTTTGTTTACACACACACAACTTTTTTTTTTAAAAAAAATTCAGTTTCCTTCCTTATCTTGTCATGCATGCCTCTGGATTTCATCAGACCTATTCCATCTTTAGCAAACTCATAGATTTAAAAATGGAAGGCAGTTATGTCTTCGTTAAGGTATACTTACGTTCATGTATAACTACACTATTTTCCTGAACAAACCTTGGTTAAATTGGAAACTTTTATTTTTCATTTGCAAGATATGTTCCCAGAAGCTCACTGCATTATATTGCCAGGTTTTAACGCAAGGATTGCTGTAGATGATGAAGTTCTTTATTCAAAATATTAATCTACAAATTAACTAAATTCTGGTAAAGGATTAGTCCAAGGCGATCCAAGGACAGTACTAAAATTAAACTAAAAATTGTCCCATGTAGTGCTCCCCCCTCAGGAGCTGGACTTTTATCTGGGAATACTGGGTTCGATTCCGTACTCCTCCATGAAGCCAACTGGGTGGCCTTGGGCTACTTACAGCTCTCTTCTGAGCTCTCACAGCCCCACCTACGTCACAGGGTGTCTGTTGTGGGGAGAAGAATAGAAAAGCTTTGTCAGCTGCTTTGAGTCCCCTTAAATGGGTGAGAAAAGTGGGGTAGAAAAGCCAACTCTTCTTCTTCCTCCATGAAGCCAACTGGTTGGCCTTGGGCTAGTCACAGCTCTCTTCTGAGCTCTCACAGCCCCACCTACGTCACAGGGTGTCTGTTGTGGGGAAAAGATAGAAAGCTTTGTCAGCCGCTTTGAGTCCCCTTAAATGGGTGAGAAAAGCGGGGTAGAAAAGCCAACTCTTCTTCTCCTCCTCCTCCAGCATGAATTCAGTTTACTGACTATTTAGCAAAGACTTTGGCTTAGCTTTGGGAGGGGCTCCTTAGAGCCTGCTGCACTCTTTCCCTCTTCATTTTTTTTTTGCAACCATGGTCCTTTTTGAGGGGTCAGGAAGGGCCTGCATTACTTCATCAGCCATTATAGCAAATGCATAACAGCTAAGTGCAGAAGTGCCGAATCTCCTAGAGGTTTTATTTCCCGGCCATAAGCAGTTTGTCAGCTGTATCACCCCTGGCATAGCGTTGGGGCTCTTCTGCAGTCCAGCTGCAATGCTGATACGGTGCCTGGCCTTACCCAGATGCTAAATTGTGCAGTCTATGGCGATGTTGAGAGTTGGTTCACTTTTCCAAGCCGCTCTGGTTCTAGCCTAATTGGCGTCTGCCTCATTTCATGTTCTTGTAAGCTCCTCCCTATGTAGGATCACAAGTCAATAGCGATTGTCAGTCTCTAGTAAGAGTCTTACGGATACCAGAATCAGATATTGGACTAATCAGATATTAGGCTAATCCCTTTTATGACTTCCCTGCTGCAACACACAGCAAGATAACATTCAGTGCTTGGTGGTATCTGTGGCAGAATCTGCCCAGAGGATTTCAGCCTCACTGGTATAATATTAGGGACTTTTATTTGTATTCCTTGCAAAGGATGATCGACCGTTATTGAGAGGTTGCGTTAAAATTCTTAAGTGCCCTCTAGTGGCCACTTAGTGAAGTCCTTTGGGGGTGGCAGGAAGTAGAACAGTGATGGCCAACCTATGACATGCGTGTCACAGGTGACACGCCAAGCCCTTTTGGGTGACACGCATGGTCACCCTGGCACCTGGGTGTGTAGTGCTTGCTTGTTCTTTAAGTGTACGAAATACCAACTTTCAATGGAAGATTTAGCAAATGTAAAGAATTATTTGTTTTTGCTTTTAATAAAATACATATATCAAAAAAATAACTTTTTTACTAGAGCTACAAATATCACAAAATTATGGATCTTTCTAGATGTGACACAGCATCCGAGTTAAGCTAGGTTTTCTTGCAAATTTTGACACACCGAGCTCAAAAGGTTCGCCATCACTGAAGTAGAAGGTCGTAGGGATGTGTGCAAATGTGGTTTTTTGCATCCCAATTCGAATCGAATATCCAAACATTCAATTCGATTCAAATGTTTAGAATCCGAATGCAACAATATCAGATTCGAATCGAACACATTCGAATCTATTTGTTCTAATGTTACATTTGAATCTGAAGATACGAATGTCGACAACATTTGTACGTGTTATACGTATCTGTTTTATCCCGTATGCATCCCGTTTTTGTCCTTTACTCTAAGCACCAATGTGTACAGATACATATGAGATTCACACAGATAACGTATGTAATCTGTACTTTTGAATGTTTCTGATCATTCGAACGAATGTTTTAGAACATTTGAAATTCGTCCGAATGTTTGAATCCGAATGTGTCGACATTCTATGCGAATTTGAATGTCCACATTTGACCAAATTCGATCAGATTTCGAATGTTTAGAACATCTGTGCCCATCCCTACTTGGCAGGCCCTTGCACTGGGGGAAAGGAAGATCAATGGCTCATCGGCATGTAGAAAAGGGAAAGGGTGACGTGACAAACCAAAGAACAGGGAGTAGGGATGCCCACAAAGAACATTTGATTCGAATTGAAGGGGTGTGTGTGTTGGCTTCATGCAAAGCCCCCCTGCGAATGTTGAGGGCGTCTCTGTGTGCAAATATTTGGTAAATGTTTGTGCGTGAAGGGAACCTCCAACCTTTTCTTTGCATCCCGTCTGTGGGTCAATTTGGCCTAGTGGTTAGGGAGCCGGACTCTTATCTGGGAATACCGGGTTGGATTCCGCCCTCCCCCATGAAGCCAGCTGGGTGAACTTGGGCTAGTCACAGCTCTCTTCTGAGCTCTCACAGTGCCACCTACCTCACAGGGTGTTCTGTTGTGGGGAGAAGAACGGAAGCTTTGTCAGCCATTTTGAGTCTCGTTAAATGGGTGAGAAACATGGGGTAGAAAAGCCAACTCCTTCTTCTTCCTCTTCCTCCTTCTCCTCCTCACCTTTTGCCACCAACACCACCATTGCACCCTCCTCAGGGGCTCCACTAGTCTTCCTGTAGGTAAATGCACACCTGGAGAGGCCACCCCCCCATTCATGAACTGTGGGAAACCCCACACAATTCTTCAGATCGGCCCACACCTCTGTGCAACCTGGTTGAGCCTCTGAGGTGGGTGTGATGATGGCTGTCAGATTTAAAGTTAAGGGGACGTTGCTGTGGGAGATGTGAGTTGTGGGGGAAGATCTGACCACATCTGGGTACATTTAAAGCTGATGAACGTGAGTCAGCAATGTGATGCAGCTGCAAAAAAGGCAAGCACTATCCTAGGATGCATCAAGAGAAGTGTAGAGTATAGATCATGAGAAGTAATGATTCTTCTTTACTCTACCTTGGTCAGGCCTCATCCAGAGTACTGTGTGCAGTCCTAGGCACCCCTATTCAAAAAAGACATTGACAAACTAGAGCAAGTCCAAAGGAGGGCTACCAAAATGGTTATTGGTCTGGAAAGCATGTCCTATGAGGAAAGGCTGAAGGATCTAGGAATGTTTAGCCTATAGAAGAGAAGACTGAGGAGACATGATCATGGTCTTCAAGTATCTGGAGAGCTGTCAATAGTGCAGAGGGACGGTCCCTCTTCTCACTTGCACAAGATGGGAGGACTAGAAACAATGGGATGAAACTTCAAGGGAGTCAATACAGATTAGATATTAGGAAAAACTTCCTGACAGTGAGGGCGATCAGTCAGTGGAATAGGCTGCCACAGGAGGTAGTGAGTTCTTCTTCACTGGAGGTCTTCAAGCAGAGGCTGGACCTACATCTGTTTGGGGTGGTTTAGGAAATCCTGCATTGAGCAGGGGGTTGGACATCATCACTATAGAGGTCACTTCCAACTCTATGATTATATGATTCCATGAATACAATGGTAGGAAAAAGTCGAAACTGACCTTCTCCAAGTACTGGACTGGGAAAAAGGTACCTATAGACATTTCTGGCCTGTACTGTACAATTCCGTTTCTGTTTGTTTGATGCACTCAGCTTGTTCTCATAAAGCTTTCTTAAATACAAGTTAATAACTCCATATTTTATAAACTGAAGCTGCTGTTCTCATCTGAGCAAACATCCTACTGAAAGCAACCTTTTGGAACAGATGGCATTGTTCCAACACAACAGCTGGATTAACTGTATTTACAACAGCGGTTTCTCATGCACAGCTCTGCTGGTGCGACAAAGCTTCCTTTGAACTGAGATGACATAGCAGGTTTGCAGCTTTGTTTTAAAAACATTGAAAACACAGAGGGGGGAAAATGGCAAGCATTTTAGGGAGACAGGAGAAGGACTAATCACTCAGGCATCTGCTTTAGGAGAAGTCAAGTGGAGGAAAAGGCTTACTAAAGCTCATTTGAGTCCCAAGAGAAGCAAAGCCAATACAGAACTTGGTCATGTTCATTCTTGTGACTTCTGATCCAACACTGATGTAGATCCAGTATGAACTGAGCAAACACATGGGGCGTTTCCGCACTTCCCTTCCCATCCAGTGGGAAGTCAACTTTGGCCGTCCCATCCCCCACGATCAAATACTTACCTTACTTGATCCGGGGCCCGGTCTGGGTGTCGCCATTTTGGCTGTGGTGCCCTCCGCGACTGCATATGTGTTAGTGCCATTGCTCCGACAACGCTGATGCTCTGCACACATGCAGTCGTGTCTATGGTCATCTGAGGCGCCAGTGTGCTTGCGCGGCTCCTCAAATGACCCTGGAGCACTGGAAGAAGAGTGAAAGGTCGCTGCCCCAGATGCTTGAGGTAAGCCTCTGGTTAATGTCGGTTAATGTGCGAAGCACAATTTCATGCTCCACACCTAATCAACAATTAGTGCATTTCTGGTGAGGGCAAGCATGCTTGGAGGCTGCAACAGCCTACTCCACATGTGTATGCTGTTCACCAGAGGTTCACTAATCGTGCACTAGAGGTTGCTTCTCTTGGTACCCTTTCATACTTAGGGACTTGCAAGATGCTACAAACCTCCAAACACATTTCTGTAGCCCACTGCAAGTCCAATACTACACAGACAACAAGATCCATGCAAGGTTGAATAAATCCATAAGGGATCATTATGGTCTGTAATAACCACAAAAGCTGCACAGCTTTTCCCATGGCTTCCTTTTCTTCAACCCTCCAATTCTCAAGCCCCGAGAGTAAAAGGAGCAACTATTTTCCTGTTCCATAAGCTTGTGGAACACACTCAGCACTATCAGGGTGCCGAATTCTTTCCACTCCATGCAGCAGCCTTTGGGCATTATGGGGTCTGCAAAGCACATGGCTTTAATAGGACAACCCTTCTTTTCCTGTCTGAGGATTTTCCTCGCCTCCTATCACAGGATGTGACATCAGAAGGACCTCTGCCCCAGAAGACAGCAGCTTTCCTCCAATCATCTCCCTTGATGTTGCTTTGATGTCATTTCTTCCACATCCCTTGTAAGAGTAGGGTATTTAAATCACTGCACAATAAAGTCATGGTCCTTTTCCATCGTAACCGGGGCTCCAGCGTCTTTATTCCACCATCACAGCTGATACCCAGTTGCTGCCCTCATCGCAGTGGTCACTCAGCCACTGCCCTCACTGGAGCAGCTTCCAGGCCACTCTCCTCCTGCTTCCCAGAGCCCTTGGAATGGGCTCAGATACGTGATTATGGCTACCAGAACTCTTCCCAACTGAACAGTTAGTTTGTTGGCAACGTAAGAAGGAAGCTCTCCTTTGGAGGGCATCTAAATCCAGTGGGATGTTTCTTATTTTCTTATGGCCTGATGGAGGTGGTATGTCTTTGCAGGCCAGATATTGGGAGACAGGAAGCAGAGCAAGCTGTTTGCTCATGTCCAGCTGGTGGCCTTCTCCTTGCAGCTGATTGGGCACCATAAGAAAAGACTGCTGGGCTAGATGGACCATGGGATGGGTCCTGTGGGTGGTTTTTCAATCAAACCTATAGGTATTTCTCAGATTATCATCGTCACCACCATCCCATTGAGAAATAACTGATTTCAAAACACTGTTGCACTGGCAGCTATGGTATCAGATGTATAACAGCAACAACAACGCAGCACTGAAATCTTAAGACTTTGGAAAGGAACTGATGGTCAGAGTCCCAAACCAGTTACAAATTTCTATGAGACTGTGTGTGGAGATGGTGATGATGAGGATGAGGAGGATAATTATAAGAGCAGGACTCTTATCTGGGAATACTGGGATTGATTTCACCCTCTTCCATGAAGCCAGCTGGGTGACCTTGGACTAGTCACAGCTCTCTTCTGAGCTCTCGCAGCACCACCTACCTCATAGGGTGTCTGTTGTGGGGAGAAGAATGGAAGCTTTGTCAGCAGTTTTGAGTCCCCTTAAGTGGGTGAGAAACACGGGGTAGAAAAGCCAACTCTTTTTCTTCTTCTTCTTCTTCTCATTGGGAAATAACTGATTTCAAAACACTGATTTAACAGTGGTGATAACAGCACTGATTCTCAGCCAGAGTGGGCATCCCGATGGTAAGGATACTGCAAGGTGCATGTGAGTTCGCCTCGCGAGAGTCCCCATGCAAAGCCCTAATTTGGGCTACCTGAGGGACAAAATCCTCAAAATTGAAACACCCCCCCCTTTATAACTGTTCTCACCCTGAATTACGGGGCAAGAATGCGTTATCCTGGGGGCATGACGACACTCCTGAGTTACAATTGCAGCATTAGAGGGCAGGGTTTCGCTGTCCCCACTGCTAATGCTGTGATTGCAACTGTCCCCCCTTACCTGAGCGCTTAATTGCCCAGGTAAGGGCTTGATTTATCCCAAACAATCACCTGACAGCTGCCCTGCAGTCAGCTGAGCAACTGTCAGGAGGGTATAGGGGCTGACACGCGCAGAAGCAGAGCTCCGCTAAAATGATTAAAACAGACGTGGCTTTCGCATCTGTTTCAAACATCTTACTGGAGCTCTGCTGTGCTCTTGACAATGCCTATACCTGCCTGACAGCTGCTCAGCTGACTGCAGGGCAGCTGTCAGGCCATCATTTGGGGGTAAATCAAGCACTTACTTGGGTGATTAAGTGCTCAGGCAAGGGTGGTGGTGGAGACTGGCGGCAGGGATTTGAAGCAGATTGAATAGCATTTGAAGAGCATTTGCAGTGGATTCTAATCTTACCATATTCAAAGTGGCTTTATGGTTGCATTAAACTATTATAAACCATTATGAATATAGTGCCTTTACACATTTCCTGTTCCTTATCTGAAGTTTCTGCAAGCATTTGTTATGATATAGAAGAGTTTGTTTGTTTAATGCATACTTGGATGCATATCTGGCCACGTTCCCATTACAAGCTTAAAATGGTTTCAAAATGGTTTCGATCCTCGCAGTCCCCACGTCAAGTTGGCTTAACACGCTTTCCACGTGTTTAATCGCCTCAAAGCGTTGTAAATGTTAACACTCATTTCAACAGGTCTTGCTCCGGTTTGTGTGCTTGAAACGCTTTATATTTCTTGCTGTGGGAACGGTACAGTTTTAGTGGGATGAGAATGCATGTTTAGGGTTTCCCTCCCCAATAGCTTGCTTCCAAAGATAGTGATTTTACTGTAAAATTACACTGTAGCAATCCACCCACTTCACACCTGACAACAATGTTGCAATTTTGCGCAATTCTGGCTCTTTAGAGTTCTGACCTTTAGAAAGGGAAAGAAAGGGAAGCAGCTGCAGGCTCTGGGAGATGTGTGAATGTTTAAGGCTGTGGCTGTGGAGGTGAGCGGGCGAAGGGGGCCTGAGTTGCCACTGCTGCTGTGTGCCCTGGGCAATGGGGAGAGGAGGGGAAAGAATTGCTACGTGCCCGGTGCTGGTTTTCATCCATCCAGGCAAGCGGCAGCCACCCAGCTAGACTCTGTGAAGGGGTCCCTTATGGGTGGCGCATTCATGCCAGGAGGAAGAGGGCATGGCAGCCCCGAAAAGCGGCTTTTAGAAGTAGCCGCTTGAGTTCCCCCTTGAGTCAAGTACGCCACGTACGATCCTCAGAATCCGGATCGAATGCAATTAAGTTGAAAGTAATGGGATCAGGCAAATTTGTGTTAGCATCCGGTTCTATTATTTCAGTTTAGGAAAACCGTTTTAAGCTTGTAATGGGAACCGAGACTCTGTAACCCTTTAATTGTGAAGTGAATAAAACCAATAACGAAAGTGAACAAACCCTTGTTTGCAGTTAGATTCACTAGGGAATTGTGTTGGCCACAACCTTAGAAAACAGTACAGACTCTGCTAGTTGGCAATGCTCTAGATTAAAACTGGAACATCATTATAAGCAGGAACACTGATTCTCTCTTCCTTTTTTCTTGGCTGGTGGCTTTTAACATATGGAGAGTGCCCCATCTGTTGCTATCTATGGCCAGAGACAGCCCCAGAAGGAACATGTGAGGGGCATTTTAATGAATGCCTTCAACTACACCGAATTGTGCTTTTAGATTTCCAGCCATTTCCAAGCAATCTCTACAGTTCCAGTGTGCCACAACATTACTTAAAGAAGCATTTGTATGCCTGAACGCAAAGGTAGGTTTAATGATACGAAAGCAGCATGCACCGTGTCTGCTAGCAGATAAGCGGAGACTTTGTGCTGAAATAGCTGAAGTTCTTCACTCAATCTACCTCCCTTTTGACCTATTTGTGCCTTTTCTTGCAAACTGCACTTTTGCAGCTAAACCATTTCCCTTAACCCCCGCCCCCTTCCTGTCTGTTATTTTGCAATTATTTTAGAGCATCTGATCCAGCGTAGGGTGGCAGAGTTTCAAACTATTAACTGCTAGTGCCAAATGAAATCTGCGTCTGTAATCATGCAACATTTACATAATCTGTGTGATCTGTTTTGTTCTTAGTGCATTTGCAGAAATTGGGTCCCCCCACCCCCACCCCGGTCTTAAAATGTTAGGAGTTTACGCTGCGGGTAGCCATTAGGTCATCTAGATATATTAACTATGAACTGTTCTCCTCTAGAGTTCCATAACAGAAAAGAACTTGGCTTGAAGCAATGCTGTTCAGAGCTTCATTCTGGGAACCACTGCTGGAGTTACAAGGATGTTCCCCATGACAGAATCCACAAGTGGAATGGGATGGAGGCCCAGAATGCTTCCTGTTGATGGATGGCTAAATCATTTCTGGTATTGTTCCCATGAGCCAACCCTTTAAAAGGTCAGAAGTGTTCTTTTGCTGTCATAGTTCCAATGGGATGTCTTACATGATTTTCTACTCAACCAGAACCTCCCTTCCACATATTGGTAAGGTCTATGGGAGGCCATGCCACCTCTTAGTACACTCTGTCCACACATGAAAGAGCATAGACCAGTCCAGGACACCCAAAATGGCATCCTGGGGTGTTTTCCCACCACACTCCTTTAATCTGGATCTAAGAAGATCCGGATCTAAGGAATAGGTACATTCCTTAATCCAGATCTAGTAGATCCGGATTAAGAGAAGCACCCAATGTGTTTCCATGGGAGGTGTAGCACCCATTAGCAATGGGTGCTAACACCCCTGCTGTGGAAACAGCTTTGCATCCATGTGGGGAATCCAGATTGACCCCCAAGGGGTCTGCCCATCACCCCAGGTGTTTTGGGGGACAGGGGGGTTCACTCTCTGAAGTCCCTTCGAAGAGATCAGTGCAGACTACGAAGCCACTCCGGAGTCCCTTTGGAACGTCTCCGAAGTCAGCGCAAAACAGCCCCGGAGCGCCTGCGATGTCGGCGGGAAATAGCTCCGGAGCACCTCCAAAATCTGTGCTGATCTTCGGAGAGATCGGCGGCGAGACTCCGGAGCCTTTGCCGATCGCTTCGGAGGGATTTTGGAGGGAAATCCACTCGGTCTGTGCTAATAGTGAATGGACCACGCTGACAGCTCCAGAGCCTCTCCGAAGTCTTTGCCGACCTCTTCAAAGTGACTTCGGAGTCATTTCGGAATGATTTTGAAATGATTCTGAAATCACTTTGAAGCTGGGATTTCCGGGCTCCCCCCCCATGGGTGCATCCCCTCCCCCTAGCCTCCTCTAGACCCCATTGCCTGTCACTCGTGGAAACAGGCTCCCTTTAATCCAGATTTTCTGGCTGAAGACCCCATTGTAGACCCCATTAATGGGGTCTACAGAAAATCCAGATTAAAGGCTGAGATGTACCCATTTGATCCAGATTTCCCGAGATGTGGTGGAAACAGATGTGTCCCAAATGGGTGCCGTGGTGGAAATGGGGTCATCTGGCTCTCACCCAAATGGGTCCTTAATGGGTGCAAAAATGGGTACTAACTCACCATGGAAAAACACCCCTGGTCTGGTCTTTAAAGAGGTCTACCGATGTCTTAGGAGGCAGCATATTGTGGGCCAGTATACCATGGGACGATGCTTCCAAAGTGGGTCCTCCAGAACTTTGAAGGTGAGCTTCAGAAGCAGCATGAGTGCTAGAGTAGAACAGGTATCCCAACATAGGTGCCCTTGTGCTGTTCCAGGTGCAGTTCATCCCAGCTTGGGACAGACTGCATAGGCCAGCTCCCTATACTACTTGGGCATAGAATTTTCTGTGGATTATTAGCCCCAAAATCATTCTGAGACTTAGGTCAGCTCCTAGATATCCTTATCTCACAAGGTCATCTGCCCTCCTTTGCTTTGTTCCCTCACCTCCCTTCCTCATTCTGTCCCATATTGCACACCTCCTTCACCCAGTCAAAGTTTACTATTTCATACTGTCATCTTTTGTAGGCTTTCCTTTTTCATCTCCTACTGCTGACCCCAATACATTTTTCAGGTCCCTCTTCTAGGTCTCACCATCCAGCCTCTTTCTGTTCCCTAAACTCCCTTGTTTCTTTCCTGGTCTTTCCTTCACCCCAATCCACTTATAGCTAGTTAACCAGAGGATGTGGACAAGGCTCTGCAAGAAGCAATTGTGGGATCTTCTTTGAATCCTGCACTGCCTCTTGCTGTCTAGGGTGTTTGTGCACTAGCTGCAGAAACTGGTTTAACACCCCCCCCCTTAAGTAAGAGTTAAAACACTTACCTTAAATGGCTTCTGCAATGCAGACCTGATTGGAGACTCTTTGCGGATGCCGCTTCCGCATTTCGGCATGCAAGACCAGTTTTTAAACCGGTTTTGCCACCATAATCCGGATTAAATGTAAGACCTGAAAAATTGGGTCTTACATCTGTCTCTTTGTCTGCATGTGTGCAGAAGCAGGACGCTTTTTCACACGGCCAGGCGAAGGGATGGATGTCCCTCCAATCACCATGTTGGGAAGGGCGAAAGCAGGACTGCCTGTTCCCAAAGCCCCTCCCCTGTGTGCTGGGCGCTGCCGGAAACACAGTGATTGGCAGCTCACCACTCCAGTCCCGCAGCTCCAGGGGCGGCGTCAGCGTCGTGCGAGCCAGAGGACTTTTGGAATGGGTGCTAATGTGTCCGCACAGCGCCCACTCCATCCATTCTCCAGAATACGGCCTCCCCGCGTGTGTGCAGACACGCAAGAGCCCTTCGGATCCACCACTATTTGTGACGGATCCGCCACCGCCACTATTTGTGACAGATCCTTGGGAGATCGGATCGCCGAAAACCAGATCTTTTTAGATCCATTTTTCGGCAGCCAATGCGGAAGCGCCCCTAGAGGCAGCTCTAAATGCACATCTTCAGCCTCAATGAACAACCTATCAAATTATTTTCTCTATCACTAGGGGACGCTCTTTGAACCTGATGTGACTGGGTGGTAGGATTTTATTCTATACGAATGTATTTGTGCAAATTCATATGAATATCCAATACGAAGGCATATGGATCCTGCATACGGATCCTACACCATCACATGCGTATCGGATACATATTCTATACCGACACATACATATCGGATATGTATCGGATACATATCCTAAATTAATGCATACATATCAATACATATCTGCATGAACTATTTGTACGAAAGTTCCAAAACATTCATATTCATACAAATGTTAACATATGAATGTCATAACATTTTGTGTACGAATGTCTGAATTTGCATGAATTCATATGAAAATGAATGTTACTAATATTTGTGCACATCGCTAACATTCATTTATGGGCCGCACACATTTCTGGAGTCATTGGGTGGCTACTGTCCCCCCACTTCTTCCTAGAACTAGTATGGGTGAGTGTCAATGTGCACCGTGTGGGCTGGGGGACATGGCCCACTCTGGATGAAAGATGGGAGCCCCATGGCCAGCTTGCATTCTTCTGCCCAGGAGTCTGGCATAGGTTAAGATGGAATTAGCTACAGCTTGGATTGCTGAATTATTGTATTTACTTGGCAGCTTGGATTGTTCTTTGTGAATACGGGGCCATACAGTAGATTGTCATCTAAGGGTGTTTCCACACTTACCACTTGAAATCCGGGATTAAGGAAATCTGGATTTCTGAAATCATCCCTGGGAAGATCCGTCTGAAATAGGGATGGATCCTAATGAGGCCTAACACATCCACACTTGAGTGGGAGGCACAGATAGTGAGGAACACATCATGTGTTTGCTGTGTGGATGCTGAAGCACCGATATCCAGAACATAAGAAAATAAGAAAATAAGAGAAGCCCTGCTGGATCAGGCCACAGCCCATCTAGTCCAGCATCCCGTTGTACACAGTGGCCCACCAAATGCTCATGGGCATCTCAAGCAGAGACAAGGACGAGCCTTCTCCTGCTCTTGTATCCCAGCAAATGGCCTTAGAAGTGCCCTGCTTCCACCCCGCCCCCAGCCTGAAAGATGCACCTAGACATTAGTTCTAGTAGCCATTGATACATCTGTCATCCATAAATTTGTCTAACCATTCCTTGAAGCCATCTAGGCTGGTAGCTGTTACCACTTCTTCTGGCAGCACATTCCATAAGCCGATGACCCTCTGGGTGAAGAAATACTTCCCCCTGTCAGACCTGACTCTCCTACCCATCAGCTTCATAGATGCCCCCTGGTTCTAGTGTTGTGTGAAAGTTTTCTCTATCCACCTTTTCTATACCATGCATAATTTTATATAGTCTAATTAGGTCCCCTCTTAAACGCCGTTTCTCCAGACTGAAGAGGCCTAGACGTTGCAACCTGGTTTCGTAAGGGAGGTGTTCCAGGCCCTTAATCTGCTGCCCTGCTGCCCAAGGTGCCGCGTGATTGGAGCACTCAGCTGTCAGTCACCACTTGTTTCCACCTTGCGTGGGCGTTTCAGGAACAGACTGCCCACCAATCAGCGGTGTGCCTGAGATCCCGTGGCTGCCCGGCTGCACTCAACATGGCAACTTCCTGCCCCACCCACATGCATTCCCTCTCCCATCCCTGTGTGGAAACATCGTCCTTTGATCTGAAATTTGCAGGCAGGAACGGTTTGAAGACCTAATTTTTCAGGTCTTCCCAAAAACCAGATTTGGCAGCCTCTAGACCCCATTAGAGACGGATCTCGCATGAGCCCGTGCAGAAACGCTGTCCTTGAAGAGGCCCTAATCTGTCCTGCTGTGTGGAAGGTAACTTGCAGATGCGTGCTAGATGTGTCCTTATCGGGTGCTTGATGAGGTCATAATGGCCTGTGTGGAAACACCCTAAGGCCTAAACGAGTGTAGTGATTGTTATGCTCATGTTATCTGTGAGAGTAGGAAGAGACATTACGCTCAGCAGCTTCTCTTGTCTCTGCTTTATGGCTGCCATGAATTAGTTTGTAATTAGCCTTGGAGCTGCTATGCTCTGTCACTGTCGAGCCCAGCTGTCAAGCATCTTGTAAGGAAATTAACTTTTGACTGATCCTCAGTGAGGTTCTATTAGCATTTCTGGTTTTTTTGCATGAAGAGTTCAGAAGGGAATCCAAGAAAACTGCTCCCCAAGCAATAGTGCCCAATAGTTAGGAGGTTGAGGACTAGGCTCTTGGAATTCACATTGGAATACAGTGGATCCCAGTTGAAAATTCAAATCTCAGCCTCTGCAAAATGCCCACTTCTTGGCTCTGGTGACACAAGTCTAAGGCCGTGTCTTCACGGCAACCTTATTTCGCATTCAAAATGTTTTCAGTCCTTGGAGTCCACACGGCATTTTGGCTTAACACGCTTTTCCCGTGTTAAACCACCCCAAAGCGTGGTGAATCTCAATCCTGATTTCAACAGGTCTCACTCCGGATCGTGTGCTTGAAATGTTTTACATTTTTTACTGTGTGGACAGTACCATTTTAAGAGATGAGAATCCATGTTTAGGGTTTCCCTCTCCCAATAGCTTGCTTCCAAAGACAGTGATTTCAGTGTAAAAATCCACTTAACAGGGATTGCTACACTGTAGCGCTGGAGCCACTTGACACCTCATGGCTGGAATAACAATGTTGCAATTTTGCGCAATTCTAGCTGTTTGGATTTCTGACTTTAGAAAGGGAAAGGGATGAAAGCAGCTGAATGTGAATGTTTAAAGCAAAGGGGCTTTAGTTGCCGCCGTTGCTGTATGCCCTGAGCAATGGGGAGAGGAGGGGAAAGAATCGCTGGCTGGCTGCCTGCTGCCATTTTTCCTCCATCCATGGAAGTGGCAGCCACCCAGCCATCCAATTAGGCTCGGTGAAGGGGTCCCTTATGGGTGGCGTGTCCATGCCAGGAGGAAGAGGGCAGGGCAGCCCCGAAAAGCAGCTTTGAAAAAGTAGCCACTTGAGTCCCCCCTTGAGTCACATACGCCACGTATGATCCTCAGAATCCGGATCGAACGCGATTAAGTTAAAAGTAATGGGAACAGGCAAATTCGCGTTTGCATCCGGTTCTATTATTTTGGTTTAGGGAAAGTGAAATAAGCTTGCTGTGGAGATTCGCTGTAAGACAGGACGGTCTATTCATTAATTCGGACTGAGGTCATACCAGCTCTGTTTACATGCAGATCATTACACTGGGCTGCACTGCTCACACCTTTCTCTGCAATCCACCTGAGCCTCCTCCGCGGAACTCTTGGCTCTCCACCCCTTTGGCTGCATAAAAGCTATCTCCTTTCTTATTGGATGCTGTTGTGTCACTCAAGAGAGGTGAGGGTGTGTGTTTGTGGGTCTCTTTAAAGCCTGCTCCCCCACCTCCACTCACACCCTTTTTTTATGTGCTTTTCTTCTCTGTGCAATTAATTTTTATAATAATAATAACAATAATACTAATAAAATCTGCGCAAAAAAGCTAGATAGAGGAATCATGCACTTAAACTCAGGAGAGAAGAGGAGGTGCCTCATAAAATCAGCACGTCCTGATTGGCTGAAGGAAAGTCTGGACCCACCCACCACAGTATGGTTCAGCCTCCTTTAGCCCATCCTCCTGCTCACACTTGAAGCAAAGACATCCTGGCATGCCAGGATGGTCTGAGTCCTGTAAAAATGAGGACTCTGGTGAAAACAGTCTAACAGGAGTAGGCCGGCTTGGAAAACAAATTGAATAAAAATAATGTAACATGCCCTGAAGATGACCTGAGATGACCTGAGGTTGTCCTAAACTACCAGTGTGACCAGGGCCCTTATTTTTAGCACCCACAGCCCCAGATAACAGCTACCAGTCTAGATGGCTTTATGGAAGGGTTAGACAAATTTATGGACGACAGATATATCAATGCCTACATCTTTCAGGCTGGGGGAGAAAGCAGGACACTTCTAAGGCATTTGCTGGGATTTGAGAGCAGGAGAAGGTTTGTCCTTGTCTCTGCTTGAGATGCCCATGAGCATTTGTTGGGCCACCGTGTGTGACAGGACGCTGGACCAGATGGGCTGTGGCCTGATCCAGCAGGGCTTCTCTTATGTTCTTATGTTCTTAGATAGGTACAGGTAGATAGATGCGCTGTCTGCTCATGCAGTTTCAAACCCCCCATTATCAATGTTCTTGTTGCTTCTGAGAAATGCTGGCAATTGTTCCATTGTTTATTCTTTCTCACTGAAATATGATGCACTTTCTGAGCAGCAGCCACTCTGAGTTTTGTCTCTGGTGGGCTGCAAAAGCAAGGAAACAGCCTTGCAAATGATGGAGTAATAAACTGCTGACCAGGTTCTAGAGACAATGTTACGAACATAAGACTGAACCGACTGAGGCTCCGTGGTCTAATTAAACCTGCGAACAACACAGGGACTTTCCCCAGTCAATAACCCGGCTGCATAATAGTGGAAAAGATGAGCGCAGGCTGAGGGTCATGAAGAGACAATTATATTCACCATGCTAGTGGGGCAGGATTTTAAAAATAGACATGAATGCCTTTTTTGAGCTGGCAAGGAAAAAGAGAAAGGGAGCGAAAGCAAGAGAGAGATAGCGAAAGAGAGGCTTTCTTGATCTGAAATGCCGAATCTGTTGTTCATGCTCTGTAGCCAGAAGCAAAATGCATCTCAAAGAAAAGTAGGATAATGTGGGTACCGGTAAGAATGCACCTTGGTAATGCAGAGCTCACTCACTTTCTAGCATATAGCAAATCCATAAAAGCAGAGACAGATCTTTTAGCTGCCTTGAATGTTGGTGACTCTCTGGGCACAGAGTTCTTTATTTCTTTTTATTTTCCCCTCTTTTTTTTAATGTTGGAGATTTATCTTCTGTTTCTTCATGCCGGCTAGCCTCGTCTCCCTTTTTAAGTGCTGTCTTTCCCTTTGGTTTCTCCGGGGGCGGAGGTACGCTAACATTGACTAGCGTTCGCACTAGTAAATGTTAGTTAATCACACTGTTTTTCCTCTCCATGGCTTGGTCCCATGTGGACGGGACATTCCCTTGAAGGCACAGCTTCCAAGTGAACCCCTCACTTGGATATGTTGTGGTGGCATCATGGCTGCCATGTTGTGTGAAGTTAAATAGGTGACATTGGGAAGGGAAGTGGACTCACGAAGCCTTTTCGCACTACAACTGAATGGTTCTAGTGCAGTAAGGCTAGGACACATGGGGATGGATTTCCCATTCACACCTAGGCAGGTAAGGAACACGTATGAAAGGAGAATCTGTTTGGGTGTGTCCTAGCCCCAAAAGCCCGGGACAATGCCACTGCCCGTGCCGGCCACTTCAGAACCTGGTGACCATGAGGGAAGTGCCTCTCTCAGGCAAATGTGCCCGGGTAGGCCGCGTCCCAGAGGGTGCCCGGGGGGGGGCTTTCTGCAGGCTCTAGGGGACACCAGGGAACCGACCGGATGGGTCTACCTGCCCCTGGGTTTTACCTGATCCAATGGCGAAAGCCCTGGGGCGGGGCCTGCAGCTGTCAGGGAGGGAGCATGCGAACGCTCCCCCTCTCGAACAGCTGTGGGATGGGATGGCTGGGAACTCCCTGGAACAGAACCGCCAGCCCAGCAGAGCAAATGCTCCATCCCAGGGCATCATCCAACATGTGTTCCAGAGGCCCTCGTGAGAACAGGCCTCTGTTCTACACTGCTGTCTGTGCTGAATGTTACCTACTGGCTATCAATTCTTCTCCTTTTTTGTGTCCTTTTTAAAAAGGTCATTGACTTCATACTCTTCTTCTGTTGTAACTCCTGCTGTAACATCTAAAAACCATGAGTTTATAATCTCTTTTATAACCCAGGGAGGGACATTGATTGTGAATAGGGAAAATGGATGAAAGCAAATATAAATTGTCCTGTGCGTTGGCACTCTTTATCAATCATCTCTTGTGTTTGGTTAACTACTGTTGCTCTTCAGTTCTTTAGACAGAGGAGAATTAGGGGGAGTTCCCATTACAAGCTTAAAACAGTTTCGAAACGGTTTCGATCCTCGCAGTCCCCACGTCAGGTTGGCTTAACACGCTTTCCATGTGTTTAATCACCCCAAAGCGTTGTAAATGTTAACACTCATTTCAAAAGGTCTTGCTCCGGTTCATGCGCTTGAAATTTTTACATTTCTTGCTGTGGGAACCGTACCGTTTTAGTGGGATGAGAATGCATGTTTAGGGTTTCCCTCCCCCAATAGTTTGCTTCCAAAGATAGTGATTTCACTGTAAAATTCCATCCCTTAAGCAGCCGTTACACTGTAGCAATCCACCCACTTCACACCTGATAACAATGTTGCAATTCTGGCTCTTTGAAAGTTCTGACCTTTAGAAAGGGAAAAGGGAGGAAAGCAGCTGAAGTTTCGGTGAGATGTGTGAATGTTTAATGTTTAATGTGTGGCTGTGGAGGTGAGCGGGCGAAGGGGGCTTGAGTTGCCACTGCTGTTGTGTGCCCTGGGCAATGGGGAGAGGAGGGGAAAGAATCGCTGGCTGCCCAGTGCCATTTTTCATCCAGGCAAGCAGCAGCCACCCAGCCAGGCTCCGTGAAGGGGTCCCTTATGGGTGGTGCATTCACGCCAGGAGGAAGAGGGCAGGGCAGCCCCGAAAAGCGGCTTTTAGAAAGTAGCCACTTGAGTCCTCCTTTGAGTCATGTACGCCACGTACAATCCTCAGAATCTGGATCGAACGCAATTGAGTTGAAAGTAATGGGATCAGGCAAATTCGTGTTAGCATCTGGTTCTATTATTTCAGTTTAGGAAAACCATTTTAAGCTTGTAATGGGAACCGGGCCTTAAAAGTGCAGTTCATGCCTAACTGATAGTTATTCAAGGCTGAGCAGCAAAGGAAGTGAAGGTATCCGATGACAGGAGAAAAACCTTTGGTACAGACATGAGTGAGAATGCTTTTTCCCTTGCTACTGATGCCACTATATGCAGTACAGTCATTCTGGGCCCATCACTTGGACAATAAGAAAGACAACTTCAAAGATATGTCAACATCTATTGAACACTAATTTTAGATAGAGGCTCTACAGCCCTTTTCTTTCTCACAGAGTATTAATCTCCTGCCTGACATTCTGAATAAAGGACAGGATTTCTCCTATTTTAAATTATAAGGGAAAAGGGAAGGCTGCCACCAAACAACTTTTTATTTATTTATTTATTTATTTACATTTCTTTCCTGTCCTATACATGAAAGTTGCTGGGTGGGTAACAACCGTTAAAACAACAGATTAAAAAACAAGATATACATTCAAAGCACTTTAAAAATTCAACAGTACACTCCGTGTTAGAATAATAGTGTCTGTACTTGGGGGGAAATATAGGGTGTTTCCACCCAGGCCCTTAAACCACATATAAACATGCATTAGACACACATACAGACAACATATAAACTTACCTTTCGCACTGGAGGCCGGATCTGGGTCCTTTTTTGGTGGCGCTTCTGCACATTGGCAGGTAAGACCCATTCTTAATCGGGTCTTGCCGCCAAAAGATCTGGCCTCCAGGAACACCTGAAAAATTCATCCGGCCCTTCGCATCAGTCCATTTCGGAAGCAGGATGCTTCCACACATGAAGAGGTGAAGGCCGGATGTCCTGGAGGCCGCCATCTCGGGGAGGGTGGAAGCAGGCTGGTTTGCCTCCCCGGCAAATCCGCGCACCGCCAGAAACACACGGTGACTGGCAGCTGCATGCTCCAGGGTCAGTGTCGACAGCGCAGGAACCTGGCTGCCTTCGGCCCTGGGTCCTGTGGCTTCTGCGCAGCACCTGGGCGATCTGGCTGCCCGATCCAGCCTTGCTGCGGCTGCCCCGCATGTGTACGGACACGCGGGGCCTCCGACAGATCCTCGGAAGAATGGATGGCCAAAAAAATGGAGCTTTTTAGATCTGTTTTTTAGCGGCAGTTACAGAAGCACCCATAATCACCTCAGCCAAAGGCCAGGGCAAAGAGGTGTGTCTTCCCTGCTTTACTAATTATATACAAGAAGGGGTGTGATGCACCTCAAGGGGGAGACTATTCCATAGGCTGGGGGCCATTGCCAAAAAGGCCCCTCCCAGGTGCCCACTAACTTGTGAGTAGAAGACAGCAAACTTTGTCTTCCTTCGCTTTCTTTCTGCTGCTACATTAGATCGTTTGACGGTCCTCTGTCTGCAAAGTTTACATCTCCTGAAACCCAGAACAACTTTTATCATCACACTGGGTTCATAAACTGGTATGGAGAAGAGTCATTTTCCTGGCTGATGGGCAGAAAAGGAAGCAAGCAGTGGCTGAGGCTTATGGCTTGTTATAGGGCAAGTCAAATGGAAATATTCAGGCAGAAACAGTTGCTTTGGACTCTTCCAAGCTCTGGTCACACCTAGATGAGACAGGAGGTCCTACTCATAATTTAAACTGAGGTCGTACCAGCTCTGTTCACACTTAGATCATTACAGATCGTGCTCAGGCCGTCTTTGCTTTGGGCTGCATCGGTCACACCTTCCGCTGCGATCGACTTAAGCCCCCTCTACGGAATTCTTTTGCTGCGTCAAATCTATCTCCTTTCTTATTGGATGCCATTGTGTCACTCAAGGGAGGGGAGGGTGTGTGTTTGCGGTTCTCTTTTAAGTCTGCTCCTTCACCTCCACACACCCTTCCATCTTAATGTTCTTTTCTTCTCCATGCAAATATTAATAGTAATGAATTTGCATAAAAGTCTAGATAGAGGGATCATGCACATAAACTTAGGAGGGAAGGGGAGGTGCCCATGAACTCTGTGCATGCTGCCCTCCCCTAGATACTGGATGAAAAGAAAGACTGGACCCACCCACCACAGCACGGTTCAGCCTCCTTTAGCCTGCCCCCCTGCTCACACTGAGGAAGAGAAGACTGCCTGGGATGCCCAGGATGGGCTGAGTCCTCTGGAAAAGAGGACTCTGTTTAAAACAGGGGTAGACCGGCTTGGAAAATGAACTGAATAAAAATAATGTAACACGACCTGAAGACGACCTGAAGTCGTCCTAAACTAGAGGTGTGACCAGGGTGCCAAAGTAAGATCCCTTGAAGCTAGATATTGTAGCTATATCCAAAAGCTCAGGTGTATAGAAAAACAATGGAACATGGCATAACAACCCAAAAAACGCAACAAGTGAGCTTGTAACAGGCCACGGAAGCCTACATTCTACCAGAAACAGTTTAATGATGCCTTTAATATAGATAAGTAAGTAAGTAAGTAAGTAAGTAAGTAAGTAAGTAAGTAAGTAAGTAAGTAAACAAATCTTACTGTCTTTCCTATAGTAGAGGATCTCCAGCTTGCACTCGTCAGTTCCCAGCAGCGCTTGCCCTAACTGTGCCACAGAGTTGTGGGTGGTGTCAGGCCCAGTAAGGAAGTCACAAGTGCATGGGCGTTGCATCACCTCCACCCGGGAGTAGCCAAACATCTCGCAGAACCCATCATTGCAGTAAATGATGGCGCAGTTCTCCATCTGGGCATTGGCAATAAGGAACTTCCGGTCTGGGAGAGAAATGCAAAAAGTTACCGTGAAGCCAAGGGTTGGACCAAGGGAAAATGAGTGTATGCTAAATAAAGAAGAAGAAGAGTTGGCTTTTCTACCCTGCTTTTCTCACCCATTTAAGGGGACTCAAAGCGGCTGACAAAGCTTCTGTTCTTCTCCCCACAACAGAACACCCTGTGAGGTAGGTGGAGCTGTGAGGGCTCAGAAAGAGAGTTGTGACTTGCCCAAGGTCACCCACCTCGCAAGGGTATGCATTACTTAAAGCATGGCCACACCATGGATATACCCAGAATATAAATATCACAATAAATGAATCCCCCTGCATATGTCTAGGCTGTGTTTCCTGAAGTGTGTGGTATGTGAATAAACATTTTATAACTTAAAAAAATGTATTTAAATCAATTTAAAATATTAAGCAATAAATAACAAGAGAGGAGGTCTCACATGAATATAGTCTGTGAATGACCGGCGTTTCGGAATTAGGGGTTATATTTTCCAGGCCACAATTTTGAAATATATAGGTTTGCGCACCTTTTTATATCATCAATAGTGAGGGACAATCATAAATACAAATCTTGCACTTATATGTATGGATTTTTTTCTCTTCATGTTGCCCCATGCTAAAATGCTATGCCCACCTCTGTGTGCTGGCCAATTCTCTTCCTGATTATGGATTCAGACTCCATCACACACACATGTAAACTTAGGGTTCTTTGTCCTAGTATGCATCGCTTTTCCTTATCTACAATGAATCTCATTTGCTGTTCTGCTGCCTTTTCATCAGTTTTCAGAGTTCCCTTTGTAGCTGTCTGACACCTGCTCTGCTTGCATTTTTACATATTTTGCAAAAAATTGATGGCACTTATTCTGTTGCATGTTTAAAATAGCATCACCTTCCATACAGATCTTTGGAGCACTTGTTAATCATCATACATTTCCCCCAATGCTTTAAGTCTTAATTTACTTCTGTCTTCCTTCTCCAGCTATTGATTAAACAAGCAAATTATCTTCCTTCCTTCCTTCCTTCCTCCCTCCCTCCCTCCCTCCCTCCCTCCCTCCTTCCTTCCTTCCTTCCTTTTTGAACTACTCTTCATATCATAGCACACTGATATTTTATCAAAAAGTAGTTGCGGATATGTAGTTATTATCTTTTGTTGTTACAGGCTGTGGTCACACCTACAGTTTAATCCAGCTTCAGTCCATCTTTAGTCCAATAATTTTCTTTCCACACCACCCCAAATGTGGATTTTCTGAGTTATTTAACACTGAAAGAAAACAGCTGGTCACTTTGCTGATGTATTCTCTCACTCTGGGAGTGGTTAGTGGTTAGGGAGCCGGACTATTATCTGGGAATACCGGGTTCGATTCTGCCCTTCCCCATGAAACCAGCTGGGTGACCTTGGGCTGTTCACAGCTCTCTTCTGAGCTCTCACAGCCCCACCTACCTCACAGGGTGTCTGTTATGGGGAGAAGAATAGAAAAGCTTTGTCAGCCGCTTTTTGTACCCTTAAATGGGTGAGAAAAGTGGGGTAGAAATGCCAATTCTTCTTCTTTGGCTGCGTCCCCAAGCAATAAAAAGCCTGCTAAAAAGCTTCTTTTGCCTCTGAGCGCCCCCATGCCCAGCTTTTCTCCGAGCTTCCAGCACCACAAAAGGAGGACAATCCGCGGGAAAAAAGTGCACTTTAAAGAAGACTACCAGCATACTTTTTGGAAGCCGCGGGTTTTCCTGGCAGCATTTACCATGGGGACGCTCCGTGGCAAAAGGGGCGGGGATTGCCGACTGCACAAACAGCCATAAAATATTCAGACATCTCCCAGAAATGCAGCAGCTTCCCTTCCTTTCCATTTCTAAAGGTCAGAACTTTCAAAGAGCCAGAATTGCAGAGAATTGCAACATTGTTATCAGGTGTGAAGTGAGTGGATTGCTACAGTCACCGCTGATGTACGGGGTGGATTTTGACAGTGATCAGAGGGAAAGTGTTGAGAGTGAATGAGCCACTGCCTTTGCCGGCATGGGAAGCCATTTTGGGAGGGCGGCGGAGATCTGGGAGACGAACAGAGAACCGATGTCTATTTTTCCTTTGGACTTGTCGGGGGTTTCTTCCTGGTTGTGGCCGCGCAGAGCACAGTCCCTCCCCATTCCCACCGGCACCCTATCAATAAGAGAGGGGGCGAGGAGAAAAAAATGTGGGAAAATAAAACACACTTCCATGGGGACAGTAGGTGCGTTTTAAATGCGTGTTTTGCTGTGCCTCATGCGGACGCTTATTCCGGAAGTGAACAGCACTTTTAAAGTCCGCTGGAACAGAGGGACGGTAGAGGGAAACTAGAGAGGCAAATAAGTTGCTTGGGGACGCAGCCTTGTTCAAGTGGACTGAAGCCAAATTAAACCTTATGCGTGACCACAGCCAAAGTGATACAAGTTTTACTTATTGAATGTATAAATATCCAATTAAAAAAAAAAATCTTAGGAAGTATATAGTACCTTCTACACTTGTTGACAGTCTTTTAGAATTACAGAAGTTTGTGAGTAACTTCTGTACAACAAAATTGTCCTTCTGGATGCTTAATTCCATTATTTATTTCCCATGGATATATGTCTAACAGGCAATAAGCTACCTGCCTTCTGGAAGAATAGCATTGCGTTGACTGCTTTCCAGGGTCCTTACTTTGGAAGATGGTATTATGTGTTTCCCATTTTTGGTAGGGGATCAGAGCTTGCCTCCAGACGTTCTCTGTTCTTTGCACTATGTTATGATATTTTGGCATAAACTACTTCTGGAATTATCACATATTTCCTGGACAACAGGACCGAGCAAGCAGAAACATCTCCTATTGTGGTATTTGCTCTCATGATGGCACAACACAAACATCCAAGTATTTCAAACCAGGAAGCGCATATGCGAGGCCGCCATTTTCAGCTTGCTTTGGTCCCACATATGCACAGTGGGTATTTCCAAGATGGTGGACTGGATGAGCAAACATCCAGACAGATAAGCGCTCTCTCTCTTTATGTAAAATCTGGGTTTATTTATTTATTATTTAAATTTCTATCCCACCCCATCCCCAAAGGTCTCTGGATGGGTAACAACAGATTAAAAACAGAATATACATTAAAAACCCTTTAAAAATTCAACAAAACTAAAACAATACACGTATTTAAAATGATGGTATCTGTACTGGGAGGGGAAATATAATCATCTCAGCCAAAGGCCAGGGTAAAGAGGTGTGTCTTCACTGCCTTCCTAAATATATGTAAGGAAGGGGCATGACGCACATCAAGGGGCAGACTATTCTATAGTCTGGGAGCCATCACCGAAAAGGCTCTCTCCCAGGTGCCCATGAGCCTCACTCCTGAAGGTGGTGGGGCGACCAGGAGGACCTCACTGCTAGATCTTAAGGCATGGGAAGGTCAGTTGAGAGTTGATTTTCCTACAGTAATGTAATTGCAGGGTATCACCCCAATATCCCAGTATAGCCCTGTACCCAGTATAGCCCTGGAATTATCCTGGGCTTTGCACCCTGCCTGGAGGCAGCCAGGAATTCTGTGCAGAAATTCTGTGAGATCTGATGCATGTGTGCTTAGCAACGACATGACAATTTTTATCCCACCATTTTGGCCTAAAACATGACCTCTTATTGTTTTGATTTGATTGAACCACCTGGACATCTTATGGGATGAGAACAATCCCACTTATCAGCCACATTAAGGACCCTTAGAAGTGGACCTTCTGGCCTTTAGTGGCTCAGAGGTACTAGTCTCTGGACACTGCAACCTCTAAACTTCAAGTCATAATTTATTTTTAAATTGTGATGCAGCCTTAGTTCCCTCATATTTAGTGGCAAGTATCTTGTCTTCCTTGGCTTTGAGATTTCTTGTCTACAAACACCTCTCTCTCCAAATGTCATTCGTGTGTTATCTGTTGTAACACTTTGCTCTCTTTGAATAGTATCTCTGTGTGCATTTCCAAGATTTACCCTATCCAAGTGGAAACATTTTCTAAAATATGGGACGGCAGCCAACCTTTTCTAGCATCAGCACAGTGAGAAAAATCCAAGTTCCTGGCTAAGGAAGAAGAATCCTCTTATCAAATTATCAATTTCATTCTACTCCCAAACTGGAACAATATCCAGGCCTCAGAATATCACAGTACATTTCAGTCAAAATTAGAATACTGTATCTAAAAACGACAACAACAAATTAAAATCTAGATATTGTTCATTGAAATTGATTCCTGAGCAGTATAAAATGGCACATAATAAAGTTATTTATGGATGTATTATTTATTTATTTGTATTTCTATCCCGTTCTATATCCGAAGGTCTCAAGGCAGGTTACAATATTATATTAATATTCATGGCCAGATCTAATTTGTAGCAGTTTGGTTGCTATTATGCCATGTTCCAGGTTTCTTCTTCTGAGAATCTAAGCTTTCAGGTATAGCTCCGCTATCCATCTTCAGAGGTCTTTGCTCTTGGCTGAGTCAAGGGTGACTAGTGTCTTACTAGATCTTGTTTCTCTTCTTATAGATGTCTGCTGATTGTTTGTCAGCTCTTCCTTTATTTGAGTTGCTAATGAGTCATTGGTCTTTCCCTGGCTGCACTCTGTTGGCATTGTTTCCTTGACTGGAAGTCTTAATGGCAGGTCATTGAGGCTAACTTGTTTACTGTGTATTGGTGTAATCCCTGGGGGTGAGTGACTAGTGGCTTGTGTGTTTGCAGAACTCAGGTGTGAATCTCTATTTTCTTTGTTTCTATACAGAGGTTCCCAGATGCTGCTGATGAACAGGCCTTGGTCCCTGTTAAAGTTGTGGAGATGTTGTTGTATTTCAGTGGCCTCTCTGGTAGCCACTTCCTGTAATCCCTTTTCTTTGGCTATGGTTTCTGTTTGTTCGAATAAGATCTTGTGGTTTTCTGACCACAAATCAGCAATAGCAAAACAAGAGCAAAAGCAAAGACTTCTGAAGATGGATATCACAGCTATATCTGAAAGCTTAGGCTCTCGGGAGAAGAAATCTGGAACACGGCATAACAGCCCCAAAACTGCTACAAATGAGAAAGTTATTTATGTTCCATACAAACTAAAAAAAAATCAGTATCTAAATTAACAAAATGAGTGGCATTAAAAAATAGTTTAAAGTGCAGAGTAAATTGGTATACAAAGAAATCCAGAGACCTCCCTTCTGCCCCATGGTATAGTCCAAGGGAGGCTGCACAACCTGTTGTATGCTCTGTCTGCATTGGACATATAGAGCAGATCAAGTGGCCCAACATTTTGCCTAGTCTAGTATACTGGCAGACCAATTTAAAAAGGTCTACCAGCATTCTAGATGGTGCTAAATTGGACCATGTTATGGTGTAAAAGGCATACACCTCTGTGGTCCAGTTTATTGGGGCACCCATAGATCCCCTGGGGTTTCTAAGCCCAAGAACCTTTGTTCCTGGCCATCATAGTTTGCAGAAGGTGGCTCCAGAGTTCATGTGATGTTTGGGGCTGGTGTGGAGTCTTTCCTGGAACAGCCATCCATATGAGGATGGCCGTGTTCTGGGATACATGGACCACTTCAGTTGGTGGGTCGCTCCAGTTGATCTGGTCTCACTGGGGCAGTCCACCCAAAGGTAAGTGCAGAAACAGCCATAATAACTAGGACTGTGCACAAATATTCATAACATTCAAAATTCAGCTGAATTTGGCTGAATTTGGATATTCAAACTTGAATGTTACAATATTCATATGCCAACTTTCAAACGAATACAAATATTTCCGGACATTTGTATGAATAGTTTGGACATTCGTTAAGCTGGGGAAATGTATCAGATATGTATTGATTTGTATCAGATACGTATCTATTCATATTGGATATGTATCTATTCATCTATTCATTCCCCCCCCCCCCACTGCAAATGCTACTGTTTTAAATGATATTGTGCTGGTTTTGTGTGTGTTTTTAAAAATGTGTTGGTTTTAAATTTTAATATTGTTTCTTTTGATATACAGGATTTTAAAAGTTGTTATCCATTATGAGACCTTTGGGTACAGGGCGGGATAGAAAGATAAAAATAAATAAATAAATAAATATCAGATACTATCTGTTCGTATCAGATATGTATCGAACGTTCATACAAGTACCTATGAATAGATTCGTATTGGATAGAATTTTACCACATTCAAATGCGATCTATTCATGTAAATAGAGATTTCTGAACATTCGATTTATTTCAAACCGAATGCCAAAAAAGTAATGACACTCAGTACCTTAAGATCCCTCCATTTTTTTTTACTTCCCCACCATCAAAAGTAATTTTCTCCTCACACTTTTCCAAAAAAACCACAGCCTGAAAGGTTCCCTATATGCCTCCCCTTGTCTTCCCCACAATGCCCAGCTTCAACACAGCTTCTTTCTGTTCTTAAACGTCCAGGAGAGGGCTCTGGACACACAGAAAGTTAAAAACATTTTTTATTATTTATTTGATTTATATCCTGTCTTATTGCCTCTAAGCCTCAGGGCAGCTAACAGCACATGACAAACCCTAAATATATTATGGCAATAAAAGCTTTCCTAAAATTGCATGTCAAAAACACAACTGAAGCCATGGGTGCCCCAACAAAGGAGGTGTGTACCTTCCATACCATAATAGGGTCAAATTTACCACCATCTACAACCTTTTAAAATTGGTCTGCCAGTATACTAGACTAGGCAACATTTTGGGCCACTTGAACTGGCCTGTACTTCGTCCAGTTCAGACAGATCAAAAAGCAGGGTGCGTGTTGTGGAGAGAAGAACAGGTTTGTCAGCTGCTTTGAGTCCCCTTAAGGTTGAGAAAAGTGGGACATGAACACCAACTCTTTTTCTTCTTCCTAAACAAGTTAGTGTATTAAGAAGAAGAAGAGTTGAAGAAGAGTTGGCTTTTCTACCTGGCTTTTCTCACCCATTCAAGGGGACTCAAAGCAGCTGACAAACCTCCTGTTCTTCTCCCCACAACAGACACCCTGTGAGGTGGGTGGAGCTGTGAGAGCACAGAAGAGAGCTGTGCCTAGCCCAAGGTCACCCAGCTGGCTTCATGGAGGAGTGTGGAATCAAACCTGGTATTCCCAGCTAAGAGTCCGGCTCCCTAACCACTAGACCAAACTGGCTCATTAAGGCTCATATGATGTAACTGTCATAAACCAGTGTTTCCCAAAGTGTGGTACGCATACCCTCAGGGGTATGGGAAGAGTTTGGTGGGGGTACGCGTTGCACTGCAGTTTGGTGGGGATCACGTGGGAATATCCACTGCACCTTGCTTAGCTGCACCCACAGAACAAGGAAAGAAATGGGTGCGTATCGCAGTTTTTACATGGGAACTGGGGCCATCGTTCATCGTATCGCAACTCATTATGGTGGGAACTTCTGCGCATCCTTCGCGCAGCTCAGGTTCGGCCATTTTTAAACTGCAGGAACATTAACAGTTGACGTTGAGCCGCGGAGCTGTTTAAACACCGGAGTGTATGTACCCCCCCCAATATATATATATATTTTGATTTTTATTAAAGCATATGTTTTTATGAGGAGTACTTAGCATTATGAAAATTATAGAAGGGGTACACATATGTCAAAAGTTTGGGAAACACTGTCATAAACTTACATACTTATTTGTTCGTTTAATAACTATTATGAGACCTTTGGATGAAGTACAGGTTAACAAAAGATCAGGAAGAGTTAAAACGAATTAACAATAAGGAACTGAGAACGCAGAATGATGTGAAGACTGAAGGAAACTCAAGAGTAAAAGGCCTCGGTAAAATTGTATGTTTTAACTAGGGGTGTGCACAAATGCAATTTTTGGGATTTGATATTAAAAGAATATCCAAAGATTCAAATAGATTCAACTGTTTAAAATTCGGATGTATTCACATTTGATTCAATTAGAATACATTCAATTCTATTAGTGTGTATTTACTATCTGTATTTGCACATACTGATGTCGACAACATTTGTATATGCCCATACTCATCTGTATGCATCCATACACATCCCGTATGCATCCCATTTTTGTCCCATATGGATGTGGTAAAGATGCATACAGGTACGTACGCATTGTGCATGCATCCATACATATTCGAATGTCCGAACAATTCACGTGAATAGATTCAAAATTTGAAATTTGATCGAAAGTTTAAATTCAAATTTAAAGACATTCTGTTCGAATTCAAATGTCCAAATTTGAGCAATTTCAATTGAATTTCAAATGTTTTGAATATTTGTGCGTGTCCCTAGTTTTCACCAGTATTGAAAGGTGTGTGCATTAATGGATTATGGGGGGAAGAAATTATTGCATAATTGGAGTCCACTATGGAGAAATCTCCTCTACAGTGGCTACTTCTCAAATATTTGAGGGTGATGGGACCCCTAGGAAGGCCTCTCCTGCTGATCGAACCAATCAAACAAGCTGTAGCAGTTTTTTCACCCCCTGTGCCTCAGTTTCAGAGCCTGTTAGCTTCTGCAACCCACAAACTACCTCGAGGGGAAAAGACTGCGTTGTGGGGGAAAACAACCCTTCCCCGCCACATCCTCCAAACAAACAATAAGGCAGGACACCCGGAACCGTGTAAGAAAAACTTAAAGAAAACTATTAAAAATTAGGATACATGGAACTTAGGAACACAGTACAAAATATACAAAATAGAGAGTGTTGAGATAAGACGTTCATTTTCTGACGTAACACGCGACACAAACCTATTCAGCATACAAAGTGACACACTTGGTCTTGCCGGATAGAGTGCATGGTTTGGATAAGAAAATACGTATTCCTTATACCCTTCCAAGCCGCTCAGGTGAGCGTGATTAACCTTCAGCCAGCCTCCAATTCGGACTGGGAGGGTTTTCTGCAGCCCCACCCTCCTGCAGGTGTGTCTGAGGGAGGGAATGGGAGAGAAAGACCCAGCAGCCTCCAGCCAGCCAACCTTTTTTAAAAACTTTTATGTAATAAAATGTTTTTATGTGTTATAATATATAATATGTTTTTGACTTATGTAAACTGTCTTGGGAAAAGAATTGCTTCTGATTTAAGTTGTTGATTATATTTGCCATTATTTTTTTTTGATGTAATGATTGGATTTTGCTTTGTATGTTTTCTTCCCCATTTGTTGTAAACCGCCTTGGGCAAAAGTTTCTTTTGGAAAGGCGGTATATAAATAAAAATGGAATGGAATGGAATGGAAAACATTTCTTGAGCAGGTGTAGCTAATCTTACTCCTGCATTTCAAACCATTCGTTTGAAGTAAGGATGCATGTGTAAGTCTTGAAAGAGACATTACCATATACCCCTGAGTTCGATTGATCCCAGATCTGCATTTGTGATAACCTTCTAACAAGTTACACTGACCAGATGTGTGGTGTAGGTGTGAATGTTCCCACCATTAAAGTGATGCATCTGCTTGTGACCCTGTCGGGAGCTTGTTTCCCACAGGAAAAGTTCCTGCCTTCCCGAAATGGCTTCTTAGCCTCACTAAGGATACAAAATGGAGTTTCTCTGGTTCAGTTACAATCGGTTTTCCATTACAGAAGCCAATACCAGAGGCAGCTATCCATCTGGTGTTTGGGACCAAGCCATTTAAGTCTTTGTAGGTTAACACTGTTGACTTAAATTGGGCTCCAAAGCAACTAGACTCTCTGGGTCTAGACTCTTCACGACTGGTTTGATGCCCATCCATCATCATTCATCCTGGGTCTCTTCCATACTGACCCCCACCCTTCTGTGACAAGGTGGGGTACCCTGTCATGGAACAAGCAACCTATGCCACAATGGGTGTGGCCACTGCTGAAACAGGAGAGGCCTGTCTGTATCCGGGTTTGGAAACTTGTGTTCCCAGTGGCTGCAACCACCTGAGTTTCAAGCAACGTGGATGAAACTAGCAGTACCACCGAACTCTGTGCCTGTTCTTTCCATAGGACTTCTTATTTCCTGGATTTAAGATGCCCTGTCACACAGAGCCTCCGTTTTACTCAGATTCACTTTCAGTTTATTGGTTCACATCTGTCCAGAATTTGACTCCAGGCTATGAGCAAGCACTTCCACTTCTTCCCCTGACGCAGATGGGGGAGTCCACCTGCATGCGCCACTGCCACTACCATCCGAGAATGTCCCAGAGCAGCCCCAATCCTCTGAAGCTGTGGAGAAATACAAGTGTCTCTGTAACTTCACCAGGAGCTTCTAGCAAGCAACCAGTCGCTCCTGTATGCAGCATTTGCACTCTCTTCTGAGTGCAAATACTGTGTGTGTGTGGCGTGGTGTGTCTGTGTCTGCACAGTCTTATGCCATGTTGTGATTGCCGTGCCAACAGTAAGATGTGTGGTGGATGGTGCCACAGCCATTGCTGTAGTCATCTGGATGGTCCAGGCCAGACCATCTGCACTTGAAGTACTGGTGGTCTGGTTGGGAGGTACATCAGCAAGTCAAGTGTGGATAGCTCCAAGTAGAAGTCCAAATGGAAGGTGGAAAAAGTCCACAAATAAAACAGATAAAAGTGAACAGGTGCGTGCAGTCAGACCTGAGGATGGACTGGAGAAGGTTTAGAGTGGTGTGTCCACACCCTAAGTCATAAAACGAAAGATTGAGACCTTTCACACCTAAGTTTTAATCCACTTTCAGTTCACTTTCAAAGTGAGAGAACACATCAGCAGAGGTGGATCTTCTGAGTTAGATAATGCTGAAAGAAAACAATTTGTCACTTTGCTAATGTGTTCTCCCACTGTGAAAATGAACTGAAGCTGGATTAAAACGTAGGTGTGAACATGGCCATGTAGTGTAGTGTTGGACCAGGTGCCCTGAATGCTTGCCTGAGGGTGGAGGCTTCATTTGAGGGTCTCACTTTGAGGTGCCTGAAGCAAACTGCTGTGAAAGTGATAGAGGGGAAGATATGGATGGACCCTGACCTTCGGTTTGGTCCACAGTAAAACACAGTTTAGGAACATCAAAGCTAAACTTCCAATTGCTGCCTTTCCCCTTACACTCCTACAATCCTTCCTTCCCCATAAACTGCTACCAGCCATAAACCTGTTGCAAGGTTAGAACATAGCATATATAGTGCTCTCATTTTCTTGGATGGACGCAATGTCCTCTAACTGAAGTCAACCTCCTGAGGAGTACTGCGGTCTAGCTAACCACGGTAACTTTCCTTCTTTCATGCTTGAGAGCTCTTTATATGTTAGCATCTGTCTTGCCTGAAACCGTAGAAATTTATTTAGTACAGAGAGATCATTTGGAGGATACTATTAGCACAATGCTTAATTTCCGATTACACGTAGAAAATGCATCCATCTGTAGAGCTATTTGTCCCTCTTGCTGCTATGCAAAATCAAGGGTTCAAGTATCCAGGAAACTAATATGACAAGTCGTTACCCTTTACTTAGAATGGGCTCTATCAGAAAGGAGAGTTCAGTATAAAATCATTAAAAAGGTAATAGGGGAGGTCTTAAAGACTTGCTGGGATAGCAGACTGAACAGCCACAACATCCTTCTCTGCTTCTAGGAGCACCTCTTCCCATATCTCCTTGCCCAGACCCTGGAAGGAATTCTCTCTGTGTCTTCTCCAGCTGAGATACATTAGGTGGTGACAGAAAAGGGAGCATTTTACAGCAGTCTGTCTGTGACCTGTTTATCCTAGAGTTTCTCTTGACACCAAAGGTGACCCTTATTTTCTTCCAAGTGTGTGAGAAAAGTATTTTTATTGCCTGCAGTAGCCTGTTTTTATTTTACCAGATTATTTGAGGAGAAAATCTGCTTTTCAGCCTGTCCCCCCTCCATCCTTCTGGCCAATGCCTGCCACCGATGGGTGGGATTTCACATCTGGGAAGGTCTGCCCCCTTCCCTTCACATCCCCGCAATGCTAGAGTCCCGGAGATCCAAAAAAAGACTTGGATCTTTGAACACAAATTTCCCCTTTCTGTGAATGCCACTGCAATTATGAGAGATACATTTGTAGCAGCTAACAATCGCAGAGGGAAACTTTTTTTTTAGCCCTACTAAAGACAATGAGCCTGCTACGGATTGTGCAGAGCCACAGAAATTGTCCCAGCAATTCCCAGTAAGACACCGGTAGGTAGTTTTGTAACAGAGAAAAACTTTACTCTTTAGTATTCAGCAGAGTCAAAAAAGGATTCAGCAACAGGAACATAGATTACTTCCTTCAGTCCAAGCATATCAAGTAAAATAATATATTAAGGCATAGCCTCTGCCCTTCTCCAAGAGTATCTAGCATCGAGACAGCAGCAACTCTCCACAATGGAAAGCCTGACTGCATCCATTTACATGCAGTTGGGAGTGGCCCACCCTTGCTGGCCTTAATTACAAGCACTTCCATTGCTCATGTAATTTTCTACCGAACATACCTGGTCAGTCAAGGGTAGCAATCCTGTGCAAAACTTACAATCTGCAATAGGTTCTCCTCCCACTCCTTGCTGATCTGAAAGGGAGAGATCGCTTTGCATTGTCTGTTCTTTTGCTCAGCTGCCCACTCCTCGCTGATTTGAAAGGGAGAGTGATTGCTTTGCTCTGTGTCTGTTCTTTTGCTCAGCTGATCCTGAGCGGAGCAGGCTTGCAGGGTTTGGACAAGAAGCAGAGATGAAAAGATTCTGTTTCTCCATGCTGGGGATTTGGGCGGTTTGAGTGGGAACTGCAGTATTCAAATTCAGCTTATGTTATCCTCAATCAAATGGGAACATCCAGAATGCGCACTCAGTCCTGAATAGTAGATTGTGGGTGTTTTTCCACCACATTCCTTTAATCCTGATCTAAGAAGATCCGGATCAAGGGAATGGGTACTTCCCTTAATCCAGATCTAGTAGATCCAGATTAAGGGAAGTACTCAGTGTGTTTCCATGGGTGGTCTAGCACCCAATAGCAATGAGTGCTAGCCTCCCTGCCGTGGAAACACCGGAGCACCCATTTGGAAATCCGGATCTACCCATGAGGGTCTGCCTGTCACCCCAGGTGTTTGGGGGGACAGGGGGTGCAATCTCCGAAGCGACTCCGAAGTCACTTCGAAGTCTGTGTTGATCTTTGGAGTAAACTTCGATGTGACTTCGGAGTGACTTCAGAGTGACTTCGGAGTTCACTCCGAAGATCAGCACAGACTTCAAAGATGCTCCAGAGCTATTTTGCACAGACTTCAAAGTGACTTTGAAGTGACTTCGAAATGACTTCGAAGCTTAGGTTTTGGGGCTCCCCCCCATGGGTGCCCCCTCCCCCTAGCCTCCTCTAGACCCCATTGCCAAACTAACGTGGAAACAGGCTCCCTTTAATCCAGATTTTCTGGCTGAAGACCCCATTGTATGGGGTCTGCAGAAAATCTGGATTAAAGGCCAAAAAGTACCCATATGATCTGGATTTCCCGAGGTGCAGTGGAAACAAATGTGTCCCTAATTAGTGCTGTGGTGGAAATGGGGTCATCCAGCTCTCACGCAAATGGGTCCTTAATGGGTGCTAAAATGGGTACTAAGTGACCGTGGAAAAACGCCTTACAGTAGTCAAATCCAGATTGAAATAGTCAAGTGGGAATGTGGTCCTACTGTATCTTATTTAATACCAATTTATATCTTTTTCATTGATCAAATACAAATGTATACCTTTTGCATTGATTAATCTTTTCTTTTTGGGCAGGTTAGTATTTCAGACTCGTATTCTGAAAAGCCATGCAAAATGCCTGTATTTTATTTTATTTTTATATTATGTGAAGCACTGGGGTTTATGTCTGTTGTATGTCATACATTCTGCCCTGGAGACCTTTCCACCCCATACGTGTGAGTGCTGGCTGTGATCACTCAGTGCTGAGAGATAGATATTGTTTTCCCCAGTGAGCAACACTTTCTTCCTTCTGATCACTTCACACATTCCACAGCCAGAGCTGGCACTGAAAGGAGTTTCCACCCGGACTGAGACTTGGCAATTTCTTATTCAAATTCAGAAGGGTAGAGGCTTTTTCTGGTTCTTTATTTATTCATTACTTTCATTCCCATGGGCTTTCGCCGCCTTTGCCAAATAAACTAATCTTTCCAAGTACGATCATGACAGATGGCAGTTCGAGGTAATAAATACATACCAAACTTCAATTGGGCATCGTTGCTAGCAAGATTTGCTGGCCTATATCCCAGCCTGAAAAAGAAATTGTGTATAGAGCAAAATCCTGCTCAGTTCAGTAAAATCGAATTCTTGTCAAGTGTGTTGAAAAATGTACCTTTTGGAACAGAGCTGGGGATTTTGTGGGTGTCCAGATGCTGCTGAACTCCACATAGGGTTTTTTTTCCCCACTGACCTCCCTCAATCTAGATCTAAGATGATCTGGATCTAAGGAATGGGTCCTTCAATTAAGCTGGATCTAGTAGACCTGGATTAAGGGAGGCCCCTCCATAGACCCCATTGCCCAATTGCAGTGGAAACGCGCTCCGTATAATCTGGATTTTATGCATGAAGACCCCATTGTAGATCTACAGGAAATCCTGATCATAGGTCCTGAAAGACCCATTCAATCTGGATTTCCCTAGAACTGGGCCCTTTCTGCACTGGGCCTTATTCGGGATTATATCTCAGGATAGGGACCAGCCATCTTCCTGCTGGTCCAATCTATGGTTGGCCATACCAGGGCCTACCATAGTCTGCACCGGCATGCAGATGGTTGGTCCCCATCCTGAGATATAATCTGAAATAAGGCCTAGTGCGGAAAGGGCCCTGGTGGAACCAAATGTGGCTCTAATGGGGTCTGCAGTGGAACTGCAGAGGTAGTCTTCCTCCTCTGAGCCTAATGGGTACTTAATGGGTACTTAGTGCTAGTGGAAAAAACCCCATGCTTTCAGCCTCATCCAAAATGGTCAGTGGTTGGAGATTATGAGAGTTATACATCTGGAGGACCACAGGTGCTACATTCCTAATTTTAAGACTATCATTTCCCAGAGGGCTTTTTCTTTCCAGGAGACACAAGCTCACCCAGCTATCACATTTACCACTATGGTTATGATATAGAGAAGGAGCAGACAGTGACAAGGAAAAGGCCTTTGGGACCATAGGGACTGTCTTTAGATACACAGTTTTCTTCCTTGCACCTTCAGGCAAGACTTTGGCCCCCTCCAGACTTGTGGAATAAATCTGCAGTTAAAGGAAAACAGCAGCTTACCTGTTGCGAAGCGACAACCGGCCAGCCCAACTAAAAGCAGCAGGGATGTGCACGAATATTCATAGGCATTCGAAATCCGATCAAATGTGCTGAATTTTGACATTCAAACTAGAATAAAATGTCCCGAAATTTGAATGTGAACATTCAAATTGAATTTTGGATTTTGGATCTATTCGTTCGAATTATCCAGAGATTCTTATGTGTATGGGTTCATACACGACACACACTTGAAGATCCACATTATTCCCACATCCGTACGCATTGGTACGGATCCATATGGGACAAAAACAGGTTCCATATGGGACAACCACGGGATGCATACAAATGGGTACAAATCTGTATGGATCTGTACAGATGTGGGGAAGATGCAAACGTGCACATATGAAAGTTGTCGACATTTGTATGTGCAGAATTGAATAAAAAATTCAGTAAATAGTAAATATGAATCGAATCCTGTTAAATACGAATTTAAAAGATTTGAATCAAATTGGATTTTCGGGTATTAGATTCGTTTTGAATAGAAGGTCAGAAAAACATTTGTGCACATCTCTAAAAAGCCGCTTCTGTAGCTTCCTCCTTGGGAGCTGTGAGTGTTGAGTCGGAGAGCTGTGTCATGTGACGTGAGGCAGCCAATCGGATCTGAGCTGCCCTTCCTGTTCTCATTGACTCTTCTTGCTGTCCCGCCTGCACTGGCGGGAAAGTTCAAATTTTTGTCATACTGTGCAGCAAATGTTCTCTCACCAGCATGTGAGCAGTATCGATGGGACAATGCATCGTGATGACAATCCATCGATCATCGTGTGTGATGCCCCAATCGCAACTGTGGATTCTGCTGCGCAGTATTAACGTGTCTGGATGCACCTTTTCACAACTGAGGCCTGCTAGAGCCTGTCTTAGCATGCAGACAACAGATCTGTATCCTGTGATATATTCCACAATATGACCAAGTGCAATCAGGCCCTGGGTTGTCATGAGGATAACCCGGAAGGGAAGAGATCAGTATTGTTGTAATTCTATCAAATAATTTCATAAATACTGTAGTTTACATAAATAACTATTAAGATATAAGACTAGTTTATGAAGATCAGACGCTAGCAGCGAATCACCATTTAGCCCTTCTTCCGTGCTCTGTAGGACCTGCTGTTTTACTCTTCACGATATGACTATTTTTTATTTACATTTTTATCCTGTCCTATACCCAAAGGTCTCTAGGTGAGAAACAACATCTAAAATCATACATCATCAAAACAACAACACTATGTATTAAAACGGTAGCATCTGGAAGTGGGAAGGGAAAGTGTATACCCATTTAACCAAAGGCCGGGGCAAAGAGATACGTCTTCATTAGAGAGGTTAATGTTATAATAAGTTTAATGATTGGTCCACTGGCCTTACCATAAAATGCAATACAACAATACGATACAGTGTGAGGCTAAAAATAAATTGATTACACTTATTGTTAAATACTGAATCTAAAACATAGCACAAATTCTGGCAGCCTTGATAATAAACAAAGCCCACTAGAGATATGCACAATTGTTTTTTGACATTCTATTTGAATCAAATTGAACACCCGAAAGTCCGATTCAGTTTGAATTATTTAAATTTGAATCGAACAAGATTCGATTTGAATTTACCAAATTCGAATCTACTCATTCAAGTTTCTCATTCGAATCTGCACATACGAATGTTGAAAACTTGTGCATGTACGTATCTTCCCTACGTCCATACGCATCCATACACATCCGTGTGCATCCTGTAGTTATCCCGTATGCAAACTGTTTTCGTCCTGTATGCATCCGTACAAATGCGTGCGGATGTGGGAAAGATGAGGATCTTCAAGTATGCATTGTGTATGAATATATGCCCAGATAATTTGAATAAAAAGGTCTGAAATCCAAAATTTGATTTGAATGTTTAAATTCAAATTTCAGGACATTCCATTTGAATTCGAGGCAGCCATGGCCGGTGCAGCCACTTTCCCACCACCCTAGTTTTAAAATTTCTGAACTATTCATACGAATGTTAATATATGAATGTTGAAACATTCAGTTAGTGTACAGATGTCTGAATTCAGCTGAATTCATACGAATAACAAATCTTATGAATATTTGTGTACATCCCTACCAGAGACATCTGGAGGTAGGTCCTGTCTTTAGGAAAGGCTTCTTTTCCTAATGTTTTTCTTCTCCAGCAACTGCTTTTATGTGCCCCAGTTGTATTATCTCATTTTTCTTGTGAACCGCTTTGAAGAACGGGTAGCAATTTTAAAACAGTTTAAATAAATAATAAATCAACTGTTTGTTTTACTGCAGTTTATCACGCAATGTGCTTTTATGAAAAACATTTTAAATGATCATTGCAAAAAAAAATGTAGGCTTTTAAGTATTTCAATGAAACCGATAGACTAACATATGGGAGGAACTCCTATGTTGCCAGATTAGGAATTTGCACGAATGTTCTAAACGTTCGAAATTCGATCGAATTCGACCGAATGGGGACATTCGAACTCAAGTAGAATGTTTACACATTTAAATGAATTTCGAATGTACAGATACGTATGTACAGATACGAATGTACACATACGTATCTGTGTGCATCTCATACATATCTGTACGCATTTCGTACGCAAATGCGTACAGATACATATAACGCATACGAATGTTGTCGACATCCTTGTCTTCAAATATGAGTGTTGTTGACATCGGTATCTTGGGATTCAAATCTAACATTCGAACGAACAGATTCTGATGTATTTGATTCAAATTGGATTTTGTGGCGTTCGGATTCTAAACATTCGAATCCAATGGAACGTTTTGATGTATACTTGATACGGTCAAGCGACTAATCAATAAAGTTTATTCATTCATTCAGAGTGTGGAACGTTTTGACATTCGATTCGAATCAAATTCGAATGCAAATATTCCCTAGGCCAGGTCAGTTTTCAATTCCATCCCAAACAGGAAGAACCTGTGTCAACATATGGTTGAATTTGCTGGTTCATAAACTTTATGCTTCAGATCTTTGCAAGTTCAGATGAAAACCCCACGCTGCGCTAGCAGGCACCCAAAGACAATGTGCTTACATGTGTCTTGCAAGGTATCTAGAAATACAGTCCTGGGGAGACTTGCAGGAAGGTCTTCTTGCTCTTCCAAGTGAGCATGCTCACAGCTGTGCTCATCTGAGCCCAGTCTGCCCCCAAGCATGCCTCTCTTTTTCCAGGGCAATTGCACTCTTCTCCCAGCCCATCCAAATGCACTGCTATAAAGAAGCCAGCTGGGCTCAGCGCCATGTATCTTGGCAAAGGCACCAAGAGAGGATTAGGTTGCTTACCAATATTTCAGTGAATTAGAGCTTAAAGCGGGGCGGATGGGTACTAGAGTGGGTGGCTGTGAATCTGCATGTGGCCGGGGGGGTGAGGGGTGGGGAGATGGATGCTGATTTGTAAGTTGGCAGCACAATTCTGTTTACAGGCAAGCTGAATTAAAAGTCGTGGATTGGAACCGTAGGCTGTGTAAATAATTGCTGCACAGATTTTATTGCTTATTATCGGTGTAGAATATTCTGCTCCTCTCCTGTATTTACAGCACCTACCACGGCAGTAAAAGTGGACTGCTTAATGTGTGGATCTGGAGCTGTTGTGCTACTGAACTGTGGGCTACAGACATTTCTTGCTGTCTGGGGATGCTGAGAGATGTCTGCCACATTTGGAGAGCCTCATGCATCCAGCCAGTAATCAAATTTAATTATAATGTACCATATCATTAAGCAGGTAGTCAGGGCAAAGAACCCTCAGCAACCCTGATGCATTTCCCTTTTTGGAAGATCCAGATCTGGTGATCTGAATCAAGCATCAAATCCCAATAAGAACATAAGAACATCAGAGGAGCCCATCTAGTCCAGCATCCTGTCACACACAGTGGCCCACCAATTGCCCATGGGCATCTCAAGCAGAGACAAGAGCAAACCTTCACCTGCTCTCGAATCTCAGCAAATGGCCTTAGCAATATCCTGCTTGTCCCCCCAGCCTGAAAGATGTACTTAGGCATCCATTCTAGTAGCCATTGATACATCTGTCATCCATAAATTTGTCTAACCCTTTCTTAAAGCCATCTAGGCTGGTAGCTGTTACCACCTCTTCTGGCAGCAAGTTCCATAGACCAATGACCTCACCATAGATTTATAAAGAGGCAAAATGACACTTGCTGACTTGTTTTCTGTTCCCTTCCTAATTATTCCCAGCATTGAATTAAGCTTTTTTTTGCTGCTGCTCCGCACTGGGTTGACACCTTCATTGAACTGTCCACCAGAATCCCAAGATCCCTTTCCTGGTGTGTTGCAGAAAGCTCAGACCCCATCAGTTTATAGACATAATTTGGATTCTTGGCCCCGATGTGCATTACTTTGCACTTGTTAAGGTTAAAGCACATTTGCCGCTTGGTTGCCCACTCACCCAACGCTAAGAGATCCCTCTGGAGCTCTTGGCAATCTCTTTCAGTTTTTATTATCCTAAATAATTTAGTACCATACAGAGACCCCTCCAGTATTTAGGATGAACTTCTTCAAGTGAGAATGGAATAGACACACAGGTTCCTAAAAAGGCCATAGCCTCTTGTATCCTGCACTGGACTGCCATTTGGTACTTCAGATAAAGAGAGACAATGGACGGTTTTGCAGACTAACCACGCATTATTATTCCTTTGTGTGTCTGGGATCTAAACCTCTCCTAGATTGCTCTGCACCAGAACAAGGCCATCTGCATTGTGATGCCCTGTTCCAACTAGCTTCTGTGCCATTCCCAAAGCTTGCGCAAGTTCAGAACCCAACTTCACAAGCCCTCCAACAGCTCCTGGGATACCTATTCTGATAGCACAGGTTGGTGGGCTGATGACATAAAAGTGGGTACCTTCTGCACACCTCCATGATCTGGATTACCACCGGTATTCTGGATCGGAATCCTTCTTATATGGATCATGTTCCATACTAGCCAGGGGGAAAGCCTCTATATTTTTGCATTAAGGTCCAGGCAGGAGAGGCCCTGAAGAGGTTCGTTGGGTGATTGCAGATAAACGCAACAGAGGTTCAAATCGACAGCTTTCAGATTAGCGGATTAAATCTGCAGTTATATAAAAATACGCAGTTTACCCGCTGCAAAGCAATGGCTCATTGTCCTTACTCCAAACGGAGGTCCGCAGCTTCCTACACCTTCCGTGCTGTGCGTGGTAAGGCACATGTCACATGGGTAGGGGCAGCTTCAGGCTTAGCTCCGGCTGGCTGTTTCTCACTGTCTTGCCAGGACAATGGGAAACTTCGAATTTACCTTCCACTGCGGGGCAAGTGTTGATTATTCCACAGTAAGGAAATTTGCAGTGGTGGCGGCATAATGCACTGCCACTATACAGGATTGGGTGTCAGGTGTGATGCCCACACCTCAGCTGCGCATTCTGATGCGCAGCTTTTCCAAGTCTGGACACACCCATACTGTAAGTGTAAAAAACATCATTTGAAGAGCTCACATCAAGTGTGATTCTGCCCCGACTGGTACATCAGTCCCGCAAGGATATTCGAAAACTTGAAAATCTGATTCGAATATGACAAATATCAACATTCAAATTTGAATCGGATTTTCAAAAATCCGCATTTCCAAATTCAAATGAATTTTGGATTTTCGAAAATCCAATAAGGATTTTTGAATAATTTGACTGAATACTGTGTTTATTTGCGCTAATAATACGGGATGCAAATGGGATGCAAATGCAATAAAAACGGGATGCGCACAAATTCGAAAATCGGATTTGAATGTTCCCAATGTTTGTATTTTCGAGTTCGAATTGAATTTCCGAAAATACAAATTCGGATAATTTGGATTCAAACCAGATTTTCAGAAATCTGGATTTTTGAATTTTGAATAAAATTGAACATTCAAATATTCGAACCGACTTGAATTCGAATACAAAAAATGCATTTGTGCATACCGCTACCAGCAAATGTACTAGGAACCTCCCTTCTATGTGCTGGTGAAGTCTAAGGAAGGATCCTAGTATATTTGCTGGTCCAGGATACTGGCCAATGCAGAATCACCCCAAGGTCTCCAACTAAACTGAGGGCCTTCTCAGTAATGGCCCCCAGGTTATGGAATAGCCTCCCCCTCAAGATGCGTCACCCCACTTCCCTGTTTATATTCAGGAAGGCGGTGAAGACGCAATCTTTGCCCTGGCCTTTGGCTGAGGTGATTATACTTTCCCCCCACTACAGACAACATTATTTTAATATGGAGTATATTGTTAGATATTCTGAATTTTGAAAGTGTTTTAATGTATATTATTGCTTTTAATACATAGTTGTTTGTAATTTGTTGTTTTAAAGGTTTTTACCCTCCCTGGGACCTTTGAGTATAGGGCGGGATAGAAATGCAAATATAAACAAACAAACAAATAAATAAATAGCCATCTCTTCTCCCCGTGTGATCCTGATCTGTGGAATGCCACTGGTACTACAGATAAAACAAGGGTTTATCTACTAATATATTCATTAGGATTTGAAGAAAAAAGTATTGTACAATAAAGCAGGGTTTCCATAACTTGGGGTATCCTGAGGAGGAGGAGGAGGAGGAGGAGGAGAAGGAGAAGGAGAAGGAGAAGAAGGAGAAGGAGAAGAAGAAGAGTTGGCTTTTCTACCCTACTTTTCTCACCCATTTAAGGGGACTCAAACTGGCTGACGTAGTTTTTCTATTCTCCCCACAACAGAACACCCTGTGAGGTGGGTGGGGCTTGTGAGAGCTCAGAAGAGAGCTGTGACTAGCCCAAAGCCACCCAGCTGGCTTTGTGGGGGACAGCAGAATCGAACCTGGTATTCCCAGATAAGAGTCTGGCTCCCTAACCACTAGACCAAATTGCATCCATAAGGAACAATTCTCTGCCAGTTGTTATCTGCTGCTGTTGTTGGACATAACAAATGAACGTCCTCAGCAGATGTTAACAAGCCTACATGATTGTAGAGCAGGAGAAATCTGGGATCAGCTACTAATAGGCTTAAAATCTTCAGAGAATTGTGTTTGGAAGCAAATGAGGAACCCATGTGGTGGTTGGTACTGAATAAAGTTTCCAGAGATTATCCAAAGGCTAGCTTCATACAAAGAAGGCACCATGGGAATCTAATCTGGATATAACTAATGGATGCGTTGCATGACCAGGTCAGTACTTAGGAAGTGGCATAGTAAGTGTGCACACCCACATTAGACAAACGAGTTTTTAAGTACAGCCATTATCTGAATGTTTATAAGCTTAGCTGATAAGGGCAGCCTCAGTATGAGGGGGTCCCATATACCAAGAGGGATGCTGAAACATCTGGACATCCATGGAATGGTGTGTTTACATGTCCCTGCTGTCACCTGGCTCCTAGGATGCTTTACCTCCCCTAGGAGTCAATTCCCAAGATGGCCAACTCCCCCCTCAACTACCTCCTCTCCTTTTGTGTAGAATGAAGAAGGCAGCAAGAAGGGAGTTACTGGCACAATATCCAAAACTGATTGACTTTGGGCCTTTTCCCACTAGGGCTTAGAACCCTTCTAAGACCCCATTAAGAACCCAATTAGTATCAATTGGGAAGGCCGTGTCCCCCACCTGGACCCCATTGAAGGCCCCATCTGCAAGGCCCTGTCTCCATGAGGGCAGGGGAAATCCAGGTTTATTGGGTCTTTCAGACCCTTAAATCCAGATTTTGTGTGGACCTGGTTCAAGATGTCCACAATGGGATCTTCAGGTACCCCCAAGCCCCCTATTTCCATGCACAGTCAAAGATCTGGATCTTCAAGATCCAGATCTTTGAGATGGGATCCTCCTGGAGATCCAGATCTTGAAGATGCCTGAAGACCCCATTGTGGACACCTTTAATCAGGTCCACATGAAATCCAGATTTAAGGGCCTGAAGGACCCATTAAACCTGAATTTCCCCTTCAATGCAGATGGGGCCTTCAGTGGGGCCCAGGTCTGGACAGGGCCTTCCCTGATTAGTACCAAACAGGTACCAGTTGGGTTCCTAATGAGGTCTTAGAAGAGTTCTAAGCCCTAGTGGGAAAAGGCCCAAGATCTGGATCTCCAGGAGGACCCCATCTCAAAGATCTGGATCTTTGGCTGTGTGTGGAAAAAGGGGGCTTCTGAGCCATTTCTGTGGCAACCTTACAGCTAGAGAACTTTTGTTCTGCACTTGTTCTGCCTTGGACGTGGCAACAACCTCACCTTCCCCTGGCTGAATGCTGCCCCTAGGCTGAAGCAGCCCAGGAGGTCTGTTAGACGATAGGGCTGGGTTTTTTGACAGACCGCTACCTTTTATACCTATTTTTGTAAGAAGCACCCATTGTCCCATTTTTGTATGAGCTCATTTCCTATCTCGGCCCCACTGTCTTCTCTGGATTAAATTTTATTTTGTTGGCTGACATCCAGCCTATTACTGCCTTCAGGCACTGATTCAGAACATCAACAGTTTCCTTGGAATCTAAATGAAACGAGAGATAGAGCTAGCTATTTGTCATTTGCATACTGATGACAACACACACTAAATTGCTGGGGGAAAAAAAAATCTCTCTCAGCAATTTCATGTAAGTGTTAAGAAGATGTTAGATGTAAGAATCCCCCAGCATTACCTTATGGGATTTGTTTTCCCAGCAAAGACTGTAGCCATGAGGAAAATATTGTCCCTGCCCTACAATGATTAGGGATGTAGAAAAATATTCATAGGCATTCGAAATTTGATCAAATGTGGTGAATTTCAACATCTGAATTTGAATAGATTGTCCTGAAATTCAAATGTAAATATTCAAATTGAGTTTCAAATTTTGGATCTATTCTTTCGAATTACCCAGACATTCGTATGTGTACAGGTTTGTACAGGATGTGTACTTGAAGATCCTCATCTTTCATGCATCCGTACGCATTTGTACGGATCTGTACGGGATGAAAACGGGTTGTGTATGGGATAACTACAGGATGCGTATGGATGCGTATGGACGCGTGTAGATGTCAGGAAGAAGCATATGGGCATCTACCAATGGGTGTTTTTCCACTGCAGCCCTTAGATCCGAATGAAATTCGAACGAAAAATTTGAATGGATAGATTCGAATTTGGTACATTCGAATCTTGTTAAATTTGAATCTTAAAAATTCAAATCGAATTGAATTTGAGTATTTGATTTGACTCCAATCGAGGGTCAAAAAAACATTCTTGCGCAGCCCTAAAAATGACACCCCAGAAGAGAAGGATGAAGGAAGGTGAAGCAAAAACGAGAGTAAACTCGAGGCCTTTTCACATGAGGCCCTATGGAATGCATGTAGGACACCCTGGGATGAAGCATTCGCTCCACTGGGCTGGCGTTTCCATTGGGAACAGCCCCATCCCATCCTGGGGCACCCACTTGCATTCCGGGTGTAGAGCACGAAAGCGTGCGGGTAGCTAGACCATCAGAGTGGGCGGCGCGCACGGACGCACAACACTGCCGGCCGGGCTTGCCACTTCAGAACCCGGCAAGCATGAGGTAAGTGACTCATTCGCTGTGTAGCCCCATGCCTGGGAGGGGTGCCTGGGGGGGGGGGTTCCTGCGGGCTCTAGGGGACCCGATCTGATCCCCTAGAGTCCATGGGAACCAGGGAAGCAATGCGACAGGCCTGCCCATCCCTGGGTCAAGTTTAACCCAATGGGAGCAGGCCTGGGAGAGGCATCCTGCCCCCGCGTCAGCCATTTTGGGCTAGGCCACACAGGGATGGATTCTCCTTTTGCACGTAGGCAGGTGCGAATGGGGAACCCGTTCCCATGTGTCCGAGTCTACAGCCAATCTCCCTGATCAGTTTCTTGTGGTTATCGTCCAGGCTGAAGGGGAAAAAAGCTGGGGCTGAACTGGTCTGAGGCGGTGTCCGCATGCAAGCCAGCTGATATGATTTGGACACGAGTGATAAAAATCTGCGTTGTAACACAGAATAAAGCGTCCGCATGTGGTTTGGGGCAACGCGGATCCAGACCACAACTGCCTGTCCCCATGGAACGGTGGGAACAGTGGCGACAGTGGCGAGAGGAGCATTGCTGTATTCCCTCATCCGCCCACCGTCAGAGCGAGCGAGCGAGGTTATTTTCCCTTTCATCCCCTCCTCCCCTGCTGGCCATGGACAAGGAGGGGATGAATGGGAAAATAAGCTCACTCGCTCGCTCTGCTGGTAACGTTACCTCCATTCACATTGCTGGGAAGGCAACAAGTTTGCGCTGAAGCAGATGAGCTGTCAAGCAAATGTGCGCACATCTGCCCATCTGCTTCACATGACAGCTCATCGACTTCTTCCTTCAATACGTGTGAAAAAAAACCCCAAGCAGCTGCTGACTGCAGCGCACACGGCTGGAACATGGAGCATAGTCGAAAACCCCGCCTGCTAATGCTGCGACCGCTAAGCTCTGCCCCAAGTAACCTGGGAGCATCCCCATGACCCTCTGACAATACGTGTTAGCCCCTTATTTCGAATGCAGTACACTTGTAAAGTGGGGTCTTTTTAACATGTATTGACTCAGATGTAGCGCGAATTAGGGGCTTGCATGTGGACACTCCCGAGGTGGACATGGAATCCTTTCAGATTATTTTGAGCATGTGGATGTGCCCTGAGTCTGGAAAATCTCTTTTGCTGGAGAACCACTGAAACTATCTTGCTTCCGTAGACTTAGGTACTTATCCAGAAGCAGAGTGCTATTTATACAGTGGAATAATAATATGGAAACAAATCCTAAAAATTAAATATGAAATAAAATAAGAGTAGCAGCCATCTTACAGCTGGATGGAAAGATTGTGCCCTCTACCACCTGGCATTCACAGAATGCCAAAGTCATATCAATGGCACTAAGAGCTTTTATGCTAGCGTAGTAGAACAGCTGAGGCCCATCTTGGACAGAAACAAGAGCCTCCAAATTTAGAATGACAGAGTTGGAATGGACCTCTGCTTCGGAGAGGAATCCAAAACAAAGCATGTCTTCCCTTACTGGAAGGCTTTCCCCCTTGATATTCCACCAAATGGGCCTCCTAATCCAGCCCTCCGGTACAACGGAAAACAATCTGCCACCTCTTTGTACATAACATTCCTTTTGGCTTTTGAAGAGGGCTGTCACACTGCAATCCCTCCCCCACTATCCTCGGAGCCGCCAAACATATTTAGCTCTCTCATTCTCTCCTCAGAGAACTTGGTTTCTAGTCCCTTTATCTCCTCTTTGCCCTTGTCCAAACATACTCCAATTTGTCTGAATTCTTCTTAACGTTGGCATTTCAGAGCTGAACATTATAGTTACATTCTTTTCTTGATGTGGAGAACCTGCTTCTATTAAGAACATAAGAACGTAGGAGAAGCCTTGCTGGATCAGGCCACAACCCATCTAGTCTAGCATCTTGTCGCACACGGTGGCCTACCAAATGCTCATGGGCCTCTCAAGCAGAGACAAGGACAAACCTTCTCCTGCTCTCGAATCCCGGCAAATGGCCTTAGAAGCATCCTATCTGTCTCTCCAACCTAGGTGATACCTTGGCATCCATCCCAGGTAGCCATTGAAACACTTGTCCTCCATGAATTAAGAGGAGCCCTGCTGGATCAGGCCACAGCCCATCTAGTCCAGCATCCTGTCGCACACAGTGGCCCACCAAATGCTCATGGGCATCTCAAGCAGAGACAAGGACAAACCTTCTCCTGCTCTTGAATCCCGGCAAATGGCCTTAGAAGCATCCTATCTGTCTCTCCAACCTGTAGGTGATACCTTGGCATCCATCCCAGGTAGCCATTGAAACACTTGTCCTCCATGAATTAAGAGGAGCCCTGCTGGATCAGGCCACAGCCCATCTAGTCCAGCATCCTGTCGCACACAGTGGCCCACCAAATGCTCATGGGCATCTCAAGCAGAGACAAGGACAAACCTTCTCCTGCTCTTGAATCCCAGCAAATGGCCTTAGAAGCATCCCGCTTGTCCCCATGCCCTGAAAGATGTACTTAGGCATCCATTCTAGTAGCCATTGACACATCTGTCATCCATAAATTGTCTAACCCTTCCTTAAAGCCATCAAGGCTGGTACTGTTAACCACCTCTTCCTTATTGCAGCCAGAATTGCATCTGTTCTTTTTGCTGCCATGTCACATGACTGATTGCTATTCTATTTGTGATTGCCCAAAGTTCCTTGTTACGGATGTGCATGAATGATTTTTTTGCATTCACATTTGAGTCGATTTGAACACCAAAAGATTCCATTTGATTCAAATGTTTAAAACTGGAATACAACAAAAAACAATTAGAATCCGATACATTCAAATCTATTTGTTCGAATGTCAAATACGAATTTAAAGATACAAACGTCAACATTTGTATGTGTTATATGCATCTGTACGCATTTTGGATGCATCCTGTTTTATCCCATATGCATCCCGCTTTTGTTCCGCATTATAAGCACAAATGCATACAGATACGTATGATATTCAGACAGATACGTATGTAATCTGAATCATTCTAATGAATTTTTTGGAACATTCAAAATTCGTTTGAATGTTTAAATTCAAATGTGTAGACACTCTATCCAAATTCGAATGTCCACATTCAATAGAATTCGATTGAATTTCGAATGTTATAACATTTGTGTACATCCCTATTCTTTGTTTTTCTCTTCATTCAGACAGCATTTACTTATTCCACATTATTAGTAGAATCTGAGGCCAGTTTGCACTTGGGCCTCTGGTAAGCAATTAGTACAGCTCTGGTGAAGAGCATACGCACACCCACTAGGGTGCCCGCACTCACTAGAGGTACACTAATTCATGCTCCTCACCTATAGCAAAGTTTACCCTAGACTTAACTGCAAGTGTCCGGCAGCGCGACCATTTGCTTTTTGTTCAGCTTGCTGCGTGCGGTGGGTGGGGAGCGTGTCGTCTGTTCATGCATGGTTGCATCGCGGGTCAGGACTGATTCCTGGTGTTTTGCACAGGTGTGGCCACATTGCTGGCATTGATTGGTTGCCGGTGTCTTGCGTAGGCCCAACGTGGCCATGATCGGGCAGGTCCCCACAGGATGGGGCCGCAGCAGCAGGCTGACCAGGGACCAAGCCACAGTGAGGAAATGGGACCCTGGCTTTTGTAGCCATAGAACAGGCCAGTACACGGAAGAGCATTCACATTTCTGGCTGGTGGGAATATCCCTCACTGGCCAGACACGTGAGTGGTCATCCTGTACCTGGCATGTACTGGCCCTAGTACATGGCAGCTTGCAAAGGTAAGTGCAGAAAGGCCTCTGGAGTAAAGCCCATTCCAGGTGCATTTTATTCCAAATTATCCATGCTTTATTCTAGATTATCCAAATAATGCAGAACAAGTAAATGCTCTCTGAATGAAGCTTTACTTTTGCCAACAACGGATCCTTCATTCTATATTTATATACAGTGGTACCTTGACATACGAGTTTAATTCGTTCCATAACCTTGCTCTTATGTCAAATCACTCGTATCTCAAAGCAATTTTCCCATTAATCCATTCCAGCTCCCAAAACACCACCTCAGTTGTTTTTGTTATGTACTGTACTGTATTTACATACTCGTATCTCAAATCTTGCTCTCATCTCAAAGCAAAATATCACTCGCTCGGCGGCTTGTATCTCAAAACACTTGTATGTCAGGGCACTTGTATGTCGAGGTACCACTGTATTTGATTCTTTTTGCACTCCGGCCAAGAAAACATGGCTGCCGGAGTGAGCGAGTGTCCTGCTTCTAAAGAGATAGGCCCCTTCTGGGTCCTTGTGCATGGGACCGGTATGGCTGTACATCCAGATCAGACTGTGTGACAATTACAGCCCAGTGGTATGATCTGTGGCCCCCAAGGATGGTGTTTTTCCACTGCGCTCCTTAGTAGATCCAGGTTAAGGGAAGCACCCAATGTGTTTCCATGGGAGGTGTAGCACCCATTAGCAATGGGTGCTAACCTCCCTGCCGTGGAAACACCTTTGCACCCATCTGGGGAATCCGGATCGACCCCCAAGCGTCCTTTCCGTCACCCCAGGTGTTTCGGGGGACAGGGGGGTCCATCTCCGAAGTTCCTTTGAAGAGATCAGCGCAGACTTTGGAGCTGTTCTGGAGTCCCTTTGGAACATCTCCAAAGTCAACGCAAAACAGCCCTGCAGCGCCCGCGATGTCAGCGGGAAATTGCTCCGGAGCGCCTCCGAAGTCTGCACTGATTTTCGGAGAGACCCGCGGTGAGACTCCGGAGCCTTTGCCAATCGCTTTGGAGGGAAGTCTGCGCGGTCTGCGCTAATAGCGTACGGACCGCGCTGACAGCTCCAGAGCCTCCCCGAAGTCTTTGCCGATCTCTTCGAAGTGACTTCGGAGTCATTTTGAAATTATTTTGAAATTACTCTGAAATAACTTCGAAGTTGGGATTTTGGGGCTCCCCCCATGGGTGCATCCCCTCCCCCTAGCCTCCTCTAGACCCCATTGCCTGTCACTCGTGGAAACCTTTAATCTGGTCCACATGAAATCCAGATTTAAGGGCCTGAAAGATCCATTAAATCCGGATTTCCCCTGCCCTTGTGGGGACAGGGCCTTGCAGATGGGGCATTCAATGGGGTCCAGGTGGGGACAGGGCCTTCCCAATTGATACTAATCGGGTTCTTAATGGGGTCTTAGAAGGGTCCTAAGCCCTAGTGGAAAAAGGCCCATATTCAACCATACTCTGAAATTGGCAAATCTGCAAAATGGTTGTGTTCAGTAATAAATCAAGATACTGGGAGACTTTAAAAGTTTTACAAAAAATGCATATAATCTTGCATGTAAACTTTTCAGAAATGGAGCCCTGGGGAGGACAGAATTGTTTCACTTCTCCCCACCCACCCCCAGCACTCACTACCAATTATTCTGCTTTTAACATTCTTTTAAATTTAACCATAAATTTATTTCAAATTTTAATATAAAAGGGTAGCATAGAAATGTTTTAAATAAATGTGGTATAACCTGTAATGACTCTTGAAACACAGAAGACTCTAAAACACTTGTGTTATATGTTTCCAATGTCCCATGCTCCCCATTTAGGAGATTAACCACTTAGCTCTGCTCCTTCAAAGTCTTTAAAGACAGATTTACAAATAGCTTGTAAGCTTTGATGTCCTGAAATTCTGAATGATTATTGCCAGGGCCCTGATAAAAAAAATAAATTATACCTTTCTGGTTCTCCAGATATTAAATAAAAGTATGATTTGAAGACAGAATCATGTACAGGGACTTAAGTGAAGACTAAGAAGGTGAATACGATCCTTTTTTAAAATACCACACAGAAAAACTGCCAGTAGAGTTGTGCACAAATGCAATTTTTGGGATTTGATTAAATTCAAATGAAATATCCGAAGACTTGAATCGATCTGAATGTTTAAAATTGGAATGTATTCATTTTAATCTATTCGTACGCGGTTTTGATTCATATTTGAAGATACGAATGTCAGCAACATTTGAATGTGTCCATACACATCCATATGCATTCATACGCATGCTGTTGTTATCCCGTATGCGTCCCATATTCGTCCTGTATGTATCCGTACAAATGGGTACAGATACGAATAAGATGCAAATGGATATGTATGTAATGTTTCGAACAAATGATTCGAAAGATCTAAACATTCGTTCAAATGTTAAATTCGAATGTATAGACATTTGATTCAAATTCAGATGTCCAAATTCAATAGAATTTGATCAAATTTTGAATGTTTCGAATATATGTGCACATCTCTATCCACCAGGTTCCTCATGCTTCTTTAGGGTCTTGCTAGCTGCCACCAGGGAACTATGCACACACTCACCACATTGGCCACATGGGGATCACATTGGCCACATGATGTAAGCACACCAGCAGAAGAGTGGTCTCTTGAGTGTCCCCCACAGTCGCCCTGGGGACATCTGGACCAACCTAAGGCTGTCTATCGTCATGGCCCAGATCAAACTATGAGGGACAATACTGGCCTCTACATTAGACACTAAGGCACATGGTGCCGAAGTGGCTGATGATTTCCATTAAGCAGCTAACATTGCTTTCTGGGCCACATGGGGAAAATCAGAAAGCAGATCAAAACATGGATGGTTTATCCTGAGCTAAACTTTGGACTCTTATCTTTTTTTTTTTTTAGACAAAGAAGCAAATCCCAAAACTTGAACTTCAATTCAGACACTCCAGTATAGTGTCCCTGAGGTATCCTTTCCCTGACAAATTGTACTCGAACCATCCCCAAAATGACTTGTATTAGGACAAAATGTACCTGAAACCATCCCAACAATATTACTGACATAAAATAAAAGGCCACTACTTAAATGCAAAACGTCTGAGCAATTAAATGTAACAGTTTATAGCTTTCCAGTGTATTATATTGTTCTGAATTCACCATCAGACGCAGGCGGGGGTACTTGCCGATGCATTATTAAACCATGCACAAGTCAGTAAGCATTCTGCAACATTATTCAGTTATTTTCAAGGGGGGGGGATTGAATAATTCTCCTCTGGTGACTCATAAACAATACAAAGAGAGCTGTCAGGGTTCCCTTTGTTTACAAGTGCAGCTCCTCATTCTTTATCCATCAAGACTGAAGTAGGCAAAATACCTAAAGGAAATTAATATATATCAATCAAGTTTAAAACTTTTAGGAGAATGAACATGGAATAGGGCCATGGTTCATCTAGCTGAGCTAGTAAAAAGAACTTTGGGCTTTAAACATGGAAGCAATATAATATAATGTAGTTTAACACACTATAATATAAACTTGGCACAGGTATTTTTGTATGGAGAATCGTGTAACTGCTAATTAAAATTCCTGAAAATTACAGTTATGACTAATGCTGCCTCAGCAACAAATAGTCTGATGCCGTCCCTTTGTGGCGATAATTTTTATTAATGAATAATGTGCCTTCTAGTAGCCATATACTCTGTAGGGTGAAAAGGCTGTTACCAGATAGCAAACTTCTGCTGTGGATTTCAATCACTGCACAAGTAATTTGTTTCCATGCCAGGGTAAGCAACCGGTGACACCCTTCGGTGATGCTTCCAGGGCCAAAAGCAGAATAGAAGTGCTGATAATAAATACATAGGTAAGATGCTGTTTAATTATTATTATTTTTAGTTTTGTAGCCTGTATTTTGAGCATACACAAGCAACATGCATGAGCAATAGGTTCATGCAATTATGCTGCTTCGGTGTTTCTCTTGGATCACTTTATGGATCACTGCAGGATTCTTGGGGGATTTGGGTTATCTATTGTAGGCCAAATCCAGAGAATAAAATTATTGCAGGGATATAGATTTCGCCAGGCTTTGGATTCACGGTATCCTGAAGCACATAAGAACCCATGGTTAGCATGCTGAAAATGAGATCACGCCATACAGCCAATACAGCAACATGCACGCTCCAGCCCTTTTGTTGCTTAAAGTTTATGACTTTTAAAGAATGGAGCTTTAGACAACAGAGGTTTTGAACAAGAGAATATTTCGCAATCCACTTTATTCCATGTGTATGTGAAAGAGAAGTCGGGGGGGGGGGGGTTCTTGTGTATGTCTGTACCAAAATTGTGCAGCTAGAAGAGGAGCTATGGTTTTGAGAGAAATCAGATAGTTTAGCACGTTTATGTCCAAGCAAAGGAAAAAGGGCGTTTTGATAGCCTATAAAAAGGAAAACTATTTGATCCTGTTTGTTTTTAAGGAGCAGTTCTATTGGACTGTTTCTAGCATGATTAAATCCTCAAGCTTTGGCGACAGACAGTGATATCTTTAATGAAACATTCCTTTTTGTTTAATCCGGTACATTATGCTGATAAATCCAAATGCAGCTCTGTTAAATAAAAAATCTGTGGATTTTATTCCAGATTTACATGAGCCCAAAGAAAACCCAACTGGTCCCTTTCCCACAAATCTCTCACAATATAGGTGTGAGTCTGGTGATAATTAAGGAACTGAACTAGCTTCACCTCTTGGAAGTTTTACAAAAGTATCAATCAAACTATAAGCAAGCACAGCAATTCATGGCATCTCCTAACACACATTTCACGTCGATCCTGTGAAGCAAAAGATGTGAGCGCACAGGCTTGCTAGTTCTGACCTTCATGGAAAGCAAAACACAAAGAATGAAAGACAAGAGATATACATGCTACTCACTTTGTCCTTCAAATTTCCTGATGATCGTATCCAAGTAGGTGTTCTGGGGAGCAACATGACCCCTCCTGACTGGCATTTTCAATTCTCTCTTTCACATCAAATTGCTAAAAGAAAAAAAAAGTTCCACTTTGCGTGACAGCATGAAATGGTGGTCTGTGTTGCCCAACAGAAGGTGCCAATGGGTCCAGATGTCCTCAGGGGATGTTCACAGGGCCCTTGCCTCCTACACCTTCCTGCTCTGGAAGTCCTGAAGTCGGGGGGTTCCCTCCTGGCCTCTCCCTCTTCCTTAGGGTTTCCTTAGTTGACGGCCAAAGCAATTCCACCAAAGCCGGAGTGAGGGTGGGGTGAAAGTAGAGGGAAAGAAAAGCAAAGGAAGGGAGAAAAAGAGATGAAGGAGGGAGGTACTTGGTTAGTTCCCTATTTTTTAATAGGACGATGCTTAGTCATCAGTGTCCCATTCCATATATGCCTCACAAAGAGACTTGTCAGCGGCAACAGCTGTTGATCTGACAAAAGGCAGCAGACACCTCCCTGTGCGTTTCCTGGGATGCTAAATAGGCAAAGGACCTGAAAGAACTCGCAGGGAAAAGCTGCCTATCTCTGCTCTACATATCAAGCAGAGGTTTGGGCTGCCTGGAAGGAGAGTGCGTGCATGTGGGTGGGGTCTCCTGTCCCCCTCCCCTTCCTCCTCCTCTTCCACTCCTTGGCAGCGCCAGCTGCAAGAGCCCTTGCTGAGAAGGATGAAAGCGGGAGCTGTTTGCAGACTGTGGTGCTGAAACATGCACAGGCCAGTAGGGGAAACCACTCGCCGTACTGGCTGATAAGGCGGGGGCTGAAGGAGGGGACAGGGGAGATTAAAAGAGGGAGCGGAGGAAAGGAGGTAGAGGAGAAGGAGAAGGAGAAAAAGAAGAGGAGGAGGAGGAGGAGGAGGAAGAAGAAGAGGTGGCTTTTCTACCCCGCTTTTCTCATCCTTAAGCAGACTCAAAGCAGCAGGCAAACCTTCTGTTCTTCTCCCTACAACAGACACCCTGTGAGGTGGGTGGGGCTGTGAGAAGAAGCTGTGACTAGCCCAAGGTCACCCAGCTGGCTTCACGGAGGAAGAAGAGTTGGCTTTTCTACCTTGCTTTTCTTACCCATTTAAAGGGACTCAAAGTGGCTGACAAAGTTTTCTGTTCTTCTCCCTACAACAGAACACCCTGTGAGGTGGGTGGGGCTGTGAGAGCTCAGAGGAGAGCTGTGACTAGCCCAGGGTCACCCAGCTGGCTTCGTGGAGGAGGAAGAAGAGTTGATTTTTCTACCTCACTTTTCTCACCCATTTAAGGGGACTCAAAGCGGCTGACAAAGCTTTTCTATTCTTCTCCCCACAACAGAACACCCTGTGAGGTGGGTGGGGCTGTGAGAGCTCAGAAGAGAGATGTGACTAGCCCAAGGTCACCTGCTGGCTTCATGGAAGAGTGTTTTCCAGGCAGTTTGATCTATCACTGAACTGCAGATTACAAAGGAGCAAACTCACAGGAAAATATTTCACTCTGAATGCCTTGCACTTTTCAGTGGAATTTCCTAGGAATCAGTAGGAAGTGTTTGTAGTTCAGTGGTGGAGCAAGCTGCCTGGGAAGCAGAGGGTTGCTGGTTTGTATCCCAGCCTCTCCCTAAAGTAGGCAATGGCAAACTACTTCTTTTTCTCTGCCAAGAAAGCTGCATGAAGCTGCTCATACAACCAACCAGGGGTTGGCCACAACTCAGCGGCAGCCTACAATGAATCCATAAATGAGATGGGTGTAATCAAAGAGCTTCAATTCCCCAGCGCTCAGGAGAAGACTTAACACTCGTTTCTTTGCAGACACTTAGCACACTATTACTAGCATGTAACTAGGGGTGCGCACAAATGCAAATTTAATTCGATTTGAATATTGCTGTTGCCCCTATATCTTGGCTAAGAAGCAGAGCAGATACACAGGTACACTATTTCATTATGGATTACATAGCTAAGCAGTTATACTCATGGGAAGCTGGTGACAGACCCTGGGGATTCTGTTTTTTGGACTTAGAATTTTGAAAGGAAGAGAAAGAGCCAACAAGAACTTCATGGTGGATGGAGGAGGAGAGGAAGAAGTTAGAGAAATTGGCATTTTTGTGCTTCGCATGAAAGAAAGGATCAGAGTGCTGGGGTAGAAAAGCCAACTCTTCTTCATCATCATCATCTTCTTCTGAGTTGTAGTAATCTCTAGGCTGCACAGTTTCCCCCCTAGCTTCCTTTTCTTGCAGTCTTCCATTTTACAAGCCTTGGAATAAAAAGCACCAGGAACTTTCCTCCTGCCCCTGCATGACTTTGGGCTATCTGTTGATCAGCGCTCAATGGGCTGCCAAGAAGCTGTGAGTGGAGGTGATCCAGACAGACAGAAGGAGTAATCTGGGCTACTTTGTATGCAGCCGCCCTTAGGCAATAATGGAGTTTCTCAGCCATGTGGAGAGAAAAAGAGCCCTTCTCTTCCTGCTGACCAGAGGATGTGACATCACCAGGACCTCTGACCTACAAGGCACCAGCTTTCATCCAATCACCTTTGTTGATGTTGCCTCGATGTCATTTTCTCCAGGCCCCTGGGGATTGCTGTATTTAAAGCCCACACAAGATTAAACTGGGTCTTTTTCCACCTGTATCTCTGTCTCATACTCCCTTTCCCGTACACATACAAATGTCCGGATAATTCGAATGAATAGATCTGAAATGCAAAATAAGATTCGGATGTTTGGGACATTCAATTTGAATTCAAATGTCAAAGTTCGGCACATTCAATCAGATTCCGAATGCCCACAAATATTTGTGCACATCCCTACTGCAGTCTAAGTTAATTAATCTGCTGTTGTGCTGTTAGCTGAATTCTTAATACCTATAGGAGAGGGAAGAGATCTGTCCTTATGACCTTTTTGCCCCCTGCGTAGTTAGATATGGAAAGGATATCAGACCTGTTCCCAAGCATTGTTTGTGCGGGTTGATACACGTAGCAGGAGGCAGCCTGTGATTCCGTAACTGTTGGCTTACTTCTAGATTAAGTTTTTGAAAGGATGACAGGCGACCCCCTTCTTGCAATCTCATCTCAGAGTAAAATTGACGATTGGGATGATTAACTGAAGAGGAAATTAAGTTGCAAGCAGGATGTGGGTGATTGGGTCGGAAATTAATTGGCTTGCCTTCTGGCAATTTTATATCCCTATAATTATTTCCGAGTTTGCATCTATAGGCTCCATTCCCTCTGGAGAAATATTTGGGGGGACAGCAAGCTAATAGCGGTGGCTGAGGACCCAAGGCAGAAAAAGGGGTGGAGCAACACATTGGCCATGGAAAAAGTCAGAGGTCTTTACACCCATAGGCCAAAGTCAAGTTTTCTGACGGCACCCAGGCAAGCAAGCAGCAGCCATGTGAGTATTGCATAGCAGATGTTGTGAGGCATGTATCATAAAGGCCTTGAGGAGCAGATAAACAGTGAAGGTAAGCTGTATGTAGATCCCTGGTCTAGTGGTTAGGGAGCCAGACTCCCATCTGGGAATACCAGGTTCGATTCCGCCCTCCCCCACAACACCAGCTAGTCACAGGTCTCTGCTGAGCTCTCACAGCCGCACCTACCTCACTGGGTGTTCTGTTGTAGGGAGAAGAACAGAAGCTTTGTCAGCTGCTTTGAGTCCCCTTAAATGGGTGAGAAAAGCAGGGTAGAAAAGCCAACTCTTCTTCTTCTATAGTTCATCACTCCAAGAAGCTAGATATAAGTTCTGCTGTTTTATTTTAGATCCCTATCAAGTAGGATGTTCTTTTCTGTGCTTCATATCTTGCGGGGATGTGCACAAATATTTGCAACATTCAAAATTCAATCGAATTCATACATTTGAATTTGAACATCCAAACGAATTTTGAATTTTCGGATCTATTTGTTCAAATTATTCAGATATTTGTATGTGTATCAGTACATAAATGATGAGTGCTTGAACATAAACGTTTCCTGTACCCGTACGCATCTGTACGAATCTGTATGTGATGAATACGGGATGCGTACAGATTCGCGTGGATGTGTAGAGAATGCGTAACGACGTTGTCAACATTCATAAGTGCTAATTCAAATTGAAAATTCAAATGAATATATTGGAATTTGCTTAATTCGAATTGAATCTGAATTTTAAAGATTCAAATCGAATTGAATTTTTGGATATTCGATTGAAATCGAATTGAATCCTGAAAATCGCATCTGTGTACACCCCTAATATCTTGGCGTGGTGACTTCTCCATCCTCAACTCATTCCTTCCATTTCAAGTGAAAATCTTACTCATCTGCCCAGTCACCCAAATTCAATACAACAACACCACGCTGGGGTAGCCTTGCAAGGGCGGACGTGTACAACCAAATCATCATTGTGGTCAGACAATCTGTGGCCATGGTCACACCTTCACTTTAATACCCCCCTTCAGTCATGGTTTGTCCACTCTAGTCAGGGTCTGTGGTTACATCTTCACTTTAATCAGGAGTTGTGTGTGATCAGTGCCTTTTAAGTCTTAATAAGACTATTTCAGCAAGGTGTGACCACAGCCTGTACATCTCATAACTCTGCTGTCCAAGTTATAAAGATCAAGGCCCTAGGGGTTTAAAACAGATGGAAATGAAAAAGTTCAGATGTACCTCAGCACCTTTCAGCTGGCTTCTCTTCCTTTCTGGTTAGCTTCCCTATCTGATGACTTACAACCCTGGGCCCTTTTATTTCTTCCGTCATCACGATGTGGGAGCAGGAGGGTCTGGGATGGAAGCTGTCCTCTTTGTAGCTAGTGAGCACAACAGAATTGCCAGGAACACTGGTTGTGAGACACAGAGGCAGGCTTTATCCAGATGGCTAAGGAACAGGCTAGTCTGGGAGATGGGAGGAGCATGTACCACAGTCACTAGAGGCCTCCTGGTTGCATAGCAGGCATCCCCTGGCCTCTGAAGGCCTCACAGCTATGAATCTAAATTGCCACCACTGCAAGGTTTCTATTGGTACTGGTTGAGCATCCATTTCCAGTCCAATGTTAAATTGGCATGATGGAAATCACCTCAGCTGTTTGGTCTCTTATCTGGGAATACCAAACTTGATTCCATCCTCCTCCATGAAACCAGCTGGGTGACCTTGGGCTAGCCATGGCTCTCTTCTGAGCTCTCTCTCTCTCACACACATCCACTTCACAGAAGAATAAAAAAGCTTTATCAGGCTCTTTGAGTCCCCTTAAATGGATGAGAAAAGTGGGGTAGAAAAGCCAACTCTCCTCCTCCTCCTCCTCTCTGACATCATGCTATGTTTTTCCAGCAGCAGTGAATTTGTTACCAATCTGTCCTTGGAGTCATTCGTCTTGACCTATGGTCAGGAAAAGCTCTGAGTGCATTTCATGTTTCCATGGTGGCCTGTTCACCATTTGCATGCGGCCCCTGTAGGTTCACTACGTTTGAGAGGCACATAGGTTTGCCCATGTAGATGCAATCCTAGAGTAACTATTTTACTCACAGCCCAACATATAGTGGTTGGAAAGCTGTACATGGTAAGGGACAAACAACAAAGCAGAGTAAAGGATAAAAAAGACAATGCTCCAGTATAAAAAAGAGAATACTCCAGTATAAGAAACATACAGCTGTGTTTCTCCTGTCTTACATAGTATGGGAAATTTAAGGTATCTGCACTCCCGATTTTTATGGGCATGGACTGGAAAGTCAGTCAACTATTGAACAAATAAAGCTCTAGCCTCAAGGTGCTTGTAAAAGTTGCTCTTTATTATTCTCTTTTAAAATCTTTCAGAGAGGAGGATGGGAAAGAAACCTATAGTATACGTATTCCACCAGCATTGCCCAAAGCTAGAAGAAAAATGTCCTCTCTAAAGATGTGCCTTTTTTGTTCTACATAGTTTTTCAGGCATGAAATTGGTCTAACAGAATTACAGTCCATTACCATCTCTGCATTACAGTATTCCAGGAATTCTTTCCATTAATATTCCAGGGTGCTTCGCAAACACAAAAGAGGGACAAAACTCATTCTGTCATCGGTCTATAATATAAAATGCAAGGCCAGCTGTCTTTGCTTTTATCTAGAATCATAGAATGGTAGAGTTGGAGGGGACCTCCTGGGTCATCGAGTCCAACCCCCTGCTCAAGGCAGGATCTCCTAAACCATCTCAGACAGATGGCTGTCCAGTCTCTGCTTGAAGACCTCCATCGAAGGGGAACCAACCACCTCCCGTGGCAGCCTGTTCCACTGGTTGATCACTCTTACTGTTAGAAATTTTTTCCTAACATCTAAACTAAATCTTTTCCCCTGCAGTTTCACCCCATTGTTTCTAGTCCTTCCTTGAGAGAGTGAGAACAGGGCTGATCCCTCTGCCTTGTGACAACCCTTGAGGTATTTGTAGACAGCTATCATGTCTCCTCTCAGTCTTCTTTTTGTTAGACTAAACATTCCTAGTTCCTTAAGCCGTTCCTCATAGGACATGGTTTGCAGACCGTTCACCATCTTGGTAGCTCTCCTTTGAACCTGCTCCAGCTTGTCAGCGTCTTTTTTAAACTGGGGTGACCAGAACTGGACACAGTACTCCAGATGAGGTCTGACCAAGGTAGAGTAGAGGGGGATAATAACTTCACGTGATCTGGACTCTATGCTTCTCCTAATACACCCCAGGATTGCGTTTGCCTTTTTTGCAGCTGCCTCGCACTGTTGACTCATGTTCAGTTGATGATCTACCAGGACACCCAAGTCTTTTTCACATGTGCTGCTGCTCAGCCGAATTCCTCCCATTGTATATGTGCTTTTTTCATTTTTCTTGCCCAGGTGCAGAACCTTGCATTTTTCTTTGTTAAATACCATTTTATTAGTTGCGGCCCATTGTTCGAGTTTCTCTAAATCTTTTTGAATCCTCTCTCTCTCTTCTCTGGTGTTTGCAATCCCTCCTAGCTTTGTGTCATCAGCAAATTTGATCAGTTTCCCTTCAACTCCCTCGTCCAGATCATTTATAAAAACATTAAACATAACTGGGCCCAGGACAGAACCTTGTGGTACTCCACTTGACACTTCCTTCCATTTGGATGTGCAGCCATTTAAAGCCACTCTTTGAGTACGATTACTAAGCCAGTTTTGAACCCACCTTATAGTTGCCTTGTCAAACCCATATTTGATTAATTTTTCAATGAGGATCGCATGAGATACTTTGTCAAATGCTTTGCTGAAATCAAGAAATACTATGTCTACTGCATTTCCTTGATCAACCCATTCAGTGATTTTGTCATAAAATGAAATCAAGTTAGTCTGACACGACTTGTTTGATACAAACCCATGTTGACTACTGTTAATTATTGAATTCCTATCCAAATGCTGACATATGTGTTGTTTAATAATTTGTTCGAGAATCTTTCCTGGTATTGAAGTCAGGCTAACAGGCCTGTAGTTCCCTGGGTCTACCTTCTTCCCTTTTTTGAAGATAGGAACAACGTTTGCCCTTCTCCAATCGTCTGGGACTTCTCCTGTTCTCCATGACTTCTCAAAGATTACAGCAAGTGGTTCAGCAATTACTTCTGCTAATTCCTTCAGTACCCTAGGATGTAATCCATCTGGACCCGGGGACTTAAATTCGTTTAAGTTAGCTAAGCGTTCCCTTACTCTCTCAGTGTTGATTTTGTGTCTTGATTCTCCTAGTCCTTCATCAGTACAGTGAAGGACTGTTGCATGTACATTATCCCTCTTGGAAAAAACAGATGCAAAATAGGAGTTCAGAATCTCTGCCTTCTCAAGATCACTTTCGATCACTTCTCCATTCTCTCCCTGCAGACTTCCCAAAACCTCTTTGACTTTTCTTTTGCTGTTGACATATCCCCAAAAACCTTTTTTATTATTGTTTTTAGTCTCTCTTGCAAGCCTCAGTTCATTTTTAGCTTTAGTTTTTCTGATACTTGCCCTGCAGATTGTACTGATTTCATTATATTCCTCCTTAGATATGTATCCCTCCTTCCATTTCTTAAACATTTCTTTTTTCTTTTTTATCAAGTTTTTAAGTTCTAGGTTTATCCACCCTGGTCTCTTTAGATGTTTTCCATTCTTCCTTCTTTGAGGAATTGTTAATGATTGCGCTTCTAATATTGCATTTCTCAAAATATCCCATCCTTCTTGGACATTTCTATCCTTTAGTACATTTAACCATTTGATCCCTCCTAACCTCCTCCAGAGTCCATCAAAATCCGCCCTTCTGAAGTCCAACTTTGAAGTCTGAGTCCTCTCATGCTTTCCTTCCCTTATTATCCAGAATTCAAGGATAACATGATCGCTGCCTCCTAATGCCCCAGAAACTCTGATATCCTCCACCATTTCCTCTCTGTTGGTAAGAATTAGATCAAGGATAGCCAATCCTCTTGTTTCCTCCACCACCTTTTGGTACATGAAATTGTCAGCGAGAGAGGATAAGAACTTATTAGACTTGTGACTTTTTCCTGAGCGAGATTCCCAACAAATGTCTGGGTAGTTAAAGTCTCCCATAATCACTATGTCATGCTTTCGTGAAAGTTTAGCCATCTGGTCTAGGAAGAGGTCATCCATATCTTCTGTTTGTCCAGGGGGCCTGTAATAGACTCCTACAATGGTATCCTTTCTGTTGCTCTCTCCTTGAATTCTTACCCATACCGATTCTACTGAGCTTCCACTCTCTGAAACTTGAACCTCTGAGGAGACAATTTCTTTTTTAACATACAGCGCAACACCCCCTCCTCTTTTGTTAAGTCTGTTTCGCAGAAACAAGTTGTAGCCTTCAATGTTTGTGTTCCATTCATGTGTGTTATCCCACCAGGTTTCCGTAATACCTATGACATCATATTTATCTACCTGGGTCAGGATCTCCAGCTCCCCTTTTTTATTTCTCATGCTTTGGGCATTGGTGTAGAGGCATTTTAGTTTGTAATTGCTATCTATTGCGAGCTTGCCTCCTCTGTTTTCCTTACAAAATTTATGCGTTTGTTCATTGGTACTATTTCTGGGAGTAAGAATATTGCCTGGTTTGATTGACTGAGTATTTTTGCTTGACTTTTTGTTACCCTTCCCCTTTTGTTTTAGTTTAAAGCTCTCCTAATAACCGAAGCAAGGCGCTTCCCGAATACATTCTTTCCTGTCCCTGTAAGGTGCAACCCATCTCTTGCAAGGAGTCCGTCGTATAGGTAGTTTTCTCCATGGTTCAGAAATCCAAATCCTTGCTGCCGGCACCACCGACGTAGCCACTTGTTCACCTCAAGAATCCTATCCCTTCTACTTTTATCTACTTATGGACCATCGTGTTGCTTAAGAAGGTGGTGGCCACAGGTTTTCCATACCTGATGGAGAGTTTGTTTCAGGCATCTGTGTTCTGTGCAAGTTAATGCAATCCGTGCCCCCATATCCACTGATTCAGTTTCCTGAGGTTACCAGATCAGCCCCTGTCCCAGCCCCTGCTGGCACCAGAAAGGAAAAGCTCCTAGAACCGGTTGGCCTATTTTGGCCTCCAGAAGACCTATTTCAACCTCCATAGAGAAGAAGAAGAGTTGGCTTTTCTACCCCGCTTTTCTCACCCATTTAAGGGAACTCAAAGCGCCTGACAAAGCTTCTATTCTTCTCCCCACAACAGAACACCCTGTGAGGTAGGTGAGGCTGTGAGAGCTCAAAAGAGAGCTGTGACTAGTCCAAGGTCACCCAGCAGGCTTTGTGGGGGAGCGTGGAATCAAACCAGGTATTCCCAGATAAGAGTCCAGCTCCCTAACCACTAGACCAAACTAACATCGGAATAGACATGCAACACCACCAAAGCCTGGCCCAAAAGGTAAAATGGGGATGTGGGAGGCAGGCAGAAGGCGTCTGGTGGCATTGCATGCTTATCCCAATGCTCTCTGGAGGCCAGAAAAGCACTTCCAGTTCTCAGGTTGCAGAACCCCAGAACTTGAATGCTTATTCATGCTTATCTGTGGTTTCAGGTAACCACCATAAGAGGTAGAATGTATTCCCCGTGGATACAGGGGTCTTAATACAAATATCACAATCCTCTATGAATCTTGACACCCAGGGGCTTTGTGATGTTGCCTATATCATCTCATCTTGCAGTGGAAGGATAACTCCTTTTCCACACTTAAAGTCATGGGTTTGATGATTCTTGGCTTTTTATTCCAAGCCCATTTGCTTCCATAGCTCTTTGCTTCTATTAGCCGTTCCTGCTGAACAGAAATTACCTTGAGAATAATCCTGCAGGAAGTCTAAACCACTGAAATATCTACTAGTCCTTTTCTGTTTCAGAATGTACATTCCCCCAATATTGGTTTTTGCTGAAAAGGCTAAATAGTTAGAAATGGCCAATTCTTTTGTAACTTAAGTTCTCTGTTGTTAAGGAGGTGGAAATCACATCCATGTAAATTTTTGATGGCTTAAACTGATGCTTGAAAGCATCAGATAAGGAGTACAGTCAGAACCCCATATCCATTGATTCGGGACCCACGGTTTCAGTTAACCTCGGTTACCGGATCCCAACCCCCACCCCCTGCAGGTGCCATAAGGGAAAAGCACCCATTACCTATTATGGCCTCTGCTGTCACGTCGCAGGCCGGTCGGGCAACAGGCAAACACTTGCGCAGCTTACTCAGTTCCAAGGGTTCCAGGCATTCTTGAGGTCAGTTCCAGTCCAGGGTCTAGGAGTCCAGAAATTCAGCAAGGGTCAGGCAGTCCAGAGGGTCAGCAGGTCACAAGGAGTCCAGGATTTCAAGCTCAGGGTAACACAAGACTGCAAAGATGTTGTCTAAAGCAACTTGACGCAAGGTAAGCTTGTTCTTAAATGCCACGCCCACGGTGTAGCTGGGCTAATCGCTCTGATCTGTGTCCCACCTGCTTCTGCTGCCTCAGCAAGTGATGAGAGGGCCTTTGATTAGGCTCACTGCTTGTAGATTCGTTATTAGGGCTGCCTGACTGCTCACCTGGAATTTGCCTTAACCCCTCAATGTCTGTACTGCCATGATGTGGTTGCCTCTCAGTCTGTGGTGGCATTGCAGGCAGATCCTCCTCCTCGGATGAGGGGCATGACATCCATAGACCGTTTGAATAGGCATGTGACCCCACCAAAGCCTATCCCAAAATGTAAGGGGGCATGTGGGAGGCAGGCGGGAGTCGTCTGGTAGCACTGCATGCCTATTCCAACGCTCTCCAGAGGCCAAAATAGGTTTTCATGACCCCAGAACTGGAAGGCCTGTACATGATTATCCAGTTTTAGGTAGCCACGGTAGGAGCCAGAACGTATCCTCAGTGGATATGGGGACCCGACTGTATATTAGATGACTGTTCCACTATGCTGCATTATTTGTAGCCAGTTCGGCTGATATTTTATTTTATGTAACTATTAAACTACTCCCAAAGCCCAGTAGTAACTACTAGAGTGTGCTAGTGCAGCTGAAAGCAGCTGTTGTATGGCTGTGGTGCAGCTGAACACAGATGCAGAGTGAGTGATTACAGGTGGTTCCTGGCGCGCATGCCACAGATGACTATGGGCCTTTTCATACTTGGCCCTCAGGGACATCCAGGGATACTTTGGCTTGTAGGATCTACACTAAGGGTGTGCACAGATATTCAAAGGTATTCAAAATTCAATCAAATGTGCCTAATTTGAATTGAATTTTGTTAAATTTGAATTGTAAATATTTGAATCAAATTGAATTTTTGGATATTCGAATCAAATCCCGAAAATTGCATTCGAGCACACTCCTAATCCACACACTGTGGAGCCACTTTCACCTCAGATTGGCTCCCAGCATGCATTGCCACCCCCCATATTTGATAGCTGTTATACTAGGAGCACTGGTAGCACTCCTCCACACCTCCTTCTGGGCAATGGCTGCATGGGGACAAAATGGCCGCCATTTGGAATTGGCTAGTGATGTGCAAATTCGGTTCACATTTTACTGGTCCAACCAAGTTTGGATTGAACTGAACCAATTTCAAAAGGGGGTGGTTTGATTCACACTGGACCAGTAGTGTTTGTTTGAATTGGGCCAAATTCGCTTGATTTTAACCATTCAAATTCGACCACCATCTGAACCAGTGCTGGAGCCTATGGGCATTAAAGATGGATGATGCTATACTCTCACCTTCCTCCCTGTGTGCCATTTCACCTACGGCTCTCTTCTTCTTTTCACAGGCAAGATCTGTGAAGCTGCACATTTCTGCACATTCTTAGGCAAGATTTGCGCAAGTGGTACAACTGTGTACTTCTTTTTATGTTCAAACAATTCATAAACTGCTCAAGCTCATTTGACCTGGTTCTAGATTGAAGCAAATTTAGGTTTGGTTCAGTTTGAGCCGAACCTACAAATTTGAGTTTGTGCACGTCTCTAATAGGGACGTGCATGAATGTTCTAAACATTCAACATCCGATCAAATTCGATTGAATGTGGACATTCAAATTTTAACAGAATGTCTACACATTCGAATTTGAATGTTTAAGTTTGAATGTGTAGACATTCTATTCGAATTTTGAATGTTCAAAAACATGCGTTTGAATGAGTCAAAACATTTGAATGTGCAGATATGAATGTATTACATATGTATCTGTACAAATGTCATACATTTCTGTATGCATTTGTGCTGATAGTATGGGACTAAAATGGGACGTGTACAAAATGCATACAGACACATATAACACATACGGATGTTGTCGACATTCATATCTTCTGATTACAATCTAGCATTCAAACGAATAGATTCAAATGTATTTGAATCGAATAGGATTTTGTTGCATTCGGATTGTAAACATTTGAATCAAACTGAATGTCTGGATATTTGATTCGACATGAATTTAAATGCAAGATAAACATTTGTGCATATACCTAATCTCTAGTGCCTTTCTGTTTTTGCTCTTGATTATTTCTACAGTACTTCATTGCTGAGTTCAAGGGGGAAAGATGAGCTTATTTTACAGAGAACCCAATGAACTACAAAAATATTCTTGTTTTGGTTAGCACATGAAACAGCAATCATGTTCCAACTGATCAAATGTGTAAAATTCTGTCTCAGGTCTACCTATGATTCACCCACCCAAACTGCTCCTCCCTACTTTCTTTCTTGGGTGCGATCCAAATTGATTAACACAATGCATCACAGCCTTAGAAAAGCGACTGGCTTCTGAATTTCTTTTAGACTTGAATTTCCCTTGCTGCAATTAACGCTGCATTTTTGTTGGCCCTACAGAGATAAACAGCACCTGAGAAATGCAGAGCAAGCTCATATTTTACATGCTTCTCAGACTGTCTTTTGTTTTCCTTCTATTTCCTTCTCATTTTCTACTCTTCTATGAATCCTTTTCTGTATATAATAAGTTGGCAGGATGTAAGAAAACATCCATTTCTAACTAAGCACAAAATAAATCCTATTATTAGTAGTAAAGTAAACCAGGAACCTGACATCACAGTCACTTTTTCTGTATCTGGAGTAGTTGAAAAAAATATGCATTTGGTCTGAGAAGGGAGAGCTAGAAAACAGCTCAGCAAAGTGTGGAAATTCAGATGAGTAAAAAATGGAAGAATTCTACTTTGTGTTTCTGGAGCAAGCTAACACCATAATAATTCTCAATGCCTAGCCCAGCACAGGAGAAACATCTTTAAAATGTCATCTATTAAAAATGTAAGCTGTTTCTTAATCATTACTGATCCCCAGGTAGGGTACACACATGTACAATTCAGAATGAAAATATAACATTTTTTCCTATAAATTTTTAATTGACATTTTCATGTGCCCTTCACCAAAGATGATAGAGCACCAAACATATCCTGTGATGAGACCAGAACAAAGAGTACAATAAAGTGAAAACACTCTAGTTATATCAATAAAATTCCAATCAACAGAGTGATCAGTCTAGTGGATGGGAGCCGGACTCGTATCTGGGAATACCGGGTTCGATTCCACCCTCCAACATGAAGCCAGCTGGGTGGCCTTGGGCTAGTCACAGTGCTGTTCTGAGCTCTCAAAGCCCCACCTACCTCACAGGGTGTCTGTTGTGGGGAGAAGAATAGAAAGCTTTGTCAGCCGCTTTGAGTCGCCTTAAATGGGTGAGAAAAGTGTGGTAGAAAATGTCAAGGAAATGCAACATGGGACATGCAGTAATAGAAATAAAATATATATGTGAGAGTCAGAATGACAAAGCATAAACAATTGAGAAAGCACACAGGTGTAAAAGATAATGTAATTTAGAAGTCTTGAGTTGGGTTGGACTTAAGTATGAGTTAAACAAATTGAGCCAATCAAAAGTAAATGTACACGCCCACTGGGTGGAAACTGACAAGTGGGTGGAAACTAACAATTGCTATAATAGTTGCAAGATTTGCTGGTGTGTTAGGGGGTGGAGTAGTGAGTAGAGTTTGTAGAGTAAATAGGATATTGTGGTGTATAGGGCATATAGTGATAGTATTTGTATATAGTAGAATAAAGTTTACTTAAGACTACTGAGTTGTGGTGGTGTCTTGGATGAAGATACAAGAAACAACAGTTTCCTGATGGTGTTTGGAGGCGTCTGGAAGAAGAAGAGTGAGAAGGCTGGGAGAGTTTGTCAGGGGTCTCAGCCTATTCTCAGAAAACTCTGCTGCTTGGAAGAAAGCAATAACCACTGACCAAAACTGGTCGGCTCCGCTGCATAACAAGGTGGTGAGTTAAAGCCTGGGGGGAATAGCTAAAACTCCCATCATCCCTGACAGAAAAGCCAACTCTTCTTCTTCACAGCCCCACCTAGCTCACTGGGTATTCAGTTGTGGGTCGGGTCAGAGGAGAAGAAACAAATTTCGTACGATGATATGTGAGTACCCACGCCCCACCCAGAGAGAAGCCAAATTTGCACAAAGTGCACACTGATGAATTTGGAGGAATTGTCTTCAGTTCAAAAGGAGTCCTTCTTGATCACAGCAGAACACGCATGGAGGCCTGTTTTGACCTTCAGACATGTTTGCTGGGAAAATGTATGATGGTGGCTTTCTCCAAAAGGTATGTAGGCAGCCTTAAAAAGCAGTGTTGCTGGAAAACCTGCAAATCCTGCTGGGTTTTCCAGCAATAGTTTTTGGGTGGGTTTTTTTTTTGGGGGGGGTGTCGGAGAAATGGAACTATGGTGGGGTTTCCTATGATAGGTGTGGCAATCCCATCATAGCGACTCTAGAATGGCACTCTGTTCTAGGGGTGTGCAAGAATGTTTTTTTGACATTCTATTTGAGTCGATTCAAATAATTGAAAATTCAATTCGATCTGAATTATTTAAATTTGAATTTAACAAAATTCAATTCAAATTAAGCAAATTCAAAGCCATTTGCTCAAATTTTTTTATTCGAATTTGCACTTACAAATGTTGACAAGATGCGTAGACGCCCGTACTCACATTCCTGATATCTGTACACATCCGTACGCGTCCATACACAATGCGCATGCATCCCGTAGTTATCACATACGCAACCCGTTTTCATCCCGTACGGATTTGTAGAAATACGTGCAGATGCAGGAAAGGTGCAGATCTTCAAGTACGCATGGTGTACTAACCTTTACACATACGAATGTTTGAATAATTCAAACAAATAATCCCAAAATTCAAAATTCAATTTGAATGTTTAAATTTGAATTTTGGGACATTCAAAATTCAGCACATTTGATCGAATTTCAATTGCCTACAAATATTCGTGCACATCCCCAACCTGGTAGGCACCCATTGATACACCTGTTCTCTGTGAAATTATCCAATCCTTTCTTAAAGCGATCCTGGCTGGTTGCTGTCGCTACCTCTTCTGGTAGCCCACAGGCTAGCAACTGGGGTGCGTCCCCATGGGCATTTTAGTCCGAACTGAATTTTATCGTGCTGTGCAGCTTCTTTGCTGATCTGCTTGAGCGCACAGTTTCTGGTAATGTAAAAAGGGAGAGGTGTGAAAAAGAAAGTAATAATTGTGGCTAGAAATTGTTTTAAAACTGCATTCAGCGAGAGTGAAGGGGACGCTTTTGGTGCTTTTATTGCAGTCAGGGTTTGCAGAGGGTTGGTGGTGGTTAAAAGTCCTGGTTTTTATGCTTAAAATAGTCCCAAAAATAGTCAAAGCAGAACTAAAACAGGACTAGAAAACCTGCATGGGTGAGTGGGTGCTGAACAATGTGCCTTTCTCCCCCGCCTCCTGTATTAATGTTGACTATACAAAAGTTCCTACCACAATACCTTAGTTAATCTTTACATTTCCACATGATTCTCTTCGGCATTCATTCATACCTTTCATTCCAGATTAATTAACCTACAGCATTCTCATTAGTTCTGCCTCTTTAAACCCCAGCAGAACTGAAAGTAGGGAGGAAAATCCGTATTTCAGTATAATTGTGGGCAGGATGATAGATGAGGCAGTGAATATGAAACAAGGATGCTGGAACAGGAGCCACCAAATGACCCAGAAGAACATTATTACACTCCGTAGTATCACAAGACTTCACCTGTTTTCACTGCACCATTTTTAAAGGTCAAATGGGCGTTTTGCATTTTAATAGAAGGTTAAAGGGTCAGAATATCTCACTTGATCCCAGAAATTAGTCTTGACTCGGAAACATATTTCATCCTGCGGAAAAGATCAACAGTAATAAGAAAGCGAGGAAAAAAGAGCTTCTCCAACAGAGCAGCTTGTGTGGCTTTCATCATCAAGCGCTGATGCTGAATTGCTTTTCAATCCAGAGCAATTTTCTGTTTCTTCTGTGAGATGGTGATAGGATGGAAACATCTTATAAAATATAAATGAAGAACTGGAGGCTCAAGGTTGCAAACCCCAGTGTAAATTATTCCAAGCCCTCTCACTGGAATTGTACAGCTTTTAGAGTGATGGGCATCTCCCAGCATGTGCTTAATTAGAAGCAAATAGGCCGGCATGTACTAAACTGCACAACTGGACACAAGATTTGAATGTTTTGAACTAGTGCTTTCTGCGCTCTGTAGGGGTGTGCACAATTTTTTTTTTTTTGCATTCAAATTCGAGTCAAATCGAATGTCAAAACACTATTGGATTTGAATGTTTAAAATCCGAATGCTAAAAAACCTGATTCGAATCTGTGACATTCGAAGGTATTTATTTGAATGTTAGACTCGTATTTAAAGATACAAATGTCGACAAGATTCATATGTGTTATACGTATCTGTAAGCATTTTGTACGCATCCCATTTTATCCCGCATGCATCCCATTTTCATCCTGCATTATAAGCGCAATGCATCCCATATGCATCCCATTTTCATCCTGCATTATAAGCGCAATGCATCCCGTATGCATCCCATTTTCACCCTGCATTATAAGCGCAATGCATCCCGTATGCATCCCATTTTCATCCCGCATTATAAGCGCAATGCATCCCGTATGCATCCCATTTTCATCCTGTATTATAAGCGCATTCCATCCCGTATGCATCCCATTTTCATCCTGCATTATAAGCGCAAATGTAATACATACGCATCTGTACATTCAAATGATTGGAGCAAATGTTTTGGATCATTCGAAATCCGTTTGAATGTCTAAATTCGAATGTGAAGATATTTGATTCAAGTTTGAATATCCACATTCGAATGGATTTCAAATTTTTAGAATATCTGTGCACTTTCCTAGAGTCCTGCAGTCATATAACTGTGGTTGCAGCTTGCTCTCATCAAAGGCTGAAAAATCAAGGAGTGAGAAAAGTGGAATCTGCCGAGAAATGCCGCTGCTGGTTTGTTTTATGAGGCTCAGCTTTCTGATGGAAATAGAAACCAGAAATCTGTTGCCCCAGATGCTTCACATCTGCATACAGGGCCAGATGGGACATTGGATTGGCTTAATCCATGCTTGTCAAAATGTTCCACCAAACCCGAGGTTGCTGTAATCAAAGCTACTGTTTTGCTGTTTTATTTGCTTAACACTCATCCCTTATGTGACATGTTTGTACAGTTTTGTGTTTACATGGCTCGCACAATGCATCTTCTGTCAAATGAGACAGATTTCCGGTTCTGCAGTTGCTAAGAATGACTTCATTCATTTAGTGCAATCCCATAAACTTAGAATGATTACAATTTAGCCTCCGGAACATTCTTGTACGCTGGCTCTCTCCTCTGCAGTACCATTGGTTTACATTGATAGTCTGAGCATCTGGGGTTCCCCTAACTCCTGCCTTTTCCATAGGTGACAATTAATTCTATAATAGTTAATGTATCTTCTAAATGATGCGTATAACATGGGTCTTCAGGTTAACATGTGCTTGAAAATGCAGAAGGAGACACACACATGGATATGGTCTCGATTTGCACTGATTGCACTCAGATAGGGCATTCTGAGCATCTGAATTTGGGATCCTGGAGATTCTGACCATTTTAACTTTTCCCCATCTCTTAAACTCCACTTTTGCTGCCCTTCCCTTTCTTCCAGATTTAAATCCTTCTTTTGCTAATCTCCCAGCCAGATCTCCCAAACCTTAAAATCTTCTTTAGATGTGTCTCACACCAATGCCAGCTTTCCTCCTTACCTTACCGTCCTTGTCTCTTCCTGACTTTTCCAGACTTTCCCTGTCTCCTTCTTCAGTTAATTAGGCTGCATCCCCACTGCACAATTTAGTACATCTTTAAATCCGGATAAATTTAATCCGCGTTGAGCTCCGTTTTTTCATGTCCCCATTTTAGCTTATTATGTGGATTTAGGGGGGAAACCCCTCCCCCCTCTCTTTTGCATCACACCTGGACTTTATGGGGTGGGGGTCAGACTCTCCATGCATAAAGCAACAAGGGGAGGGGAGAGATAAAGCTCCGATCGCTGTCTCTTTAAAATCAGACTCTCCACACATAAAGCTGCAAGGGGAGGGGAGAGAAAAAAGAGTCTCTCTTCTCTGCCACTGTCAGAATTTCCCTGCTGTTACAATGTAATTTATCTCCCGTAACATTGCAACAGCAACTGCTCTAGCCACTACAGCTGGGAGAAAAAGGAGGGAAATAATGGGTGATTATTGGGTCAGGGGGAACTGAAGAGAATACCCCTTCCCGTCCCCCCAAAAAACCGTGCATTCCCATTCACAAAAAGTGAGGATTATTTCTAAATCCTGGTGCGAGATTTCTTTTTATCCAGATATAGATAATACTTGAGTTTGTGAACCAGTTTGGTCTAGTGGTTAGGGATCTGGACTCTTTATCTGGGAATACCGGGTTTGATTCCACCCTCCCCCATTAAACCAGCTGCGTGTGACCTTGGGCTAGTCACAGCTCTCTTCTGAGCTCTCACAGCCCCACCTACCTCACAGGATGTTCTGTTGTGGGGAGAAGAATAGGAAGCTTTGTCAGCCACTTCAGATCCCTTAAATAGGTGAGAAAAGTCGGGTAGGAAAGCCAAGTCTTCTTCTTCTATGTGTTTGGGGACCTTTAATCCTCAGAAACTGCGGATTCCTCTAATCCTTTGGGAACAGCCAGTTCTGAAAATGGATTCAATTTGCTTAAAAACTCCAATGGAAATGCAGCCTTAGAGAGGATTTTAGAGAATATAATAAAAACTGCCCAAATTGCTGCTTCCTCCATCCTTTACACACACATCCCTACTCAGAACAAGCCTCCAAACTGTTTTAAACCCATCTGTATCCCAAGGCCATCTTGTGAGCCCTGAATCCCTGCACGCGGGATTGTCTTAACTCCCAAGGGACATGCTGGCATTCCTCATTGAGGACTCTCCATCACTGCCAGGATTACAGCTGATATTGACCTGAGGGATGGCAGACTCTCTTCCCCAACATCAAGATCTCAAATGTCATAATGGAACAGGATATTTGGAGTTCTATGGCACATGGAAGCCAAGATAGCTAAGTTTACCCATCTGTAAATGTCTGACGATGATCCGCCCTTATTTTTTTTTGTCCCAGTTAGCCAACCTTTTCTGCTTTAGTCTATAAGGACTCCTTGTAGAAGATCTACAACTGGATGCCCGAGAGGCAGTGCTTCATGGAGCAGGAGGGTGCCTTTGCCTCTGAACATGGCAGGCAAAGGGAAACTGAGACCAGAAGGATAAAGCATGATATAGGCTGAGTCCCCAAAAGACTTATTTACTTCTCCACTGTCACTCTACTGTCACTCTGTTGAAGTGGACTTTAAAAGTGCCATGCAAATCAGGAATAAGCGTCCGCATGAGGCTCAGGAAAATGCGTGTTTTTAACGCACCTTCCATCCCCATAGGATCCCTGTTTTCTTTGCGCGCATCTTTTTCTCCCTGCCCCTGCTCTTGTTCATAGGGTGCCAGCGGGAATGGGGAGGGACTGCGCTCGGTGTGGCCACAACCAGGAAGACAATCCGATCAAGTGCAAAGGAGAAACAGCAATCGCCTCTCTGTTCGTCTCCCAGATCTCTCCCCCCCTTAAATGGCTTCTCGTGCTGGAAAACATTCACTCTCACCACTTTCCCTGTTTTTGCTTTCAAAAATCCACCCTGCCCAGCGCACGAGCGCTGACAAGTCCAAAGGAAAAACAGTGATCGGCTCTCTGCCTCCCCACCCCCCGAAATGGCTTCTCGTGCTGGAAAACATTCACTCTCACTACTTTCCCTGTTACTGCTTTCAAAAATCCACCCTGTCCAGCGCACGCTCGCTCATTCACTCATCACTTTCCCTGTTATCGCTTTAAAATCCACCCCTAGCAATAATCCACCCATTTCACACCTCACAGCGATTGCAACAATGTTGCAATTCTGCGTGATTCTGGCTCTTTAGTTCTGAGCTTTAGAAAGTGAAGCTGCTTTTGTGTTTCTGCTGTGTGTGCAGGCGGCAAACCCCGCCCCTTTTGCCACGGAGCGTCCTCAAGGTAAATGTAGCGAGGAAAACCCGCAACTTACAGAAAGAGCGCTGGAAGAGTTGTTTAAAGTGCATGTATTTTGTCGCACAATTTCCACGTTTTGTAGCGCGGGAACCTCTTAAAAACCCTGCCTTGGGGACGCTCAGAGGCAAAAGGAGAGTCTTGGCAGACTTTTTATTCCTTGGGGACAGGCCCATAGTCCCTGCAACTCTCTTTCTTTTCTCTCTGCTTATTCACCCCCAGGGAAGCAAGTATAGTTGGACCCTGTGACTTGGGATGGTTTAGTACAGCACTGTAGGAATACACACAAATGGGTTTGGGGCATTCGATTCGTAAGGGATCGAATGTTAGAAAATTTATATTCATTTGAATAGATCCCCCTTTGAATGTGGCAGGATTCTATTCGATACAAAGGTGTTTCGAACAGATATCCGAATGCATACGTATCCAGGATACATATCCTATACAAATGCATACATAACGGATACGGATCCCCCTCCTGTCTTATACACACACCCCTCGCCTTTGTTCTTTGAACCTGCTTCCCCCCCTTCTGTCTTAATGACAAACCCCTCGTTTCTCTCTCTCTGTTTCTCCAATCTCCTGCCTCTTCTGTCTTACACATCCACACGCCTCTCTCTTTCTCTGAAAGTGCTTCCCTTTCCCTCCCGCCTTAAGGACAAACCCCTCACCTCTCTCTCTGATTCTCCGATGGGGGGTCCCCCTCAGTTTCCCACCCCCAGTTTAACGAATGTCCAAACATTTTGTACAAATGTTCCAAAACATTCAGATTTGTATGAATGTTAATGTATGAATGTTGTGACATTCGATTTGTGTATGATGTCCAAATTGTTCGAATTTGTCTGAATAACGAATCTTGTGAATATTTGTGCACAACCCTACAGCACTGTTCCGACAAAGGGTTTTTTTTCCCACTGGCCTCCCTTAATCTGGATTTAAGATGATCCGGATCTAAGGAATGGGTCCTTCAACTAATCTGGATCTAGTAGATCCAGACTAAGGGAAGTGCCCAGTGCGTTTCCATGGGTGTTCTAGCACCCAACAGCAATGGGTGCTAGCTTGCTCGCAGTGGAAACGCCAGAGCACCCATGTGTCTAATCCGGATCGACCCACATGGGGCCCGCCTGTCACCGCAGGTTTTTGGCGGGACAGGGGGTGCAATCGCTGGAGATGCTCTGGAGATTCTTCGAAGATTCTCTGGAGCGATCTGCCGCAAACTTCAAAGATTCTTCGGGGCTGTAGGATTGGCATTGCTCTTGTGTGGGGTCCTCTTCAGAGCCTGTGCTACTCTTTGGAGCTGGCTTTGGAGCTGGCTTTGGAGATTATGCACAGGCTTTGAAGCTTTGGGTTTTGCTGCAATCTCCCATGGGTGCGGCCCCCAAGCCCCCCCTAGACCCCATTGCCCAATTGTGGTGGAAACAGGCTCTGTATAATCCAGATTTGATGCCTGATGCCAGATTTAATGGGGTCTACAGGAAATCTGGATTATAGGTCCTGAAGGACTCATATGATCTGGATTTCTCTAGGACAGGTGGAAACAAATGTGTCTCTAATGGGGTCTGTAGTGGAAATGGGGTCTTCCTGCTCTGAGCCTAATGGGTCCTTAATGTGTCCCAAATGGGTCCTTAGTGCTAGTGGGAAAACACCCAAAGATGCTCTTTTCATGTCCTCAGGTTCGGCATAGACTGCATCCCGTGTTTTTGCAATAGTTTTGGGACTTATGTTGATTGGCATGTATGACATCTGTCTTTCAACCACATGCTTTCATGACAGGCATTAATCATCAGACATAATGGGTGTTTTTCCACCGCACTCCTTAGATCCGGATCTAAGGAATGCGTACATTCCTTAATCCAGATCTAGAGGATCCAGATTAAGGGAAGCACCCAATGTGCTTCCACGGGAGGTGTAGCATCCATTAGCAATGGGTGCTAACCTCCCTGTTGTGGAAACACTTTTGCACCCATCTGGAGAATCCGGATCGACCCCTATGGGGTCTGTCTGTCACCCCAGGTGTCTCGGGGGACAGGGGGGTGCACTCTCTGAAGACCCTTCAAAGAGCTCAGTGCAGGCTTCAGAGCCGCTCCGGAGTCCCTTCGGAACGTCTCCGAAGTCAGCGCTGATCTCTTTGGAGAAACCGGCGGTGAGACTCCGAAGTCTCTGCTGATCGCTTCAGAGGGACTTTGGAGGGAAGTCCACGTGGTCTGTGCTAATAGCGAACGGACTGTGCTGACAGCTCCGGAACCTCTCCGAAGTCTTTCCCGATCTTTTCGGAGTGACTTCGGAGTGCATCCCCTCCCTCTAGCCTCCTCTGGACCCCATTTAATCCGGATTTTCTGGCTGAAGACCCCATTGTAGACCTCATTAATGGGATCTACAGAAAATCTGGATTAAAGGCCAGAAAGTACCCATTTGATCTGGATTTCCCCCACGGCAGTGGAAACAATTGGGTCCCTAATGGGTGCCGTGGTGGAAATGGGGTCATCTGGCTCACACCCAAATGGGTCCTTAATGGGTGCAAAAATGGGTACTTTCTGCCAGTGGAAAAACACCCTATAACAACTCTTAGAAATAGAATGAATGTGTTTTGGCCACATGAAGAAAATATTTTGGAGCTTATGTTATGTGCAAAATATTTGTGCAAAATTTCCTTGGAGAGAAAGAGAGAAGTTGTTCACACATTGTTAAGACAGCTAGTGGTGGTGCGGTCGATGGGGTTGACCACAGGAGCCCACCCTCTCCTTTGGTGCAGTTCAGGAGATATTGTCAAGTGGTGTCACCTGTACATGGAGGCCAAGTTTGGCAGCTTCCTCATGAATCCATCTGCACAAGTAGACACGGGTGACCTCTTCAGTTGTCCTCGTTGTGCAAAGACACAATGAGGTTGCAACTTTGGAGTTGCTTTAGCATGGGGAGTAGTGGACATGCGCCATCGCTGAAGCATGGGAAAGGGATCTATGGCCATGTAATTAAGATACAGCCACAGTCTCTCTTATTAAGAGATTAGGAGCTTATTCTTCTAGCTGCAAGTACACAGCTTGCCACAGTCCCTCACATGATGTGCCCCCCCCACCCATAGCATGGTTTTCATTATGCGTGGAAAGCAAAGAAAGGCAGATTTCTCTTGAGGGGCACAGACTACAGTACGCAAGTCCTCCCTATGAAAGCAACTGCCAGCGAGTGAAACGGAAAGTTCAGGGGAGCGGAGACTGAGCTGCTTTCCCTGCATGCGGCTTCTGCAAATGGAATTATCACATTACGCAGGGAGGACAGTGTTCACTATCGAAAGCTGAATAATGATGGGTGGAGCAATGGGGGGGAAAAGCAAGATTCTCACAGGCCAGCGGTTCTCTTGCAGCTAAATCCACTTTGCAAGTTTGTAGTGAATAAAAGAAGAAAATTGGAAGAGAGGGGAAACACTGTGACAGGATACGGACTACGGATGTGTACAAATGGGTTTTTTTTGCATTTGATTTGTATTTAATTGAATGCAAGAAAATTAGAATTTGTTCAAACTGATCCCCTTCGAATGTGGTAGGATTCGTATTCGATGCGAATATTCAATCCCATACGAATGCAGACAAATAGCATATGGATTCCATCCAAATATTATACAGATCCTATATACAAATGCATACGAATAGCATATAGATCCTATACACGAACACAGACGAATAGCATATGGATTCCATACAAATAGCATACAGATCCTATATACGAATGTATATGAATAGCATACGGATCCCATACAAATGCATGCAAATAGCATTTGTATTTGTTTAGAGATCCTATATATGAATGCATACGGATAGCATATGGATTCCATACAAATGTATACAAATAGCATAGAGATCCTATACACAAATGCAGACGAATAGCGTACGGATCCCATACGAAGCTTCATACGAATGCATCAAAACATTCCATTTGAATTCAAATGTCAATCTTCAAATGTGCCAACATTCAATTTTAATCCAAATGTCCGAATTTGGCCAAATTTCCAATGTTACAAATATTCATGCACATCCCTAATCCAGACTCCGGTGTGGAGTATTAACCCCGGGATGTGGGCACCGTCCTGGAGTTCTAAAGGAACACCGCCATAGTGGAACACAATTCTCAGTAGCCCAAACTGCAGCCAGAATCATTGTGTGCATTTGGTGCCCATCCAAGACAGAAGGGAGGGATGTGGAAGGCCTGCCACCTGTCTGCAATCCCCAGGGGGCAGTGGTAGCCATCAGACAGTATGCTGCCAGATGAGGAAATGCACCAGGTAGATAGCACTATTCTTAATGCATGCAAGGAAAGGAGTGCTGTGCTATGCTTCCCATCATGTGAGGAACTGACAGAGCATGAAGTTGGAGGTACTTGTGGTTTTCTTTGACTAGATAATAAGAAGTCATTCTTGGCAGGTGATGGCAGGCAGGAGGAGGGTCCGGTCTACTGGATTCAGTAATCAAACTGGCAGAGTAAGCAATGTGACCTACACGTTTCCATTCTGAAAGCTGGCCTATACATGCACCGGTACATATTAATTAGTATCTGCAATTTTAATGCAAATTCGTGCCATGGGCCTGTGGCTTGAAGCTTATTAAAAAATGCCCCGGTTCTGCAGTGCAGAGCACATTAATCTTCTACAGAGCCAATAGCTGCTGTTTTCCTCAAAAATAAACTTGGCCTCCCCTTCCTAATTTTGTAATGAGAAAATAGGCTCCGGGTGAAGTCAGTTCCTCAGGTGGATTTCCTGTAGCAGGTGCTCAGACAACTGCTGCATCTGGGCAGCAGGAACAGAAGACATCATTCAGCAAACTCCCCAGTGGGTTTCATAGGAAAGATCCATTTGCGGAGACTCAGTTCCTGCCAGCTTTCTGCTCGTGGATTTTCCTGTGCAATTTACAGTTCTGGCAGTAATTCATTTCTTGTTTTATTGTGGGCCTATTCCCAGCTGCATCTTATAAGGCCTCCTATGGCACTCCAGCGAGAGCTCAGCCAGGAACCTATTTTCAGGGCCAGGAGACAGTGTTCATCATTTCACTAGCTGTAGAACCTTTCTTCTAAACCTGCAGGGGAGCCAGGTATGGGAACAGTTGTGAACCCAAGTGATTATTCTGCTCAGCGCCAAACAAAAGTAGCTCTCGGAAAAGTTTCCTATTGGATGCACATTTTACATCTCAGAAGCACAAAGCACTAGGCGCATTTGGAGGAGAGAGGAAGAAGAGGAGAAAGAAGAAGAAGAAGAGTTGGCTTTTCTAGCCCACTTTTCTCACCCATTTAAGGGGACTCAAAGTGGCTGACAAACCTTCTGTTCTTCTCCCCACAGCAGAACACCCTGTGAGGTAGGTGGGGCTGTGAGAGCTCAGAAGAGAGCTGTGACTAGCCCAAGGTCACCCAGCTGGTTTCATGGAGGAAGAAGAGTTGGCTTTTCTAGCCCACTTTTCTCTCCCATTTAAGGGGACTCAAAGCGGCTGACAAAGCTTCCGTTCTTCTCCCCACAACATACACCTTGTGAGATAGGTGGGGCTGAGAGAGCTCAGAAGAGAGCTGTGACTAGCCCAAGATCACCCAGCTGGTTTCATGGGGGAGGGCAGAATCGAACCCGGTCTACCTAGATAAGAGTCCGGCTCCCTAACCACTAGACCAAACCGGCTCACAATTGGTTTAGATTTACTGTCTATTAGGGTTGTGCGCAAATGCAATTTTTGAATTTGATTTGAATCAAATATCCGAATTCATACGAACTGATATGAATCATTCTACTCATATGAATATTTGATACGTATTTGATGATACGCATGCGAATGCATTTGGATACGTATGCAAGCCTAATGTCCGAATTATTCATAAGAATAGTTCAAAATATTTGTATTTGTTTTAATACTAAAAAAAATTGTCTGTACCTTGAGGAGTAACTGTAGTATTTCCTGCTCCCAAAATCTAGCTAGCAGCATCTTCTGTCACAACTGCTCTACATTCATTCAGCAGGTAAAAGCTGAAAAGCTGTGCATGAGGAAGGAATAGCTGTTTGTTGCTCTTGATAGCTCTCCACACCCGAACAGGCATTTTAGTGTTTGAGAAGGCCACACTGCAGAAGTTGTAGGTGGTTTAACTTTGTTTGGTCTAGTGGTTAGGGAGCTGGATTTTTATCTGGGAATACTGAGTTTGATTCCGCCCTCCCCCACGAAGCCAGTTGGGTGACCTTGGGCTAGTCACAGATCCCTTCTGAGCTCTCACAGCCCCACCTACCTCACAAGGTGTATGTTGTGGGGAGAAGAACAGAAGCTTTGTCAGCCGCTTTGAGTCCCCTTAAATGGGAGAGAAAAGTGGGCTAGAAAAGCCAACTCTTCTTCCTCCATGAAACCAGCTGGGTGACCTTGGGCTAGTCACAGCTCTCTTCTGAGCTCTCACAGCCCCACCTACCTCACAGGGTGTTCTGCTGTGGGGAGAAGAACAGAAGGTTTGTCAGCCACTTTGAGTCTCCTTAAGGGAGAAGAAGGTTTGTCAGCCGCTTTGAGTCCCTTAAATGGGTGAGAAAAGCGGGGTAGAAAAGCCAACTCTTCTGTGTATGAAAATGTGTATGAAAAATTATTAAGAACAAAGGAAGAGTCAACCAGTTCCTTCTTATATATGACTTAATATCCCCTCACCCAGTGTATCTGTTCTGCCCAGCTTCTACAAATGGAAGATCATTCATACCCTGTTCTTTCTCTCCCCATCCTTCTCTCAAGATATTCTATTCTCTTTTTTCATTTATCCTTCAATCCCCTGTCTATTCTCTGTCTTATAAATCTTGTCCAGATGTATTTTGCTGACCAGGAAAGTGGCTGTTCTGCTTTACGGTAAGGGACTAATCCCTGTATTGTTTGTTTTTAATTTTTTTTTCTTGTCCAAAAAAAGGAAAACCAATATAAAACAGTGATACCTTAAACCATATGCAATATCAAAAATCACCTCTCAATTCCGGGAAGAGAGGCGCAATAAAGCCCAAATGAGGGATGTAACTACCTTGCAAATAGGAAATGCTTTCGGTTCCCTTCTAGCTATACCATGGAGCGATTCAACCAGTTTCAAGATCATTGTCACAAGTCGGTTTTCCAATGTGTTCTTCTTACATTTGGCTGGTTCGGCATTTATTGCTGTGTCCTTGGGGAAGCGTGGCGAGCACAGACGTCATCCCTGGGGACATCACTCACCCTCCCTTCCCCGGCCTTGTGTGGAAACAGCCATATGGTGGGAACCCTCCTTCCCTGCCCCAAGGGTGCTCTTAATCAACAGACTCCAGAAAAAATCATTTGCTTAATCCTTCTCCGGACTCGTCAGGATTAAGAGCAGATCCACTTTCTTGCAAGAGACGGAAAGAAAATAGAGCCCACGGGAAACAGTTTCTCCACCATTCATCCACACTGCGCGTGGACCGGGCATTTATCTGAATGCTCACAAATGGGTTTTTCACCATTCGATTAGTAACAAATCGAATGTTAAAAAATTTGTATTCATTCAATTAGATCCCCCTTGAACATGGTAGGATTCTATTCCATATGAATGGATTCGTATGAATTTGTATGAATATCCAATAGGAATGCATACATATCCTAGGGTGTTTTTCCACTGTCACTATAAGTACCCATTAAGTACCCATTAATGGGTACTTAATGAGTACTTCTAGTGACAGTGACAGTGGAAAAACACCACTATACTAATGCATATGTATCCTATACAAATGGATACATATTGATATGTACCCCCAGTTTAACAAATGTACGAACTGTTCATACGAATGTTAATGTACAAATGTCATAATGTTCCATTCATGTAGGAATGGCTGAATTTGTCCAAATTCGCCCAAATGTTGGTTCTGTTGAGTTTTAATCACTTGTAAGGTATCCAGAGACCATGGATTAAGACATGATAGATATAGGTAGGTAGGTAGGTAGGTAATCTGAGTCCTACCCAGAAATATAACTTTGGGTGTTTTTCCACGGTCACTTAGTACCCATTTTAGCACCCATTAAGGACCCATTTGGGTGAGAGCCAGATGACCCCATTTCCACCACTGCACCCATTAGGGACACATTTGTTTCCACCACGCCTCGGGAAATCCAGATCATATGGGTACTTTTTGGCCTTTAATCCGGATTTTCTGTAGACCCCATTAATGGGGTCTACAATAAGGTCTTCAGCCAGAAAATCCAGATTAAAGGGAGCCTGTTTCCATGTTAGTTTGGCAATGGGGTCTAGAGGAGGCTAGGGGGAGGGGTACCCTTGGGGGGGGGGAGCCCCAAACCTAAGCTTCGAAGCCATTTCAAAGTCATTTCGAAGTCACTTCAAAGTCTGTGCAAAATAGCTCCGGAGCGTCTTTGAAGTCTGTGCTGATCTTCGGAGTGAACTTCGAAGTCACTCTGAAGTTTACTCCAAAGATCAGCACAGACTTCATAGATGCTCCAGAGCTATTTTGCACAGACTTTGAAGTGACTTTGAAATGACTTCAGAGCCGCTTCAGAGACTGCACCCCCTGTCCCCCCGAACACCTGGGGTGACAGGCAGACCCCTCGTGGGTAGATCCAGATTTCCAAATGGGTGCTCCGGTGTTTCCACGGCAGGGAGGCTAGCACCCATTGCTATTGGGTGCTAGACCACCCATGGAAGCACATTGGGTACTTCCCTTAATCCGGATCTACTAGATCTGGATTAAGGGAAGTACCCATTCCCTAGATCCGGATCTTCTTAGATCCGGATTAAAGGAGCGCGGTGGAAAAACACTCCACGTCAAATTCTGTACTTGGAAAATCTGGAGTTGGGACTCAGTTGAGTTTGCATACAGAAACCAATTTTGTGTAGTACAGTATATTCTCCTGTTACCATTATGAACGTGAAAAAGCTGTGGAGAGAAAAAAAGGAGACCCATTTCTATTCACAAATATTACATAATAGATGTTAGTAGCCCAGATCATAGGTTGGTTTCTTTTCTTATACCAGTGGTGCTCAACCCTTCTAAAGCCACGACCCCTTAATGCAGTTCCTCATACTGTGGAGGTCCCCAACCACGGGGGCCCCGCAGCTTGGGTGAGGATTTGGCGGGAAGGCGGGAGACTCATCGCAACCCCTCTGAAAGGGTAGTTCAACCCCCAAAGGGGTTGTGACCCACAGGTTGAGAACCGCTGTGACTTACAGAGACCAATTTTTGTACTCAACTCATGGCTTGCAACCCTTGTTGAGGTATTCCATCCCCTCCTCACCAGAAACAGACAACTGATTTTTTGGAGACTGATTCGTTTTAATCGTCATTCATGTACCAAACAACTTTTAAAAACCTGCCTGATGAAAAATGCACACATTGTCCCTCTAGCTTTTAGAGAAACCATTTTCATACCATTTTCTCTCGCAACAGCTGCATAAGTCTCTAAGCAAATACACATCCAAATTTTTAGGAAGACCACTGAGTTCACGTTGATTTTTATAGTCCACACATACCCGTGAATGAAGCATCGTGTTCCCGATTCACTTTTCTTCTTCTTCTTTTAAGAAACCAGGTATTTATAATAAATAAGGTATTTTTTGCTTTGGTTCTTGCATAATGAAAAGTATGTTGAATTAATTAGAAGAAAATGTCCTATGCCCATTGTTGGCACAATCGCCCTCTTCACATTAGCACACACAAGATGGATCAGCGAGTACATGCACAAAGGAACTGTCCACATCTGAATTTAGTTCTGCAAATTAGGCCATATGATGCCATGCACAACCACAGGCCACACAGTGACATAGGCACCTCTGCCGTATCTATTCACGTGCATACAGTTGCCAGAGAACTCCTGTAGGCAGACATGCGCTGCCTATGTATGCACATAAATGTACATTCGCTCAGGAAATATACTTACATTCTCACCAGCTCTGAGGGTACCTCAGTGAGGGAGGCCCCGTCAGCATGGACAGATGAGGGCAGTTGGGCTCCCTTTTACAGGGTGTTGCATCTAAAAACATAACAGCCCACCCCCACCCTCCCAAGCCACTTCTTTTCTGAAACGTGTAAAGGTAGTCTAGAACACCACAGCCAAGAGATGCTTCGACATACTGCATGCCCATTTTGAGCACACTGGGGCTGTTCTCTGGGCAGTGATATTTGCCACTTTTCTCTCCCCCCCCCAAAAAAACTCCCCAGGGTGGTTTTACCCCCACTTACCTAGTAATTGGGGGGGGGGATAACTTCTACTGCTTCTACTCCCTTCCACTGTTATTTCTGAGAAATAGGGAGAGGGTGAGAAGGAAGTACCACTTCCTTCCTGCCCTCTTCCTGCCCTTCCCAAACAACTTCCTGTTCACTTCCAGCTGTAGTTGTCCAAGACCGTTGGGTGTCAGCAGTGGTGCTTCTTCAGTGCCTCCATATAGCTGCCTCCAAAAGCTCTTCCATCCTCACTTTCTCTCTCACACACACCTGAAGGTCCACTGAGTCTTTACGCACACAAACACACACACACACACACTCATTGCACTCTCTCCCACAGGCACATATGCACCCACTCATGTGCACACGGCCCAACAACCACCACAAAGCCTCCCGACACGAAGCTTCTTTGTAGACAGTCACGGAGGCACGGCAGAAAAAGACTGAGAAACACCTATCTTATTTCAATTCCATTTGAAAGCCAGATTTGAGGCCCTCCTTCCTGGCCCGGAAGAACGTCACTCCCAAGACGATCGTTGCGGCAAGTAAGACGAGCCCTATCGCGAGCAAGATCCACTGTCCAGCTGCTGCTCCAGTGCTGGTCAAGGACATCCCGAGGAAATTGACTTTGGCTTCTTCTTCCTCTTGAGGTGGGTAAGGTTCAGAGGCTAGGAGTGGGGGAAGCAGAGGGACACAGACAGAAGAAATGAATCACACCGGATTTGCTTTGGAAGGCAAAGCTCTGACTTCGGCTAGTTGGAAGGAGGAAGCTGTAACACAGAAGGAATTCTTCCCAAGCCCCTGGAATAGTTTGGTCATAGCTTGAGGAAAGGCTGCCATCTGTGGGCGAGTTCTTTGGAGGAAATATTTCTCAGTAGGAACTATTCCCCCTCATTCCTTGCCCGCATGTCCTCACTTAAACTAGGATGTGAGGAGACCCAGGTCCTTTGGGTGAAGGGAAGGATGATAAAATTTGAACAAAACTGGAGAAATAAATAAATAAAATTTCAATGTCTTTAAGTAACTTTAATATATGTTGTGATCTACCCTGGGGACTTTCGGTTATAAATATTTGATTAATTGGATATGAATATTTGAATAAATTTGAATGAATAAATAAACAAAATTTCAGCACCTTTAAGTGCCTTTAACATATATTGTGACCCACCCTGGGGACCTTGGGTCAAGAAGAAGAAGAGAAGAAGAGTTGGCTTTTCTACTCCACTTTTCTCATTCATTTAAGGCGACTCAAAGTGGCTCACAAAGTTTTCTAATCTTCTCCCCACAACAGACACCCTGTGAGGTTGGGGGGGGGGCTGTGAGAGCTCAGAAGAGAGCTGTGACTAGCCCAAGGTCACCCTGCTGACTTCTTGGAGGAAGAAGAACAAGACTTGGCTTTTCTACTCCACTTTTCTCACCCATTTAAGGGGACTCAAAGTAGATGACAACGCTTCATATTCTTCTCCCCACAACAGAACACTTTGTGACGTGGGTGGGTCTGTGAAACCTCAGAAGAGAGCTGTGACTAGCCCAAGGTCACCCAGTTGGCATTGTGGAGAAGTGCAGAATCAAACGTGGTATTCCCAAATAAGAGTCCAGTTCCTTAACCACTGGACCAAACTAGCTCAAGGACAGGATATAAATATTTGAATGAATTTGAATGAATAAATAAATACATTTTCAAAGCCTTTAAATACTTCTCTCACATGTTGCGACCCACCCTGAGACCTTTGGATGAAGAGCAGGATACAAATGAAATAAACAAGTACCTGAACTGGGCATCCAGGCATAATCTGGCCAGCCGAGAGTTTCACCATTTTTTATGTTCTCACTCTCCAGCCAGTCTGTCAGTGGTTTAAAATAAGTCAACAAGGCCTGAGCAGACATGTTGGGTTGTCCTGTGATAAGCGTCATGGCTTCAGGCCATGGCCTGCTGTAGCCCAGCTTCATGGCATTCCTGAAGAAAACAAAACACTCATAACAAAGGTGGGCAGGCGAACAATACTACACAGGATAAAATGTGTATGAAAAATTATTAAGAACAAAGGAACAGTCAACCAGTTTGGGAGCCCGACAAATACAGTTGTTACCATATTTATTAGGAATATAGTGGTTTTTTTTTTTTTTACAAGCTCTTCTAGGTGAAAGATATGGCATGGATACATGAAGTTTATTGGTACAGTTGGACCCCTGTATCCACTGATTCAGTAACCACGGATTCAATTAACCATGGTTACTGGATCAGTCCACCCCACCCCGTGGGTGCCATAAGGGAAAAGCACGCAAAACTGGAAGGCCTATTTTGGCCTCCAGAGGGCATTGGAATAGATGTGTCCCAAAACGTAAGGGGGCACGTGGGAGGCAGGCGGGGGGCATCCAGTGGTGTCACACACCTATTCAAATGCTCTCTGGAGGCTGAAATAGGCCTTCCGAAGGCCAGAAATGCACGAACCCAGGACCAGAAGGCCTGTTCGCGATTATCCATGGTTTCGGGTAACCATGGTAGGGGCTGGAACGTATCCCCAGTGGATATGGGGGTCTAACTGTACTGTATATAATTTGGCTTGTTTAGAGTTGGAGAAATGTCAGCTTGACCTTCTGGTTCTTGGAAGAAAAGCAAGGGTTGACCAGACCCTCTCCATCTTGGAAATTTGAAGCAAAGTTCTCATAATTTTCTGAAGAGGTACATTTTCCTAAAAGTTGCAAGGAATGAGATTTCTAAAGCAAAGGAAACTTGGAGCCCATGTGCTGAAACAGCAATAGTTTAATGTGCAAACCTGGAATGCAGAAGGTTCTCATTTCAATTCTGGATTGTTGAGTACACTAGACTGCCCTAATCTAGACTGCCTCAATAAAGTTTGCTTCTGCCAACATATACTTAGTTCCTCTCTTCTGGACAATGCTTGCTCTTTGCCAGCTCCAAAAACTAAAACAGATAAATGCAAAATGTCTCAGCTATTACTAGAGATAATTTCAAATGAGAATTGAGAATCGCTCTTGATTGGAAGAACCTGCCCTTGGTTGAGATCCAGGATTCATATTTTGGTCTTTCCTTTGAAGCGGATCATGTGAAGAACCTCCTCCAGCAAAAACAGTCCTATGTTTGGGATAACGGGGATGCAGGAAGTGATCCAATAGGTTTTATCAATTTCTACAATACTATAGTAGCTGAACTAAGGGTACATCCCCATGTGCCATTACTTCAGGGTGGATTTGGGGCAGACTTAATAAGAATCGTAGTTCGCATTAAGAAGTCCCCATGGTAATCGAGAACAGCGCGGGTTCAAGCTGAACCAGCCTGTCCCCATGAAAACTGTGGTAAACCCCTGCAGCGGGGAACCGCAGTTTTCTCCACCCCTTCCCCCTGGGTGCAAGCATGCCCCCCCCCCTTTGCCTCATCTGTGATTGGGTAGGCATGCCTGGGTAAGGGTTTACGTTAGCAAATGAGCACCTGACAGCTTCCCTGCACTCTGTTGATCAGCTGTCAGACGGAGGTATAGGGTCTGTTATGTGCACGAGCAAAGCTCCGATAAAATAAAACAGCCACAACTTTCAATTATTTTACTGGAGCTCCACTTGTGCGCTTCACAGCCGCTATACCCATCTGACAGCTAATCAGCTGAGTGCAGGGAAGCTGTCAGGCACTTGTTTGCTAAAGCCCTAAGCATTCATCCAGCTTTGACAAGTAATGTTGCATCTTCAAGTTAGTTGACTTAAAACACGTTAATAAATTTGAAGCTGGTGAGAATCAGTTCCCCAGTCTCCTCTTCCTCATACTGATCACTAAGTTGAAAATATTTCAGTTACTTTAATCCATTCTTAGCAAAAAAAAAAAATAGCGCAAAGACAGAGGAGCATCATGGTCAAAATCCATTTCTTTGATGCTTTCTTGGCTCTCAACTTTCCCGTGAAACAAACACTCATTTGCTCCAACTTTAAGTGGTGAAATGTTTTCAATTCCAAGTGAAGACAAATTAAATCGCTTTGCACATGTGCCAACTTGCCATTTGTGAGCTATTGGTGCAGGAAAGAATTTAATTACATGGTCATATTTCAAGCCAAAAGGGGCATCTTAAGAGGATTCATAAGACTCTAGAGACTCATATCTAATCTTTTCATCTTACAACGATAAATTCTCATAGGAAGTCCATACCAGAACTAACACTCCCATCAGTGTAGACTTACCCTAGGATTCTTCCAGCTTCCTTAGACTGATAGATGTCACACTTGTGCAAGGGCCCTGTGTGTCCTGCTGCCTTGCACAGAGCCTCATGAAACTGGAACTGGATTATGAAACTGACAAAATATCTGAAAAGCAGAGGAACCAAGTAAATGAGAGATCAAGGCCAGGTAGTATTTCTTCCAGTGTACAGATTAACACATTTTGGTCCAAACACTCTTAAATCATTCATGCAGCCAGAACTAGCAGGGAATGATTTGCTTACCTGACATATGGGACGTTTGCAGGAATATGGAATTTGGCCCCTGGGTCAAAATCGTCTTCTGATCTTGACACGGGTGGACATAAACCTTGGTACTTCATTCTATAAAATGGAAGATGTAGTTGCAATCATCAGGCAAGTTGAAATATAGGAAAAGAGTATTTGAGAGCAACCCTGCTTTATCTCTCTACAGAAATAAGCCCGTTACACAATGCAATCTATATTCTGCTTGGAAAAACAGAGAAAAAGACAGTAAAGCAGATGTGATGGTTTCTTTTCTTTATATCCTCTGGAATTGTTCATCCATTTATTCTTCTACTGTAGTAACCACAAAAGGTGCACAGCTTTCCCCCTGGCTTCCTTCTCTTCAGCCTTCTAGAGTAAAAAGAGCAACTATTTTCCTGTCCCATACGCTTGTAGTACACACTCAGCACCACCAGGCTGCTGGACTCTTTCCACTCCATGCACTTTCCTTTGGGCATTGTGGCGTCTGCAAGCATGTGTTTTAAAAGGACAACTCTTCTTTTCCTGTTTGAGGATTTTCCCTGCTTCCGGCCACAGGATGTGACATCAGAAGGACCTCTGACCCAGAAGACAGGAGCTTTCCTCCAATCACCTCCCCTGATGTTGGATTGTTGTCACTTCCTCCACGCCCCCTATTTGGAGGGATGTTTAAACTTCTGGGAGGAAATAAACTGGATCATTCTGCCTTTCTACACCTCCTGCCTTGATGTCTCTTATTTTACCCCTACCCCATTTTCTAGCCTGCTCAGGGTCAGCCATTACATGTGCTTGATCCCTGATTACCTGGGCCAGTCAGATAATTGGAAATATCTATAGTAAAAGCCGGTGTTCAGGGGCAGCAGCCATCAGCTGTTGCTCCCCACTTCCTGGAGCCCTTGGATCAATTGTGTAAACGGATACAGGATATTCTACGAATAAGGCTTTCATTGACTTAGAAAGAATTTTACTGTTGGGCCTTCAGTCTCTCTCTCAACATGAAACCAGCGTCACTCCAGATGTTGACCAAATGCTCCATCATCCCCCAACCAGTGAGGTCTGAAATCCCACAGTTTCTCTTAGGTCATGATACCAGTTATGATTATTAATAAAAAGAATCGGCTAAATATGATAGGGAAAAATTCTGTTGTAAAAGCAGTGTCTTGGGCCTGGAATCCTAGATGGAGTGCGGTTCCATCAAAGCTTTGGGATTTGGCCTCAATTGGAATAAGAAGAGGGTAGGACCATTAACTTGGAATAAAAGCCTTGACCATAGGAAATGCTCCTGAAAAACAAAGGAAAGCTCTGTACATTTTACAAAACAAAACAGATTTTTCTCTCCATTCAAGAGCTGATGATGCAACAATTCCTGCTGACCTCTTGGTACTGTTGGAGCCTTAATGGGCCACTTAAGTTGGTAAATCAAGACTACCAGAGAGGACAAAGAATGGTAAAGTATTGGCTCTATTGACGTTAATGACTGATCGCTGAGGTTTGGAGGAGAATAATATCTTTTGCCTCAAGAAAATAATTCAGATGTTCCTGAGGAAGTGGGTCTCACTGGGATGTCTTGAGTCTTATGGGTGCAAAGATCTGCTGAGTAGACACATGATCTGTTCCATTAAAAGAGACAACAAGATTGCCCAAGGAAACATGTTAGCATAAAATTAACTTCTTTGAGACAGCCTGGGAACTGGATTGCCTTTCAGGAAGGACTTTTGGAGATACTGTTAGGCTGATTTGCATCCTTTTGAGAGAACTATAGACAGGTACATGTTTCATTTATTAACAAAGGAAGAACCATAATCAGCAGGGTGGTTTTTTTTTTTTTTTTGGTTCCAATTTCTGGCTATAACAGAGAAGAGATGGAGTCTAGGAGTCTAGGAGTCTTCCCCTCCTCATATCTGCTATGGAAGGAGTCTAGGAGTCTTCCTCTCCTCCTCTCTTTGCCATGGGAGGCTAGAGAGAAGGGACCTCTTCCATTCCTCCCCCACTTTTTTCTTCTTTCTGCTATGGAGACAACATCTCAACCGTGCATCACTGGTGAGAACAACAGAAGATTTGTTTCCTCCATTCACTCTGCCCTATTTTTCTTTAGAACTTTTTGGTTAGGGGATCTTTCTAGTATTAGGAGTTTTCCATTCCCTTTTTGGCTGTCATAGGTATATATTTTAGGAATTGCTATTGTTTTTTTTTTAATAAAGAATTTTACTCTCATTTCTTAAACATCTTACTCATGCAAAGCAATTTGTTTTGGGGTTTTGGGGGAGCTCTTGCTGCATAACTATAAATTAATTGTTTTAATAAAAGAGGGATAAATTCAGTTAAATGCACAAAGATTTCTTAGTGGGAAATGTTCATTTCTTTAGTCATTTTGCAGTTGTTACATGCTTATTTCTGTTCTAAAAATGTTTCTGTTATGGCTTTACATTTCATTTCAACTTTTTTTCTGTATTTTCTAATAAATTCCTTGCACTGGTTTAACAAGAAACATTGGCTTTTGAGTCTGAAATGGATTTTGTCTCTGTTTTGTGATATTCCTCGTTATTAAAACCTTTGAAAAACGATCTAGCTACCTATTCCCCTGGAGAAGTATTTGGTGTTTCTGGGTTTTAAAATAATCCAGATTATTCACATTTGCTTACAGTTTATTACTGGAGCAAAACTGGTAACAGTCACTGGTTCTCCATTCCTTCACTTTGGCAGAAGAACACTCCAAGAGATGTACATGAAAGCTCATACCCACAGTCCAAGGAAAGATCTGGTTTGACTTTAACATGCCTGGAGAATATCAGCTAATGGCATGTTCTACTCACACCACATCATGTTAGGGCAGCAACTTTTAATTTTGGGTACGAATTTGTCTTAGTCTACGGGCTTGTCCCCATGCTCCAAATTCTGCGAGGTGAACCTGAGTTCACCTTGGGAGAGTCTCCATGCAAAGCCCTAATTCGGGCTACATGAGGGACAAAAAGCAAAAACCCAGAGGAACCCCCCCCTTTCTAACTGTTCTCACCCTGAATTAGGAGGCAAGAACGGATTATCCGGGGGGGGGGGGATGGGGACACTCCCGGATTATCACCAACTGCAGCATTAGCAGGCAGGCTTTCGTTGTCCCTGCTGCTAATGCTGCGATTGCAATTGTCCCCCCTTGCCTGACTGTGCGATCACCTAGGTAAGAGCTTGATTTACCCCAAACAAGCACCTGACAGCTTTCCTGCAGTCAGCTGAGCAGCTATCAGATGGGTATAGGGACTGTGAAGCACATGAGCAGAGCTCCAGTAAAATAATTAAAACACCCGTGGCTTCAAGTAATGAGCTGCTTTCCCGCGGCTGTTTTAATTATTTTACTGGAGCTCCGCTCGTGTGCTTGACAGCCCCTATACCTGTCTAACAGCTGCTCAGCCAAGTGCAGGGAAGCTGTCAGGCGCTCATTTGGGGTAAATCAAGCCCTAACCCAGGCATGCCTGCCCAATCAGGCAAGGGGGGAGGGGGTGGAGAAAATGGTGGCATCCTGATGCAAGGATTTACCGCGGTTCTCATGGGGCTGGGAGGGTTCGGCTGCTACCCGCGCTGTCCTCGATTAGCATGGAGACTCCTTAATGCGAACTCCAATTCGCATTAAGGCTGCCCCAAATCCACCGTGAGGTACTGGCAGCCCATGGGGATGCCCCCTACATGCGTTACAGAATACAAGTGTGTAATCATTCTCCTTCCCCATGCAGCTACCTTCTAAACTGACCTGAGATTCCACCACTGTTGATTATACTCATCATGTGCAATGCGCCCATCAAACACTTTCCACCTCCACTGGTCCATGAGGTAACCAAAGGGCAGGAAGGCAATTTTATCCAGTGCAATGCTCATCAGGTAGTTGATGTCACTCTCTGGATGGGAAAAACAAAGTGCAATAGATACTTAGATCAATAAAATGTCCTTCCCCTGCAAAGCTTCCTCCTTCTCATCACACATTCTTGACAACCCCAATATTCCTTAATTATTCATGTCTTTTTCTTCCAAATAATAATCTTATTTCTCAAATCTACCAATAACCAATCCATAAAATGGATAATATGTCTATGCCACTATGCTACACTATACCACACACAGACAAGCAATTAAAGGCTACACAGTTCACCCTTAAGATGTTTTTAATTCACCTAAAAAAAAAAGAAAAAAAAGAGGCTGTTTGAAAGTTCAAGCCAAGGTTTTTTCTCCCCACTTACTGGATCTGGATCTAAGAAATGGGTCCTTCAACTAATCTGGATTTAGAAGATCCGGATCTAAGGAAGTACCTGATTCGTTTCCACAGGCAGTGTGGCACCAAACAGCAATGGGTGCGAGGCAAGCTTGCAGTGGGAACACCAGAGCACCCATGTGGGAGATGTCCATCACACCACGTTTTGGGTGGTTCTGGTGCATCTAATCCTGATTTGATGCTTGAAGACCGGACTGTAGACCCCTTTAATGGGGTCCACAGGAAACCTGGATTATAGGTCCTGAAAGACCCATTTAATCCAGATTTCCCTAGTACATGTTCTAATGGGATCTGCAGTGAAAACGGGGTCTTCCTGCTCTGAGCCTAATGGGTCCTTAATGGGTCCCTAATGGGCACTTAGTGGGAAAAAAACCCAAGTTGAAAGACAATACAATGATGGTTACGTGAACTACCATTTTTAGCCTCTGATACTTAAGCAATATCAGAAAGGGGATTATAGGTCTCTCTTCCACATGTTACTGTAGAACATGGGAGGTCCCACCCACTGCTGGTATGCTTTGTCCTTAAAAGATGGAGTGTGATCCAGACTAAGAGCCCCTTAGATAGGATCCCCAGTAGATCTGAAAAAGCCTTAAGATCCAAAATGGAGAGTTGGTTTTAAGAGTCTTAAATCAAGCACAGAAAGCAGTCACAAGATGTCATGAAATTTTATACTGCAAAGCTCCATGTTTTAAGTAATTCCTGCTGCAAAAAAGTGCCCTATGTGGTCTTGTCCTGCTTACCTGGATTGTCCTCTATATGGTCCAGTAGCTTGATGTCATACAAGTGCTTTGGGGTTGACACAGATAAGGCCATGACATCTCCAATGGCTTCATGGAATCCAGGATTGGCCCCATCACGAAATGAGATGGGCTGGTCCTTGTACTGCAGGAAGTACTGGACATGTCCCATTTCATGATGAGCTACTATCAAATCGTCCATGTTCACGACGGTGCATTGCTTAATCCTGAAGCAAGAGAAAGTGGGATTGAGGGTGGAAAAGGCTACCCTGATACAATCAACAGCCCTGAGAGCCACAGGAAGGGAACACACATTGCTAAAATACGGATACAAAGGAGGCTTCAAATGCCTCAAATGAATCAAATCTCGAAGTGTAATTCATTCCCTGTTGTCACAATCACACACATATACATAATCCCACTAACACAGCCTATCTAAGCCACTAAATAACACTACACTGACACACACAAAAATCAGCTCAAAAGTGCCATGGACATGGTAGCACATGGATGGCCCATTGGCCCTCTAGATGTCCACAAGTCATAGTTCCCATCAGCATTGTCCACTGGCCATTCTGCCTGGGGCTGATGGGAAGTTTTGTTCAGAGACACACTAGGCTGATCCATCTCCAGGTGCCTCTGGAGCGCAACAATATGGACCCTAATGGGATATAATGGGAATGAGAGTTGTAGCCATTCCTAGCTAAGGAACATTATAAAAGACTGACACTGGGTATAGAGTGGGGGTATACACGAATGCAATTTTCAGGATTCAGTTCGATTTGAATATCCCAAAATTCAATTCGATTTGAATCTTTAAAATCCAAACTTAACTAAATTCAATGTGCCTGTATGCATCGTTATGCACCATAGTTATCCCATATGCAACCCGTTTTTCATGCGTATGAATGCGGGAAAGATGCATATCTGCATGTACGCATGGTGTACGAACCCATACACATACGAATATCCGGATAATCCAAACAAATAAATCCGAAATTCAAAATTTGCTCGAATCTTTAAATTCGAATTTATGGGACACTTGATTCGAATTCAAATGACAAAATTCGGGCAAATTCAATTGAATGTCAGATACCTTTGAATATTCGTGCCCAGCCCTAGTAAAGAGAGCTTTGAGGGCTTGTCGCTTCCAAATACAGAAGGTACATAGCCCAAGGAGATTTTTCTGAAGCAGTGAGATGAACAACTCTTTCTTTAACTTCACTCAAAAGGTGCCCTGAATACAAGTCAAGATAACGAATACCAGATGAGCTATGACCATAGGTCTCAGTCTCTATAGCCAAGTTACCAAAAATGTAACCTTTCTCCACCAGTCTCTGTAGAAGCACCTGAAGTCTTTGCGATTGTAGAAGTCCCAAGCTGAGGCATGGCAGACAACTTCCCTGCCATCTGTTGGCTTTTCCAGCATTGACTTTTCCCAGAATTCCTGTGGCATAGGGATGAGCCCCAAGGACTGGAAGAAACTATCTGATTGTTCAAACATCTTTTTTGGTGTCCATCCCTGTGGAAAAGAGAGAAGAGAGACATATTGAAAAGACTGCTGAGCAGCTGGCAAGAGGACAAGCATTTTACAGAATAATAAGGAAAATGTCATCTTTTCCATATTGATTCTTCCAACTATCCCGCTAACTATCAACAGAAAATAGGAAAACAGCCAAGCAATACTTAGCATGGAGACCACAGCAAGGATTTCTAGTTATACAATGTGCTGGTGATGATGATGAAGAAGAAAACCTGGCTTTTCTACCCTGCTTTTCTCACCCATTTAAGGGGACTCAGAGAGGCTGACAAAGCTTCTGTTCTTCTCCCCACAACAGAACACCCTGTGAGGTAGGTGGGGCTGTAAGAGCTCAGAAGAGACTTCTGACTAGCCCAAGGTCACACAGCTGGTTTCGTGGGGGAGGGCAGAATCGAACCCAGTATAACCAGATAAGAGTCCGGCTCCTTAACCATTAGACCAAACGCATATCTCTTTCAAACTTAAGAGTATTAAAAAGACCTTTTAATTTGTACATTCATTTACAATTTTTTAATATAACAGTAGACTTTTCAATGCACACATCATTATCATTACTTTAAATTAGTTATATAATACTCTTTCTCGAAATATATATAAAGTTGTACAATGTTCTCTCTATACCAGGGTTTCCCAAACTGTGGGTTGGGACCCACCTCTAGGAAATTTAACCGTATTTGAAATAACTTTTTTGATGTAATTATTTAATTAAGTAATAAAAAAATTGTATTAAAACTTTGTTTGTTATTTGAAAAGTCCTTTATTCATATTGGTAACGGTCAAATTTCCTAGAGGTGGGTCCCGGTTGGTAAACTTATATTAGATGGGTCGTAGCCCAGACAACTTTGGGAACTACTGCTGTATACGATTGTACAGTTGTATACTCCTTTTTATCTGCTAGGGATGAGTGAAAAATATTTGTCAGCTTCACATTTGTAATCAAATTCAAAATCTGATGATTTGTGGGAGAATCAAAAGGTCCCTACATTGGTAGCCCCCACTTTGCCCACAAACTGAATGTATCCAGACTTTGTGGAAGCTTTGATTCTGTCCTCCCCCATGAAGCCAGCTGGGTGGCCTTGGGCTAGTCACAGCTCTCCTTCTGAGCTCTCACAGCCCCACCTACCTCACAGGGTGTTCTGTTGTGGGGAGAAGAATGGAAAAGCTTTTTCAGCCACTTTGAGTCCCCTTAAATGGGTGAGAAAAGCCGGGTAGAAAAGCCAACTATTCTTCTTCTTCTCTGTGGAATCACCTTTCCAGGATGATCTGGCAAGGTCTGAATGTTTTTGCTAACTGCTCCACAACCTCATTGCACTGGCTGTGAAGGGTCTTCTTAAGCAGATTTATTTTAATTATAGCTCTTGTTGCACAGCACGATTATGTTGTTATTCAAGGCAGTCGGCTGGCAAAGTCTAAGCTATATAAGGGGGGGGGGGGGAAGGACAAGCAGAACTTCATTAAACCTCAATCCAGCTGAATTATTTCCCTAGACTACTGTCGAACTTGGAAATACTGTGGACTATCTTGGGTGGCCTGGGTCATGTCTGTCTGAAATCACACTAATCGCGGTGTGAACTCTTATGTTATTCCTCATCACAGACGCTGAGAAATTAAAAATAATAAGAGGCCTATTTGCACTAGGGCTGTTGGATGGAATTAGGCAAGCCCTAGCACAGAGCATTCACTTTGCAGGCTGGGCGGTTCCATCTGGAACTATCTCATCCCGTCCCAGGGCAGACTAATTCTATCCAGGGTGTAGAGCAGGAAATCACGGTCCACATCAGGCCCAAGCTATCCCAGGCCATCCCAGAGCCGACCGGCAGGGAGAGTATTCACACTTTCCCTGCCGGACAGCTCTAGAGCCCCAACCTGGGGTGTCGGGCCCTCTGGCTGACAGCCCCTTTTGGGGGTGGGGCGAGACCAGGCCGGGTCTGCAATTGGGCCATGGCGCGTGCCTGTGCAGACTGCATGGTTCGACAAGACAAACCCCGCTCCCCGGGGCCTGGGCTTCTTGGATCAAACCAGGTGGTTTGTGCACAACACTGCGCTTCGAACTTGCAAGCCCCACCCTCCAGGGCCTGCCAGTCTGAACTCAGTGTTGGAAGAGGAAGGTTGTGTGCATGGGGCTCGTCGCAGCATGGCCCCCTGGGTGGGGGTGGGCACCCAGGAGGCTCCTGAGGGCTCCCGCCAGTGCGATTGAGCTGGTGGCAGTCCATGGGACCCAGAGATGGACTGGGACCGGGACCGGGTTGCCAGCCAGTGGGCTGATATGGCCCAATGGCAGCAGCCCGAGGCAGGGCATCGACCCCTGCGGCAGCCCTTTCAGGCTGGGACATGCAGGGATGGAACAACCATTTGCACCTTGCTTAGTAAGGGATGCGTTCCCAGCCAAAGAGATTGGTCTTTCCATCCCCGTGTATCCCAGCCTTAGTGAACTACAGCTGTCCAGCTGTAGTGTGAAAAGGCCTCAGATTATACTGGATGCACTCTCAGGGGAAACTTTGCAGGGAAGTTAAGATCAGGGATGGAGGCCAGTTTTCACATTGCAAACTCCAGCCCCATCTGAAAATTACCTTAAACTTACTCTGCAGCAGGGTAAGTGCAAACACTGTGCCATCTGGTAGCATCCATTTTGCTGCACCAATGGCCATGTGTAGTGGACTGTTGCTATGGCAATGGGCACTGTGGTACCCAGCCGTGGTTGAACTGCATTTCCCCCTATGCATGAAGGCAGTGTGAAGGGTGTATATGGGGCTTTACTAGGAGCATGATGGCATGGCCAGTATAGATGTGGACTGCCCTGCACACCCCAAAGTTGAAGTGGCGGTGTGCACAAATGCATTTTTTTGCATTCGAATTCAATCCGATTCAAATATTCAATTTGATTTGAAATAAAAAATTCCGATTTTTGAAAATCCGATTCGAATCCTGATTATCTGAATCTGTACTTTTGGAAATTCAATTCAAATCTGAAAATACAAATGTCGACAACATTCATATCCGATTTTCGAATTCGCACGCATCCTGTTTTTATCGAGTTTGCATCCTGTATTATAAGCACAAATAAACACAATATTCGGATGCGATATACGATATTCTATTCAGTCAAGTTGTTTGAAAATCCTTATCAGATTTCTGAAAATCCAAAATCTGTTTGAATTCGAAAATCTGGATTTTTGAAAATCCGATTCAAATTTGAATATCGATATTCGTCAAATTCCCTAGTGGCTCCATGCTGAGCAGATGCACCATGACAGGACATCCCCAGGCTGTTCCCATTGCCAAAGTGAGTAAAGGTCCTTCCATATGCATTTGGTAGCAATGCTGATTTGTCTGATAAGCAGTTTTGTAATAAACACAAATCAGGTACTATTTCCAGTCCCCTTAACTTTTGAGACACTACTTAAACCTCTGCCAAAGATGTCCCATATGATTTTCAAACTGGGAAGTTTCTGCAGAGGAAAAGGTTCAAGTTGTTCCCAAAATGAACCACCTCAAATAACAAATAAATAAAGTCCACAGGGACCAACCTGGCTCTGCATGGCTGGTGTAGCATCCACTTTGATTGCATTGGGGAAGGGCATCACAAGATCAAAAATGTTTGCCCATGACTGCGCCCACATGTTCCCTAGGAAACAGAAGATGAAGTTGAGCAGAGGGCTTCCCCTCTTCTGTACTTAAGCAAACAAACATAAAGTTTGCACTCTGTCGGAGACAAGAAATTGAAAAGTTTCACAGCTGTCCTGCCTTAATATAAAACCACTATGCATGGCCATTTTAATACGAATTGAGTCTGAATTCAGGAAGGATTGTCCCCATGACTTCTGTAATTAATCCAAATAGAATCCAAACTCAGCACCCAACGTCGCCATGCAATTCCTTATTCCTGGATTTTATGAGGACTATCCTGCCTAAATCCGGAGAAAAAGAAGTCCTGATGAAAATAGGACTGAGTCCCCTTTTTGGAGCCAAGTCCACTTATTTTCCCCCACATGAGGACAATACTGGGCAATTTGGGATGAAGGTCAAGTCTTCTGGCCAATGGCAGCCAGCTGTGGGTTGTTTTTTCAAATGCAAAGCTCCTCCGTTACCAGACTCGCAATGCTAGAGCTCTGTATGAAAAAGGCAGAAAGGGGGGAGAGCTGCTTGCCTTTTAAAACATGTTTCGCTGGAAACATTTGCATCTTTTTGTATTGTTATCAGAAAAAGTACCTTTGAGAAGCTTTGCAATGCTTCTAAATACTTGAAATACTTTGTAAGGATACATTTTATCACACTGAGTTCAGTCCTTCACTGATCTGCTTGAGCACACATTTGCTGGTAATCTCAAAAGGGAGAGGTGTGAAATAAAAAGTAATTTTAAAACTACCTTCAGTGAGAGTTTTTGCTGCTTTTAATGCAGGCAGGGTTTGCACCAGGAGGGGGGACAATTAAAAAGTCCTGTTTTTATGGTTAAAAATAGTCCCAAAAATAGTCCAAGCAGGACTAAACCAAGACTAAAAAAGCTGCATGGGGATGGCTATATTTGGATTGACAGGCACTCTATTCGGATTAAAAATAGTCCCCCAAAATAGTCCAAACAGGATTAAACAAAAAGCTGCATGGGGATGCAATCGATCTTTATCAATAGCAAAGGCTGAACAGCAATCAGGGTTTGCAAAGGATGAGGAAAGGACGCAGCAGATTAACCTTTTGCTTAACTATGAAGAAAAGCACCAGCAGATACACATTTTGGATTATTTCCTAAGCATGTTTATGTAGCAGGATCCTGTGGAACTTTTAAATGCCACCTGTACTTCCTGAGCAGCTATTAAATGTACCACTCGCTGTCTCAGTACTAGTAGTGACATTTATTGAGAAGCAGAGGCAACTTAAGTGTATATTCCATTCACTGGCAGCAGAGAAATATAAGGAAGAGAGTCTGCCTCTAGACTAGCAGAATAAATCTGCAGTTTATTTATTTTATTCATTTATTTTATTACAATATTTATATTTCTATCCAGCCCTATGCTTGAAGGTCTCAGGGTGGGCAAGAACCTTTAAAACCAACTGATTACAAAACAATATCTCCTAAAAACCATAATGACTATAAAAACATTTAAAACAACATAATTAAAACAGCATTAAATACTAAAGCAATAATATCTGTAACGAGGGGACAGTTAAATACAAAGGAGCAGTATATTTACTGTGCAGTGATGACCGGGCATCCTGACTGGAAAGGCAGCTCTGTAGCTTCCCCTATCGGAGCTGCAAGAGCTGAGGCAGCACACACCATCACGGGGGTTGAGGCAGCCAATCAAATTTTGAGCTGCCCTTCCCACTTAGCTGGCATCTTGTCCACTTTTCTTGCCCTCCTGCCTGCACTGGCTTGAAGCTCCAGATTTTCTTTACACTGCGCAGCGATTTTCATTGATTCCGCATTAAAGTACATGCGCAGTCCCAATCGTATGATGCCACACCATGGTGATCAATTGATTGTCACATGTGATGGCTTGATTGGGACTGCACATTCCAATGCACAGTATAAATGTGTCTGGACGCAGCCAGACTGAATCAGCCCCTAAATCAGCAGGGAAAGGAAAGGGTTTTGGCTAGTTGCCCACTATGGCCAGTGACTAAAGAGATTGGTATGGTATGCAAGGGCTTACCTAACAAATGAGCTGGAATCGGGCCCTTGAGACTGACGTAGCGTGCTCCATACTTATTATAGAGGGCCCGACGAACATAGGCATGGAGATTGAGGTACAGAGGTTGAAGTTGTTGCCAGATGTTCTCCAGATCAGCTTCAAATGAAGGTGTTTCATAGAGAGATCTCCAGAAGGCACCATTATCTGTGTGGCCTGCACAAGTGTATGAAACATGGGAGACCTTATTTATCTTCCGAGGTTATAAACCCATGGAGCAATTTCTAAATGTCTCATTTCAGGTGGGAAAACATGATGTCAGATGCTCCTCCTACCATTCAGTATTCTTTGGCTGGAATCACGTATGTAAATTACAGTCATTTGCAAAGAAATGTTTAGCTATAACTGTCAGTTTAAAAAAGATACAGGATTGCACTTTATACACACCACGGCAGTAATGCTGAGACTGTGCAATGAACTATGCTGGAAGCCTCAGAAAGTATTAAGACTAACTTCTATTTTTTAAATTTATAGTCATTTTTATCCTGGCCATCTCGATTAGGGATGTGCACGAATGATCTAAACTTTCAAAATTTGATCGAATTCGATCGAATGTGGACATTAGAATACAAATAGTATGTCTTCAGATTCAAATTTAGACATTCAAATGAATTTTGAATGTTCCAAAACATTGGTTTGAATGATTCAACTCATTCAAATGTATGGATACATATGTATTACATACGTATCTGTACGCATTTGTGCTTATAATACAGAACGAAAACAGGATTCATATGGGATAAAATGGGATGCATATGAAATGTGTACAGATACATATAACACATATGAATGTTGTTGACATTCGTAACTTTAGATTCGTATCTAACATTCGAATGAATAGATTCGAACGTATCAGATTCAAATTGGTTTTTGTTGCATTGGGATTTTAAACATTCGTATCAAATTGAATGTTTGACTTGAATTTGAATGAAAAAAAACAACCATTCGTGCACACCCCTAATCTAGAACCCAGGATAGTGTACAACATAAAATAAAGTAAAAACTTAAAGCAATGATTAAAACTGAGGGGGAAAGAAATACAATCCACAAATAGTAGTCTTATAGTAGGGTGGAAAGCAAAACTCATCACCAATGGCTGAGTGAATGCCTGAGTTTTCAAAGGTAGTGAAAAGTACTTAGTGTCCGTGCGCGGTGGATCTTTAAAGCAGGGTGTTTGAAACCCTGGAACCACAACAGAGAAATCCCTTTGGCTACTGTCCCATTGACATAATTTAGGGATGGGATTGTTAAGTGAAGCCCTGTGTAGAATTCATTATGGAGGTTACAGGTGGTAAAGTGGTCCCTGTCTAGGAAAGGTTGCAACTGTTGAGGTAGTTTAACATGGAAATGGATACCCTTGGCCACTGCTGCCACCTGACGGTCAAGTGACAAATGTGGATTCAGGAGAACACCTAAATTTTGTACCTGTTCTTTCCAGGAAGTGCAACCTGGTCAAGAAGAAGATATCTTTTTACTTTCCTCCATCTTGTCCTGATTCAGTTACCACTGCTTCTGGTACTAGCCCAGGTCCTGAATTACCTCAAATGGCTCTAATGAAATTAAGATGTAGAGCTGGATGTCATGAATATGCTCATGGCGCCATACTTCAAACTTTCTGATGACTATTCCCTACAGCTGCATAGACACTGAACATATGGATGACAGAACTGATCTCTGGGGTGCCCCATAAACGAACAGTACAACCTTCACTTACCATTCAACCTGGCAGCCATATTGCTCAGCTCTACATATCTCTTGTACTTCTCCCGAATCATCTTCCCTGATACATCTCGCCAGCCCTTCCAGGCATTAAGGAGCTCGTTGTAGTTCCGTGACTTGGCCATGATGTCTGTAAGTTCTAGAACAGGAGTTGGGACAAGCAAGAATCATCCCAAAGAGCCTGCAATCAGCTATGACTGCCATCTTCCCTCACCTTTCCCTTCTACTCTCTGCTCCACCTTCCAGTTCCCATGATGCTCTTTTTCTTCTCCAAATACTCTGCCCTCCTTAGCTGGCAAAGAGGCGAGCTCCTTTCTACTTTCTACCTTCGTGTCAGGTTGGTAAAGAATAACCATGAGACTCTTTCTTGAAAAAGATGAACAGTGGTTTATTTCAGCTCAGCATTAGGACATTTCTTGTTGGAAGCAACTTGAAACAGAAAGCCCAGCATATTTATATGTTTCCTAGCTGGGCGGGGTTTGGCCCTTAACCAGTGAACAAAAACTTTCAAAACCAATTTACAATTGGTGCCAAAACCTTCAAACACAAACGTATCACTTGACCTCAGCAGGGAGGGGGGAGTCAACTGCCATTATCTACTATAACAGTAATATATACATATATACAGAATACCGTAGACAGCAGAGATCTTACATAAAAACATTATGGCAGGCAGCTAGCCCTGCCTGACACGCCATCAGCAATTCTACTTTCCATTACTATCCAATGACAATGCTGCCTCTGGGATGTGGCTGTATTACCTTAAGCACCACACCCAATGGCAGACAGGCCCTTCCCAATGCATTCCATGGGCTTCATCAGTTCCTAATGACAAAAGGCAATACTCATCAGGAATCGGATGATCAGCCGCTTTCAGTTATCTGCCCGTGAGGCCTCGAGCAGAGATCCTCTGAACTGCCGTTCGCAAGAAGTTCATTTTTTAAGGACTGCTTGGGGAGCCCCCATGCAACGTGAGAGAGAATAATGGTGGGCCCACGTTTCATGGAGAGGCGTGTTCCCCTGACCTTTCAAGAAACAGAGGCAAAAGTTTACCTACTCCAGCTGCCATAGTGGCTGTTGAGTAAGGTACCTGACAAAGCCAGAGCCTCTTGGAGCTGTTTGTAAGAAACAGACTTCTTATGAACCGCAATTTAGCATATCAATAAGCTTGAATTTTTTGATAGACAGCTACATCAAAGCTTTAGGAAGGACTGGCTTAAAATTACCAGGAAATTGCAGTGTATTTCCTTCCTGCACCACCAAAATCTAGAGATCATTGTTCCACTACCGTGAGGAAAAAACAACCTGTATTCCCTCTCTCCCTCCCTCCCTCCCTCATATAGAGGGCATCATTATCTTAGGACAGTGATGGCCAACCTTTTGAGCTTGGTGTGTCGAAATTCGCAAGAAAACCTAGCTTAACTTGAGTGCTGTGTCACATCTAGAAATATCTATAATTTTGTGATATTTGTAGTTCTAGTAAAAAAGTTATATTTTTGATATATGTATTTTATTAAAAGCAAAAACAAATAATTCTTTACATTAGTGACTTTTGTTCCTGAATTTCATTTGCTAAATCTTCAATTGAAAGTTGGTATTTCATACACTTCAAGAAAAAGCAAGCACTACACGCCCAGGTGCCAGGGCTTGGTGTGTCACCCAAAAGGGCTTCACGTGTCACCTGTGACACATGTGTCATAGGTTGGCCATCACTGTCTTAGGACTATCCCTAACAGCCTTAACAAACTCTTCTCAAGCTCTAGTAGAAGAAGAGTTGGCTTTTCTACCCTTCTTTTCTCTCCCATTTAAGGAGACTCAAAGTGGCTGACAAAACTTTCTATTCTTTTCCCCACAACAGAACACCCTGTGAGGTAGGTGGGGCCGTGAGAGCTCAGAATAGAGCCGTGACTAGCCCAAGGTCACCCAGCTGGCTTCATGGGGGAGGGTGGAATCAAACCTGGTATTCCCAGATAAGAGTCCAGGTTCCTTACCACTAGACTAAACTGGCTCACATAGGTACTCATTAACAGCTTTAAATCCTCCGTTTTTTTAAAGGAAACATGGTAAGTGTATGAGTCATGGAAATGTGGTTTGGGACCATTCCTTTAATCCACAGGATGCCATTGCTAGGACTTACCAGGATCCAGTGCCATGCAACTTGTAGGGTCTGAGCAGACTTTGGCTATGCTGTAAGTTGTCTCCATGTCAGAGAGGAGCTGGTTATACTGAAAGAAATGCAATTACCGTATTTTGCTTGGGTAGTAAAACAGAGAGCCCTTGCCTAATGTGGCTTGGAGGTTGACTTGACTCTCTTGACTATGATGGCAAATTTATGATATGCTTATAGGGAATGAAAGGGGTTACCATTTGGACGGTGTGTTAATCTGCCGTTCTACATTTGCTTATATACTGCCCTCCACCCACCAATCCCCAATCTAAAAAGTTTTGCTAGCCTTAAAAAAAATCACATCTGATTCCATGGGTTCAGTGGCAGACGTATAGGCCTGTCCCAGATGGCCTTTTTAAAATTCTGGTTTTCTGATTTTCACAAAGCGCCCAAAACTGGCCATGTGCATTTGGGTCTCCACTTGAGATGTCTTGAGGGAGGAAACACTCTTGGTGGGCCCTTCCTCCTCCAGAGTGGTTGGCTTGTGAGGTAGTCAGTTCTGTGCAGTAAAGTTGAATTTTTGGCCCTTCGTGACACAAGCATAGACAGCTCCTGCAATTTGACCAATAGAGGGTTCTGATGTCTGAATCAACTGAATGTGAATATGTGAGCAGGAAACTCCCACTCTTGAGCCCAGTATGCTCTGTCCCCAACGTCAAGGTGACTCTGAGGCCCAGGATAAAGGAATATGTACCCCCACCTGTGTAGATGCTACTCCTCCAACCCCTGAAGATGACCTTCTGTGGCCACCTGAACATGGCTTATTTCTCTGGAGGTCCAGGATAAAGGAATATGTAACCCCATCTGTGTGGATGCTACTCCTCCAACTCCTGAAGATGACCTTCTGTGGCCACCTGAACATGGCCTATTTCTAAATCCATGCACTAAAATTCAATGAACGTTTGTGTCCTCTTTTTTGGTAATACATTTTTCCCCCACAATGCTCAAGAGCCCAGACATAGGTATAACTGGTGCATCTCTCAGAAGATGCAACCATCCAGCCTCCATCAGTCCATCTTCATCCTAAGGTTACATCTGGATGTCATTTGCTTATTCAACTATATTTTGATATTCCAGAAAAAAGCATGGATATTCCAGAATCCCCCATGCTTTATTCCAGAATACCCAAATACAGCAGAATACCTAAATGACCTCTGGGTGCAGCTTTAGTCATTTCCAACTTCTAAAACTCATCAAGCTTTCCAAATTTTAGGGGTAGAGTAAAATTGCATAGTCGTCTGTCCCCCCAGTATTTCTAAGTGAATTGCAAAAACAGGATGGAAACTTTTGTTAGGTCAACCAACGAAATGGCCTCCAAATATTCTTGCAACAACCAGCCAAAGTAGAAAGGAGATGCCTGAAGTTTCCCGTTGAGAAGTTATACTTGCTGGTGGTACATACTGCTAAATTTGGGTTGTGGGCATGGAGGTTGTTGGGTCCTCTACTTTCATATTTGCAGGGCTTAGTTTGGTGGTGAGACCTGCCAAATGGGGTAGAGACACAAAGCCAAGCCACCCTTTGCACACCTGTAAAATCAACCTGACCAACAAGATTTGGAACCCTGACAAAGCAGTAACTCCTACCTCAAAGCTACCCATGCTTCTCAGAAGATTACCTGAATTGAGGGTACTGTATTGAAGGATAATCAAAATTCTTGAATAACCGGCAACGGCATTATAGCCATCTGTACATCTCCAGTGACAGTTTCTACCCCCAGCGAGGTGTGAAGTCAACTTTAAATTGATCCAGTATTCATTCACAAGCATGTAGACATATATAAAATCTAAATGGCCACTGCCTTTTGTTGTCCCCTCCTCCCCATAATGGAAAAGTTAAAGGCTGAGCTACTTCTGTTGGTATCTCAAGATTTTAAAGATTTATTTTTGAATTTTTAAATGTGCAATTGCAAACAAAAACAAAATTCAATACAGTTGAAAGAGTATCAGAACTAAGTACATATAGCCAATAAGCAACTGATATATTTAGGTTAAAACATGTAGCTACCATCTTTTGCACTACTGTAATACTGTTTTGGTCAGCTTTTTCACAAGAGGAGGAGGAGGAGGAGGAGGAAGGAAGTAGGTTGGCGCTTAGCTGGCTTCCAGGTATTTGTAAGAGAACTTATAATGAAAGGAGCCAGCAGACAGAGGTAAAAGACCACAATTGCCTCCTAGTTTTTTAGATTCTGTGATTGCCGCTTGCTGTCTGGAAGCATCTGAAGAATTTTCTGTGTATCAGTCATACTCTTTACATGGAGGGCAGAAGTGGAGAATAGACTGGAAAAGATGATAATGCTTGGCAAGTTTGAAGTAAATAGAAGACTGTAGTCAAGATGGATGGATGGATGGATGGATGGATGGATGGATGGATGGATGGATGGATGGATGGATGGATGGATGGATGGATGGATGGATGGATGGATGGATGGATGGGATATAGAGAATACTAAAATGTCCTTGGAAGAGGTATGCGCTTTTACTCAGGTTGAGGATGGTGAGCATTTGTGGCACAGTTTTCCAGCACTGCAGCCACCTCAGTGGCACCTAACATCAACAATAACTTCTGATAGCAATAAAAGAAGAAAAGCTAAGATTTCAGATACACATCAAGGAAAGGTCAAGTTCTTGGAATTCCACATTTACGTTCTTACAAAAGGATTGGGATTTATTGCTCTCTCTCGCTCACCTCCTTCAGTTCTGCTTCAGGTAGGGCTGCTCGTTCTATGTCACTTAGCTTCTTCAGAATTCTCTTGATGCTGGGGTTCTTGAAATCAGTGGAATCAAATTGCCGGGCCCTGAGACCATATTGCAGAGTGTGGTTTGACATTTCCATGTTTTTTTCTAACTGCAGGACACATATAGAAAAGGAGGGAAGGAGCAACTTTAGTCCAACAGAGCATTATAACAAGGCAAGAGGAAAAGTATGCCCAAGGCTGTTTCCACATTGCATGTGGCTATCCTGCTCCTGGTAAAACAGACGATGGTGGTACAATTTACTAGAGACTAGATATGTGCACGAATGCAATTTTCGACATTCAATGCGTAATGGATCGAATATTCAAAAATCTGAATTTGTATGAATAAGGAAAACAAATGTCTGGATATTAGAATCTATACAAATACAATCCTAACTGTTGGGATTGAACACTGGGCCCAGTCTTTAGAGGCCTGGGTGAAAGTTCTTGACCCTCAGTTCTTGGCCAGGCCCTTTTTGGCAGTGTGTCCATTTCTGGCACCATTTCCTAGGGCACCACCCAAAAGGGGACAGCCCAGTATACCAAACCATGAGGGGGGCACAGTGTGCATACCCTTTGTGATCCAGTCAACCAACAATTGTTGGGGTCTATTGGAAAAGTGGGATATGGTGCCACTGTTTCATCCAGTGTGGATAAAGCATTCCAAGGGGAGGCGAGGCTTCTGTTGTCCCAGGTCAGCACGCAGAAAGGACCGCCAAGTGCAGAAGTGCCCCCACAATCCGGATGGTTCTTTAAGTCATAAATGCATTAGTTCTTAAATAGAATTAATAGTAACCTATCCCCCTTGTGTTGGAATAATTGTGGAGAAAAGGGCACCTATATTCATCTGTGGTGGCAGTGCTCAGTTGTAAAGCCTTTCTGGGAGTTGTTACAGAATACGCTTAGTGAAATTACCTCTCAAACTATTATACTTTCTCTTGCTATGGTTTTCTTACTCTTCTTTTAAAGAACTAAATGCACCAACATGCAACAGGAACCTAATCAGGTCTATGATCACCACGGCTAAAATTGAACTAGCCTCATACTGGAAATCTCTAGATCAATTAACCTCAATAAAATAAAATAAATAAAATGGATTACCTGCACATGGACTCTCCTGATTAACAAACTCATTACAGCTCAACATTACAGAATGTAAGTTATGGAGCAGGAAGTCCACTTTCTGGAGAAATGGGGTGTTTTTTCACTGTCACTAGAAGTACCCATTAAGTACCCATTATGTACCCATTAATGGGTACTTAATGGGTACTTTTAGTGACAGTGGAAAAACACCCATGGACACCTTTTACTTTCCAAGCCGAGATTAAACCTTGGGTGTTTTTCCACTGTCACTAGAAGTACCCATTCTTCTCCTTAAGCATTATTAGACAGAAATTATTAGCGCTGTATCCAAATTTTGTTACTGAGTGAACCATTTCATTACTGTCTTTGTTCCTGTATTCAGTGTGATCCTCAGACACATGGTGTTTATTTGACATCTTGTAAGTTATTTTGTTTATATGTTGATTGAATTGTTAAAATAAATAAATAAGTTCCTCATCCGTTGAACCCTTGAGTTCCATGTGATACTTTTCCCCCTTGCCCACTCTCCTAAAAAAAAGGGGAAAAAAGGAGCATACAATTCCAATTCTAGCCTACTGGTTGGTTGCCAGTACGTTCTAAGCCTAATTCAAGGTACCACTTTTGACCTATAAAGCTTACATGGACTGACACAACCGAATCTCAGTTAATGCTTACTCCCCTATGTTACTCCTCAGCTCTGAAGACCTTCCCAGGTTATTCTTTCCAGTGGACATTAGAGAGCAACAAGGTGGAATGGAGGCTTTTTTAGCAGTGACCTCCCAGGTCTATCTTTCTAACTTCTCCAGCATCGTGCAAAACATTTTTATAGTGTTTTTTAAAAATATACAGTCACTATCGACTACCTTCTGCACATGGCTTAGAGAGAAAAGGAATAAGATGTGATCATATTTTTGTGAGTTCTCCTACCATGATCTGTCTATTCTGATCAGTAATGTCCACGTTGTATGCCCACGAAGCCTCTGTGTAAGCATTCCACACCACTTCAGCGGAGCTGTTGTATTCTGCCAAGAATGCTTCAGCCAGCGCTTCATCAGTTATTTTGTCTGGAAGAGCAGAAGAGGCAGAAAAAGGAACACAATATTGAAAAAGGAGAGAAATCCATTTGCTTCTTTCTCTCTCACTTCACACATTCCAACATTGGGACTCCCAGTGCCAGAAGTTAGATCTCACTTTGTTCAGAAGCTACATCAACAAGGAATAAAAATCTACTGATGACTAGGGGTGTGCAAGAATGGGTTTTTGGGTATTCAACTTGTAACAAATCAAATGTTAGAAAATCCATATTCGTTTGAACAGATCCCCTTGAAATGTGGTAGGATTTTATTTGATACAAATGTATTCATACAGATACCTACGAATATCTGATACATATCCGATACGAACAAATACATATCCGATACGAATGAATACGTATCCGACACAAACGCATAGGTATCTAATATACATATCCCATAACATAACCTCTCTGAAAGCGTCAAGTCCAACCTGAATCCACTTTCCGCTCCTGATCCATGCTGAATGCAATCTGGATCCGTTGCAGATTTCACTGGCACAGCTGCTTTCCCATCTCCCCAGTTTAATGAATGTCCGAACTATTTGTACTAAAGTCCGAAACATTTGTACTCGTATGAATGTCAATGGACAAACGTCCTAGCATTCCATTCATATACAAATGTCCAAATTCAGACGAATCCATATAAATAACGAATGTTACGAATATTTGTGTACATCCCTACTGATTATTTCAAATGTCATGGAGACCGGTCTAGGAACTGCTGTTTTCTTTCCTAGTAACTGGGAGAATGAGGGCTTAAACACTTAGATATGGGGAGATTTACTGCTTACGGAGAAACTTTGGGAAATCCTGAGAGAAACATGGAAGATGATGTGGAGGCTGTGCACTTGGACTAAGATCTATTGCCCATCCTACTGTAATAGTCCACTGGGCTCACTTTCATGAACCTTTGAGATAAATTAACAAGAGATCTTTGGAGTGGTGATTTTTAAACAAGAGCTTCGGAGCTAGGAGATCTATGAGAAGAGGATTATCTATAGCACCAAGACCTACATGCAAGGTGGAAAGCTACCTTGTTTCCCCGAAAATAAGCCTTAGCATGGTTTTTTCAGGATTTTTTTTTAGGATGCTCGAAATATAAGCCCTACTCTAAAAATAAGACCTAGTTACAGTCCATAAAAAAGTCAATTTAAATAGTGTCCAGGAGAGTCATGATGTTCCAGAATGTGATGATATGACTATATCTGAATAAATGTTGATCTTTTTCAAGAATAAATTTCGATTGTCGTTCATGGAAAAATAAGAGATCACCTGAAAATAAGACCTAACTAGGAATGGGCACGGGGTTTTTTTGCATTTGAAACAAATAGAATGTTCAAAAATCCATATTCGTACGAATAGAAGGCATCTGAATATGGTAAAATCTATTTGATACGAATCTATTCATACATAATCGTACAAACATTTGATACGTATCGGATATGAATGAATACATATCCAATACATATCGGATACAAATAGATATAAACCTGATACGAACAGATACGTATCTGCTATGAATGGATACTTATCTGATACGAATAAATATGTATCCAATATGTTTCCCCAATCTAACGAATGTCCAAACTATTTGTACAAATGTCTGGAAACATTTGTATTCATTTGAATGTTAGCATACAAATATCGTAACATTTGATTCAAGTTTGAATATCCGAATTTGGCCAAATTTTAAATATTATGAATATTTGTGCCCATCTCTAGTCCTAATGCATCTTTTGGAACAAAAATTAATATAAGACCCTGTCTTATTTTCAGGGAAACAGGTATTCGTGTTCAAGGGGGTAGCAGAAGTTAAACTAGGGTGAATCTTGCCTTTATAGTTGAGATGAAGAGATAAATAAAAACAAAACTTACACACTATGAGAACATGACCTTTATACTTGTGAACAGGAAGAACATCTTAATCAAAGAAACTACTATAAAGAGACACTTTTAGTGTTACCACAAATTTTGAAGACAGACTGTCCACCATACGGAAAAAGTACTGCAACATGGGAAAGGCGGACTCATTCTAACAGTTTCTAACAGACGTTAAACCAATTTAATGCAGAAACAAATAATCTGTTGTACATTTTTAAAGCAGAGTTTACAGAAGTATTTATGCAGATTTGTCAAATAAATCAGGGGAAAAAGGTCAAGAAAAGAACAAGAAAACTGAGAACACAGAGGCTCAATCACATAAAGAGGAAGGAGATATAGCTTTGAAGATACAAGATGGAAGACAGAAATCACACTATAGACAATCTAAAGAGAGTGACACCTACTTATTTTTGGGGTTTACACTGGAAAATTACACTAAGGAATGTTAGAAACACCAATAATCTGGGATACAACACATCTTTATACATTTGATACTGAAAAAGGTGTTCTGTTTCTGATTAACTTTATGATAACCAATGGGTCTTTAGAAGTTGGCGAAGAGATTTATCAAAATTTGCTTGGAAAAGAAAATTTAAGAAAAAGAAGGAGGGAAAGAGGAGGAGTCATGATGATGCAGGCTTTAAAGAGATGGCTGGTGATGTTAAAAGTGGAGTTTTCTAGGATACGTAAAGTTATGACAATGAAAGCAGTATGATTTGATTTTTGAGATAAGAAGATTGCTATTAGGATGAATTAATGAGGCTTAACCAATCTCGTTTGATATAGCAAAACTGGAGTAATATAAAAATGTAACCTTATAAAGTGTTAAGACATAACTGACATGGATCAAGATACTATGACAAAAGGAAACTTAAATGCCATTTTGCTAGAATTGTTTAAATGTAAACAGAAATAATAATAGTATGGTAAACTGATTTATTATAATGGGGGTATAATTGATAGTACTGGAATAATTTGACTGTTGCAATACAGGTAGTCTAATTGCTTAAATATGAATATAGCTAAAGGTGTTACTGCAAATGGCTAGTGTAGTAAGACTAGGGATGTGCATGGATATTCGAAAATTTGAAAATCCAATTCGAACCCATCGAATATCACCATTAGAATTCGAATCGGATTTTCAAAAATCTGAATTCACAGATTGGAACGAATTTTGGATTTTTGAAAATCCGATATGGATTTTTAAAATAATTCGAACGAACAGATCCACATATATTGCATACGAATATAATGAGCATTTGCACTTATAATGCGAGATGCATACAGGATGCTCGCAGGATGAATACGGGATGAAAATGGATGCGTGCAAATTTGAAAAACTGATACGAATTTTACCGACATTCATATTTTCAAATTCAAATTGGATTTTCAAACGTATGGATTTGAATAATCCAGATTCAGATCGGATTCTTGAAAATCTGAATTTTTAAAATTTGAATTGAATCAGATTTTCAAATATTGGGTTTTGACTCAAATTCAGGTGCAAAAAATGCATTTGTGCATACCCCTGGGTAAGACCCTAGCTGAGATAAGTAAAAAGATGGAGACAGGAAGACTGTAAGTTCCGCTGAGAACTGGCAACCCTTTGACTATCCACAGAACATAGGGAAAGATCTATGAAATGCAGATTTTGAAGGCCAGCTTGGAGGAAGAAAAGGATGACAGAATGGAGAAACAGAAGAATAGAGGCTAACGATTATTATGAAAAAGTTTGAAAGTCAACAATATAATGTTTAAATATTAATTGCTTTGTATGTTTAAGATAAAGAATATGTATGTTTTATTCTTATAAAACATTTTTTAAAAAAAACATTTTTAAAATCTGGTGCTGGGCTGGAGTTATTTGGTTGTAAAGACTATATATTCTGAACATGCTCCTTGATGGCATTTTTTCTCTCCATTGTCTAACACTAAAATCAGGGATTATTCTATGAAGTTGATGACCAGGAGAGTTAAGAACAAGGGGAAGTATTTTTTTCATGCAAAGAGTCCTTGGTCTATGAAACCTACCACCAGAAGGAGTGCTGAGACAAAGCAACCTGGATAGGTTTAATAAAGGCTAGACTAACTCATGGAGGAAAGGTATATTAATGGCTACTAGAAATAATGCGTAGGTACAGCCTTCACATTGAAGAGCCGGGCAGGGTGTCTCCCAGGTCCATTCAAGAGCAGGTGAAGGTTTTGCCTTTGTCATCTGCTTGAGAATGCCCAAAAACAACCGATGGCTCACTGTGGCCACGATCACACAAGTGTCGACCCCAGATCGTCCTCAGGTCTTATTACTCACATTATTTTTATTTAATTTGTTTTCCAAGACGGCCTGTCCCAATTTGTAGTCCTATTTTTAGAGGCCATCTTCGCTTCCTCAATTGTGAGCAGGGGTGGGTGGCCTAAAGAAGGCTGAACCGTGCTGTAGTGGGTGGGGCCAGTGCTTCCTTCGGCCAATCGACACATGCAGAGTTCATGAGGCACTTCCCCTCTCTTTGCTCTGTTTGTGTATGATACCGCTATCTAGCATTTTTATGCACATTTATTATTTTCTTTTAGAAAATTTAACTGCACGGAGAAGAAAAGCACATAAAAAAGGAAGGGGGACATGGAGTGGGGAAGCAGGCTTTAAAAAAAAACTGCAAACATACACCCAAGCCTCCCTTGAGTGACATGAACGGCATCCAATCAGAAGCGAGGTAGATTTGATGTAGCAAAAGGGTTGGAGAGCCAAGAGGTTGAGTGTGCAGAAAGACGTGAGCAATGTAGCCCAAGGCAAGGGATGTCTTATAATGATCCAGGTGTGACCAGAGTGTGTGTGAAGCAGGATGCTGAACTGAACCGACTGGGACCTGATCCAGCAGGGCTCCTCTTATGGTTCTTATTCCTAGACTTCACATTCCCTACACTATAAAAATTGTTTGAGGGAGCTGTACAATTTTATGGACCCACCTTGCTTTCCTGGTGTTCCAGTCCCCTCAGAAGGAAAAGTTAAGAGCAGCCAGCTAAGGAGTGGCAAGTTAGTCTTAGCTAAGCATCTGTATTTGGACATTAGGAGGTTAAAACAAGAACTCCAGGTAAAGGGGCCCACATTCTAGACTTCACCATTCAGCCAGTTCCCCAAGCAGTGATACCTGCTTCCTCCATCTGTTACATCAGAAGCCACGGAACTCACATCAAGGAATTGGACAGATGGCCTCACAATGTCTTCAACCATCCAAATGGCTGGTGTTTCTGAAAAGTCTTGTCTTTATTCTCATGGGCTGTTGCCTTAATCCTACTTTGGCCAGTTGCCAGTCCACCACCAAAACAAACAAACCAACAAAAATAATAGCCTGCCAAGTTTAGAAGCATAGGTCACTATCTCTCCCATTCCCATCATGTCTAAAGGTCAATGGTGAAGAAGAAGAAGAAGGAGTAGTTGGCTTTTTTACCCCGCTTTTCTCACCCATTTAAGGGGACTCAAAGTGGCTGACAAAGCTTTCTATTCTTCTCCCCACAACAGACACCCTGTGAGGTGGGTGAGGCTGTGAGAGAAGAGAGCTGTGACTAGCCCAAGGTCACCCAGCTGGCTTCATGGGGGAGGGCAGAATCGAACCCAGTATTCTCAGATAAGAGTCCAGCTCCCTAGAACAAGCTGGCGAAGATGACTTTTTAATTTTTTAATTTATTTATTTACATTTTTATCCCGCCCTAAACCCAAAGGTCTCCAGGCAGGTTAACAACATCTAAAATAAAATATCATTTAAACAACAACACTATGTATTAAAACAGTAGCATCTGCAAGTGGGAAGGGGAAAGGATATTCCCATTTAACCAAAGGCCAGGGCAAAGTGCATCTTCACTGCCTCCCTAAATGTGTACAGGGGAGGAGATAGACACACCTCAAGGTCTATCCCTTTGTAGAGGTGTACGAATGCTCTAAACATTCAAAATTTGATTGAATTTGATTGAATGTGAACATTCACATTCAAATAGAAAGTCTTCACATTCAAATTCAAACATTTGAGCACGTTTCAAATGGTTGGAGAGGCAGGCAGAGTTGAGAGGAGGTGAAAGTTTTGACCTTGTCTTCTGCTTGAGATGCCCAGAAGCAACTGGTGGACCACAGGATGCTGGATGGGGGAAAGCAGGACGCTTCTAAGGCCATTTGCTGGGATTGGAGAGCAGGCAAAGGTTTGCCCTTGCCTCTGCTTGAGATGCCCATGGGCAATTGGTGGGCCACCATGAGCGACGGGACGCTGGACTAGATGGGCTATGGCCTGATCCAGCAGGGCTTCTCTTGTGTTCTTATGTTCTTATAGTAAAAGTACAGATACGTATGTATTACATATGTATCTGTACAAATATCATACGTATCTGTACCCATTCCTTAGATCCGGATCTTCTTAGATCTGGATTAAAGGAGCGCGGTGGAAAAACACCCAGTGGCTGCCTACATTATCTGACATACCAACAGAGAGGAATTATGCAGCATGCTCTAGCAGTATTATTGCTTCCTATCCTGACAGTGCTGGACCCAGTACTGTCTTTGCATGTTTTGACCATGTGCAATCTGGGTAATTTGGCTGCTGTCAAATTCCCACTGGTGGGTTTCCCATCAATGGTTTTTAGTGTTTTTTTAGGGACAAAAAGTAGGATTATGCTGGGCTTGTCTACAATACATGATGTGACCCCACCAGATAGTCCCATAATAGTGCTATTTTCATCCCATCTGGATGCACTAAGTGTTAAGGCTCTTCTATAATTATGATGTCTGCTTTTTAGAAATTAATTGGAAGCCAAGAATCAGAGTCCCACAAACCACAATTTCATGATTTCAAAGCTTTACCTAGGCCTTCTGGGTAGCCCTCTGGGATAGGGGGACGCCATTCAAAGTCTGGCCAGCCCAGGGTTTCATTGGTCTTCTGATTCTGCTCTTGCAGCCACTGAGTAACAGGGCTGAAATATTCCAACAGTGCTGAAGCATTCATTTTATTTGTGCCCGTGAGTTGTTGGAGAATCTCCTGCCAGGGCTGAGAAGATCCTTTTGCCAGTGCTTCACTACAATAGAAAGGAAAAAAGATCTGAGAAATAATGATATAGATAACAGCTACTTACATTAATGTCTGCCAAAAGAGGCTTTAAGGAAGGGCTAGACAAATTTATGGATGGCAGATGTATCAATGGCTGCTAGAATGGATGCCTAAGTCTTTCAGGATGCCTCTGAGGCCATCTGCTGGGATTCAGGAGCAGGAGAAGGTTGGCCCTCATCTCTGCTTTAGATGCCCATGGGCAATTGGTGGGCCACTGTGTGTGACAGGATGCTGGACTAGATGGCCTGTGGCCTGATCCAGCAGGGATCCTCTAATGTTCTTATGTCTGCTACGGAATACCCTTGAAGTCCAGGATCTCTACGTTCCACCCTCCAGGAGTTCCACAGCTAACTTCGCAAAGGGCTTAAGACATTTCAGGTTTTCAGGTCTTCCCACACCTTATCTGTCAAAGCAGCCATGCAACCAGGCGGTAGGATCAAGACAAGCATCTGTTATGCCTGATGGTCCCTTCTGTTCCACGAACGGTATTCTAAGCAGGTACTTCTAAGCCACCATTTAATTCTCCATGGTACTGCTGACATAAGTGCTACCCTGAAAAGCTGCGGAAACTAAAAAGCCATGCCCTTTCTGCACTGGTCCTTATTTTGGATTATATTCTGGAATAGGAGCCTGTTGTGAACATGTTGGTGTAGATTATGGCAAGCCCTGTCATAGTCTACACCAGCACATGGATGGCAGGCCCCTATTCTGGGATATAATCCGGAATAAGGCCCAGGGTAGAAAGGGCCCTTTGTAGAAATGTCTGCTACCATGATGGCTGCCAACAAGAGGGTGTTGAAGGGATCATTTGGCGGAAGCCAGACATTCAAACTCAAATTGAATGTTACAATATTTGTATGCTAACATTTGAACAAATACAAATGTTTCTGGACATTCATACGAATAGTTTGGCCATTCGTTAAGCTGGGGAAACATATCAGATAGGTATCTGTTCATAGCAGATACGTATCGAATGTTCGTACGAATACATACAAATAGATTCGTATTGAATAGAATTTTAACACATCCAAATGCATTCTATTCGTACAAACTCAGACTCTTGAACATTCAATAGTTTCAAATCGAATGCCAAAAAAACATTTGTGCACGTTTCTTCTTCGAGGGGACATTCACACCACGCTAGACAGAGACAGGGAATCCTTGTGGTGACCACTTGCTAGGTTATAGGAATCCATAGCAGGACTGCTGTGAAGTTTTAGAAAGCTCAGTTTTGCTTCCCATGCTGTGGAATTGATGGGGACAGTGATGTGGAGTTTAGGTGCTAGGATTTATAAAACCTTAGGCAGCTCTGCATCACCTCAGAGCTGATGAGCCAGTTTGGCCTAGTGGTTAAGGAGCTGGACTCTTATCTGGGAATACCAGGTTTGATTCCGCACTCCTCCATAAGGCCAGATGGGTGACCTTGGGCTAGTCACAGCTCTCTTCTGAGCTCTCACAGCCCCATCTACCTCATAGGGTGTCTGTTGTGGGGAGAACAGAAGGTTTATCAGCCACTTTGAGTCCCCTTAAATGGGTGAGAAAAGCGGGGTAGAAGAGAGCCAACTCTTCTTCTTCTCCTTCTTCTCACCCCGTAACAGACACACCAAAATCTGAGGTCATCTGGACTGGGTTTGTTGACAGTTCTGACCCAAGGTGCTTGTCAATGAGCCTTATCTTTAGGAGCACCAACTTTGGGAAAGAAACTTCCAGCTCCTGTAATCCAAGTCATTTCTCTGATGTATGCCAAGCATAGTTAATAAGTAAGTAAATAAATAAATGTACTGCCACTCTCCCTCTTCCCATGGCTCTCACCTGAGCTTTGCCCCAGCATCTTGGGACTGGTAGATGTCACAGGTATGAAGAGGGCCAGTGTGGTTGGCGGCTTCACAAAGTGCCTTATGGAACTGGAACTGCAGAATGAAGCTTACAAAGTACCTGCCAGGTGCAAAAAAGCATGTCCTGTTCAGATCTGTCAGTTCTTCGGCAGGAAAATAAATCTCTATAATAATACAACTGCAACTTCTATACTGTATGAGTATCAGAGTCTGAAGATAGAGATATAAGATAGTTGAGACCTCCCATTACACACTGGAACCATTTTGGGAGCATCCCCATGACCAGAATACTCCGAGACGAACCTGCGTTCACTTCAGAGGGTCCCAAAGAACAGCCCCTAATCTGGGCGACATGCGGGACAAAAGCCAAAAATATGGAGCAATTTCCCCCCCCCCCTTTCTAACTGTTCTCGCCCCGAATTAGGAGGCAAGGACGGATTATCCTGGGGGCATGGTGACCCTCCCAGGTTAAGTAGATTGCCAATCGCTGCACTGCGCTGCGATTGCAACTGGTATGCGGACTGTCGAGCAAAGGAGCAGAGCTCCAGTAAAATAACTGAAACACAGCCGTCGCTTCAATCAATGAGACGCGTTCCCTTCTGCACCTCCAATTACCTCCTTGGCTTGCACACCCTACAAATCATTGGGATAATTCTTTAAAATGGTCTTGCTTAAGAGCAGCAGAAAAAGATGCAAAAATTGCTTGCTTAGCAGTTGCTTAGGAAGGGAAAGCAGCTCACTGATTGAAACCACGGCTGTGTTTTAACTATTTCACTGGAGCTGGGCATCTTCGCTTGACAGCCCATATACCTCCATCTGACAGCTGATCAGCTGAGTGCAGGGAAGCTGTCAGGCGCTGCGTGCGCTAAATCAAGCCATCACCCAGGCGTGCCTGCCCCATCGGGTGCTCAGCAGTGGGGAGGGGGTGGGGAAAAAAAGCCATTTCCCAATGCAGGGGTTCACCGGGGTTTTCATGGGGACAGGTGGGTTCAGCTTGAACCTGTGCTGTCCTTAATTACCATGGGGACTTCCTAATGCGAACTACAATTTGCATTAGGGCTGCCCCAAATCCACCTTGAAGTAATCGCAGCCCAAGGGGCTGCACCCAGCATGAGATAGCTTAGCCTATATGGAAAGGCCCTCTGAGTGTCAAAGCTATGTTTGTCCTTCACTACTGGATTCATAGCTCTACACTGTGGGTTTCTGGTATGCACAGCAGGCCCTCTTGCTACACATTCGAAGCAGCAAATCCACCCCAGCCATCCTCAGGGCAGGGGCGAATAGGTGCTGCTGGGGTTAGAACATGTTTCTCCTGGCCCTACCTGGGAAAACGTAGCACAAATGTCAAATGTGCATGCAAAAGAAACAGATGAGAGATGATACAGAAGCGTCTGAATGCCATTTCGTGTAGTCACTGGGATGTTGGGATAGGAGGTGGAATGTCCACATTTTCTTATCCCAGTGCCATAAAAGCACTAAGTATAACCATGGCAGTGAAGTTCCTCATACTATATCCACACATTCTCTCTTCTCCAGCAATTCCAGCTCCAAGTACCTGATATAAGGTGTGTTGCCAGGAATATGGTATTTAGCACCTGGGTCAAAGTTTGTTTCGTTTCTTGAAATAGGAGGGCAAATGCCTTGGTACTTTGTTCTGCAAAAGAATGGACAATATAGAGCATTTACTCATGTCTGTAAAATCAAAGCAGACCTCCCATTTGCCTCCAGAGCAGGTCTAAACAATCAGCACAGAGTTGCATCCAGTTCCTGCTTCCTTGCCATCATAGTACAGCTGGACCCACATATCAGCTCGGGATAGGTTCTGGCTCCTACCATGGTTACCTGAAACTGTGGCTAAGCACAAACAGGCCTTCCGGTTCTGGGGTCATGTGACCTCAAGACTGGAAGTGTTTTTCTGGCTCCCAGAAGGCCTATTGGAATTGGTGTGTGACACCACCGGATGCCTCACGCCCACCCCCCACGCGCCCCCTTACATTTTGGGACGGGATCCGGTGGCATCACACGGCCATTCCAAAACTCTATGGAGGCCAAAATAGGCCTTCCTGTTCTTGGGTGTTTTTCATTTATTGCACCCATTGGGGTGGGGTGGGGGGCTAATCTGGTAACTGTAGTTAACTGAAACCATGGTTACCGAATCAGTGGATATGGGCCCCCCGACTGTATATGATTCCCTTCCCTGCATCTCACACATACCTTCTTTTCTTTTTTTAACATAGCCCCTTACTAAGGAGTTGTGAACTTTGAAAATCTTTCCACTTGCCATTCTGATCTTAATATAGGGCCTTTCTGCACACGCCGCCTTTCTGCACATGTTTTTAAAGGGGAATCCGTTCCAAACAGGAACGGTTTCTCAGAGACCCCACGCGTACGAACACGCGCGGGGCAGCGGCGGCAGGGCTGGATTTGGAAACGGTTTGGGGTGGGTGCTGTGCGAGTGCACCAGCACCCATCCCAAACCGGCCCTGCTGGCGCCTGCCTAGCTGACAGAGAGGCAGAGCGCATGCTCTGCGACTCTGACAGGTGGGCGAGTCCGGCAGCCAGCTTCCCTGCCTTCCCTCTGCCTACTCCTAATCTCACCCCCACCCCACCGAGAGTCCCTCTGACTTACCCGATCATCTGCAGCTCAATTCTGAGGCTGGCAGCACCGGCGCCAATCGCGCATGTGTGCGCCGTGGCCCTGCTGGTCCCAACAGCCCAGGACTACATTTCCCAGCATCCCTGGGGTGCTGGGACCGGCAGGGCCGCAGCGCGCACATGCACGATTGGCGCCGGCGCTGCCAGCCTCAGAATTGAGCTGCAGACGATTGGGTAAGTCAGAGGGACTCTCGGTGGGGTGGGGGTGAGATTAGGAGTAGGAGCTGCCTTACCCTTGCCAGAGAACAGAGGATCCTCCATTCTCTGGCAGAGGGAAGGCAGGGAAGCTGGCTGCCGGACTCGCCCACCTGTCAGAGTGGCAGAGCATGCACTCTGCCTCTCTGACAGCTGGGCATGCACCGGCAATCCGTCTTTTCCCCCTCTGGTGCGGAAATGTTTTAAGGGGAAAAGCCAGATGTAAGACCTGATTTTTTTCAGGTCTTACATCTGGGTCGGATTTCGGCAGCAAAACTGGTTTAAACAACCGTTTTTGCCTGCGGATATGCGGACGTGGCGTCCTCAAAGGGACCCTAATTGGGTTCCCTGTGTGGATCCCACATCCAAATCCTTCCCCGAACTGGCTCTAAATGCGTTTTTAGAGCCTGTGCGGAAAGGCCCATACTCTCTCAAACTTTGCCCAGATATCCCAGGTGGAGACACATGCCAGGGGCTGTCAGCATTGCTGCGGCCTACTCTATCCTGGCCAGGATGTGCTTTCGGTGGGCACTCAGAGACTAACACAATGGCACTGTACTGTACATGCCAGCTGGATGGCTCACTTCTGGGAACACTGGTTAGTCTGGTCCATCCACTGGGAGTACTGTTTTAAAGTCGTTTTGACTTAGAGCAGGCACCAGCACAGTTTTGGTACCAGAGGCCATCCCAACCATTGGTTCCATGAGAAGAGAACTAAACTCTGTATTTGCACCGCTGAGGGGAATGTGTACCTCAAGTACCACCAGTCATAGTTGTAGCGGCTGGGAGTGGTACGTCCACTGAAAACGTTCCATCGCCATTGATCTATCAAGTAGCCGAAAGGCAGGAAAGCAATCTTCTCCAGGGCCATTTTTAAAAGGTAGTTAATATCACTCTCTGCAAGGAAGAGGCAAAACAGAAAACACACTATGTTGAAACTGGGGCAACGCTAGCATGAAAGGCCTCTCTTATCTGCAGCTACCTGGTTGTACTCCAAGTTGCAGCTGCCAAGAAGGAAAACAGTGCAGAAGGAAAGAAGAAAAAAAAACATGAAACAAGGATAGATTGTTAGCCTGTATTGTTGAACCCTGTGAAAGAACTGCCATAAAGTATGGGCAAGTCTTAAATATGTGGGAAACTGCTCTTTGACTTATCCAAAGATAAGGACATAAGAATGTAAGAGGAGCCCTGCTGAATCAGGCCACAGCCCATCTAGTCCATAAGAACCTAAGAGGAGCCCTGCTGGATCCGTCCACAGCCCATCTAGTCCATAAGAACCTAAGAGGAGCCCTGCTGGATCCGTCCACAGCCCATCTAGTCCATAAGATCCTAAGAGGAGCCCTGCTGGATCCGTCCACAGCCCATCTAGTCCATAAGAACCTAAGAGTAGCCCTGCTGGATCAGGCTACAGCCCATCTAGTCCATAAGAACCTAAAAGGGGCCCTGCTGGATCAAGCCACAGCCCATCTAGTCCATAAGAACCTAAGAGTAGCCCTGCTGGATCAGGCTACAGCCCATCTAGTCCATAAGAACCTAAGAGGAGCCCCGCTGGATCAGCCATAGCCCATCTAGTCCAGCATCCTGTCTCACATGGGCATCTCAAGCAGAGACAAGGGCAAACCTCCTGCTCTTGAATCCCAGCAAATGCCCTATGTTTCTACCTGCATAGTGGATGATAAATAAGAAGAGGAAGGATTGATGCCATGTCTTCACAAGAACTGATCAGATCTCTCCATCATCACCCATGCCCCCCATCAGCTGAGACCTGAGAAACTGAGCTTCACCAAGTCTCACTGAGCCTCGAAACTCACTGGGTGGTCTTTGGGTGGCCACACTCCCATCCTAAGCTACACGATGGGGCTGTTGTGGGTGGGAGAAGTGAGGGCGGAGAGGTAATAGATGTATACCATCCTGAACTGATGAGAAGAAAGGCAGATACAAATGTAACAAAAACAAACCCGCATCTTCAGTAACTTGGTTGAGCAAGCCGACTTTCTTGAGGTGAGCAGGAGTAGAGACAGACAAGCTCATGACATCTCCAATAGCTTCATGAAAGCCAGGATTAGCCCCACTGCGGAAGGTGATGGGTTGATCCTTATAATGCAGATAGTATTCAACGTGGCCCATCTCATGGTGTACTGTAAAGAGCTGCTCCATGGTGACGGTTGTGCACTGCTTTATCCTGTAGGACATGAGAAAAGAAGATGGCACTGTGGTGGCAGGTCTCCTCTGTGCATCTGATTTGCTTAATGGTTCATTTGCATGGCTGATAGGAAGAGGAAATTGCTCCTTTTACATAGAAAGATCACTGATCGAAGAAGGAAGCCTCTTGTTCAGATAAAACACAAATGGCCTAAACATTCAATATTTACTCCCAAGAATATGGCACCATGGGCATGTTCCCACCTGAACTCTTTAAAATTTTTTTAAAATGAAACAACAAAACGCAACGGAAACACGCATTCTGGCCAATCCCACTTCCTTGATTTTAAATCACAATCAACCCCGATTCTGCTGTTCCCACAGAAAACACTTCAAAAATGCATTGGAGAAAGCAAATCTTTTCCTCCCCGCCATCTGCCAGGTGGGGTGTCCACCCCTCTCTCGTGACTGGGTTCGATCCCATGACATCATAGCCAAGAGTGGGGAATCCCAGCTCCCCCTCCTCTCCTGCTTTTGCTGCCGCCTTTCACTTCCCCATAGCAAAGCCAAACCTTCCAGTGAGCACAATCATGGGGATCGCATCCAGAGCCTCCCTGTCCCTCCTCCAATGCCCCATTTTACTATGTTGCACAAAATCACGTCCCTAAGCCTCCTTGCCCACACCTTCCCTCACTTTCTCTTTTATCACTCCTTTCTTCTGCCCACCCATGCAGGAAGGAGCCAGCCCAGTTGAAAAAGGAGAAAGTGAGGGAAAACGAGGCCGGGAAATGAAACTTTGTTATCAGTGTAAAGTGGAGTGAGTAAATTGTTACTTGTTATCAGTGTGAAGTGGGTGAAAATGAAACCGTGAAGTGGCCTGCCAAGGGAAACTTTTTCGGGGGGGGGGGGGGCGGGTATTGTCATTTTTAGTGATTTACTCCTCGGAAAGTGCAGGAAGCCAATCTGTAATGGGGACAAACAATTTTCTAATCATTTTCAAATCGTTTTAAAACATGAGTGGAAATGCAGCCCGTGTTTACTTATTTATAATCTGTATCTGTTGCTTCCCATTAGATGATCGCAAATCAGTTTACGTTAAAAAGAAAAAAGAAACAAAGAAGAAGTGACCCTTCACACTGAAAGGACTTGTGTGGAAAGCAATATTTTCAATGTGATCTGCCAAAGACTCAAGGATGTTCAAGGATTTCAGCACTCTGCCAAAGCTGTAGTTTGCAGGGTGCTTTGAGAAAAAGTACTATATAAACAGACAAAAAAGCAGATGTATGCAATAACTAGATTAAGAGGAATTTTTAGACATACCATTACTCTGGTTGGGCACATTTTCAAATTTCCTACTAGACAATTTATGGACCAGGCAAAAAATATGAGCCCCTGTTTAATGTGCATGCACAAAAGGAATTTAAAACAGAACTTACCTATCCTACAGGTTGCTTGAAGAACATAATGTAACTTCTACATAAGCACCAAAGATGATCTCTTACTTAGATCGAGGCAGGAGACATATGCCATCTTTATGGCCACTAGAAAGACATTCTTGCCTCTTTGAAAGCCTGTATGAAGTCACTCAGGAAATGGCCGATGTGTTCCATGTTCCCTCCTACTTGCCGCCATCTTGGTGCTCAACATCAGCCACCACTTTCAGAGGACTCAACCACTGTGGAACGCCTCTTAATTCATGTAGCACTCTGCCCAGCCTCATGTGCAGAGACAGATTCTAACTTTGAACTCCGAAATGTTTTAGGAATGACACATGTAAAGTGTTCAGACCCTGGCTATGAATTTCTGGTAGTATGTTCACTGAGCATGAGAATAAAATGCCTCCCACGCTGACTAGGCAGAGATAAGGGTCATTTCCACACTTAACCCATTTAATCCAGATTACGGAGATCTGGATCTCTGGGATCTGGTCCTTGGGGAATCCGGTCCAAGTAGTTGCGCAACCCAGCAAGGACCCCACATGTCCACATGGGGTATTTAGGACCTGATGCCAATGGGTGCTAAACAGGGCTGCCGTGCAGACACCGTAGCACCCATCCTGAGGTTCCAATTAAGCCTGAGTAGGAAGGTCCACTGGAGACGTGGCCCAAGTGGCCTTCATAGCCGGCAATCAGGGGTCACTTCCGGTTACAGTGGGTGTGGTGGGGAGACATGGCTTCGTAGCTGCCTATGTAGCTGCTACTCAGCCTGTGCTCAGCTTCATAAACTACTACGAAGTATGTGCAGGCCTACATAGTGTGTGTGTTGAGGGGCAAAGACGGAGCCACCCCGCTGCAAATAGCAGCATCTAGGTCCACCCAGAACCCAACATGCATGTGGAAGCGTGATCTGTGATCCGGTCTCCATGGCGTAAGACTGGACTGAAGACATGATTCAAGGAGTCTACCACTAATCCAGATTTAAGGGCCCAAAGATCCCATTAAATCCAGAATTCGAAGGCGACTGTGAAGACAATGCGTTCCGAATGGGGTCCTAGTGGAGTCGTCAGTACAGAAGGCAAGTGGCAGATGCGTACCAAATGCATTCCTGTTGGGTTCCTAATAGGGTCTTCAGGGCCCATGCAGAAATGCCCAAGATATGTGGGATCGATGTGCCTTTAAAATACCTGTTATTTTTCTGCCCCTCTTTTTCCCAGTCCCTTTTCCTCTTATGCTGTGTCCATTGGTTTAGGAGGCTAAGGATCTACTGTGCCCGGATTTAGTAAAACCGGATCACAGAGGAGCCCTCTGCACAAACGGCAGGGGGTGGAATAGATCCGGATTGGAGGTAGATGCTGTGCGGATGCACAGCACCCGCCTCCCATCCGTGCTCCGGGGCCCTCTCCCGGCCCGCCATGATTGGCTCCTTGGAGCCAAGGATGGCGAGGGTGGGCCGAAAGGTAGGAGCCCCCTGGCTCGCCATGCTTGGCTCCGGATGTGTGCTAAATGGACCCGCAAATGCGGACGTGCCGCCGGGAAAGTGTTACTAATGCGCGTCGCTGTGTGGACACACCTCACCGGATGTGTCCGAAACAGCAATGCGTGTGTGGATTCGCCGCACCGGATGTGTGCTTAATGGGTGTTAAAGGGCCCGTGCAGAAGCACCCTAAGACAACAACTATAGTATCAAAAACATTTCTAAGCACCATGTGCCTTTTCAAGATAATAAAGCAAGATGTAATTTCGACTTGTCTTTTGCTTCCTGGGGACAGCCCTGTTCCAATGCAGTACGCACCTGAAATCTTTGCGGTTATAAAAGTCCCACGCTGATGCATGACATACGACCTCCCGGCCATCTGTTGGTTTCTCCAGCATGGAACTCTCCCAAAATTCAGGTGGCATTTCAGGCATCCCCAGAGAGGTGAAGAATTGTTCTGACACTCGAAACATGTGTGTTGCGTTCCAATTCTAGGAAAGGCAAAGACCATCTAGAGCATTAGACACTACAGTTCTTTCGCTCCCTAAGATCGTTCTTAGAGGCCTCTGTCCTCATAAAAGCTACATGGCATCTTCATTATCTCTGTGCTTTTGTGTTTATACTTACTAGAACGTCTATTCTACTCCCCAGAAAACCAGTGAAAGTAGCTCAGCTCACCTGGGCCATGGTCATACCTTTAGTTTAGGATGACTTTAAGTTATCTTCAGGTCACGTTACTCACATTATTTTTATTCAATTCATTTTCCAAGCCGTCCTGCCCCTGTTAGATCATTTTAACCAGAGCGATCTTTTCCAGAGGACTCAGCCCATGCCTGGCTTGCCAAACCATCTTCTCTTCCTCAGTTTGAGCGGGGGGGCGGGGGGGAGGCTAAAGGAGGCTGAACCATGCTGCAGTGGACGAGGTCCTGTATTTCATTTCAGCCAATGGGCACAGGCGGAGTACGTGAGGCACCTCCCCTTCTCTCCTCAGTTTATGTGCATGATTCCTCTATCTATCTAGCATTTTTGGCTTCGTTATTTAGATATATAATTTCAGATGTGGGACAAAGCCACCAGAAAGTAGCTTAAGACTATTGGCCTCTTGTACTGTATCCAGTGAGGACAGAGACCTGGGAGAGGATAATGCATCTCAAATATTTGTCATGAAATGGAACAAAGATTGAAAGTCTTATGTACTTATTTGGGACCAATATATAATGCCAGTTTAAGCATCCTTACCCAAATAACATTGTTGGGTGGCTCAACGCTCCAATTATCTCTTTAACAATGGCACAGATAGCTCTTTTCTTCACTATTAGAGAGCAGTAATGCCCCCAACAGCATTATGCCCATTTCTGCACTCCCTCTGGGGGGAGAGGGGAGTATACCAGGTGGAACCGTTCCTACAAATGCCTCCCCCCAAACTTGACATTTGGCTGGCCTGTTACAGATAGGCCTTGCACAAGCTTCTGAGCTTGAGGGCTATGATGGGCAGGAACTTTAATTCTTGGCCTTGGAGGCCTAAGGGGACTCCATTCAGTGATGCAATTTGGTATGCTGCCCAAATATATCCCCCTGCTAAACCAGAAAAGGAAGGTATGCACCCTTACGCTTCTACCCGGGCTGCCCCTGGAACACTGGAAGAACTGAAAAACCAGTCTACTGCTGTCCCAGTATAGACAGCCATTTTGGTCACCTAAACTGGGTAATACTGCATTCATGTGGACGCAGTCTCCTTACGGGCGCCTCTTTAGACTCCACAGATGAGAGCAAAGCCCCGTACTATGTCAGACTAGCAGTTGGTAGGGATGTGCATGAATGCTCTAAACATTCGAAATTCGATCGAATGCTATTGAATGTGGACATTCGAATTCGAATAGAATGTCTACACATTTGAATTTAAACATTCAAACAAATTTCAAATGTTCTAAAACATTCGTTCAAATGATCTGAATCGCTCAAATGTACAGATACGTATGTATTACATACATATCTGTATGAATCTCATACTTATCTGTGCGCATTTGTACTGATAGTACAGTACGAAAACAGGATGCATATGGGATTAAACGGGATGCATACGAAATGTATGTTATGCATACAGATATGTTACGGTCAAATTACGCACTGCGCACTAAGCACTACGCAAGGAATCAAAGTCCAAAGGAATCTTCCAGAAAGAGAGTCTTTATTTGCATGCAAATGGTAGCAGAGAATTAGTTCTCCAAACTGCACAATGGAGTCACAGAAAAGACAACTTTTATAGGAAGGAGGGGCATTAGCCTAAGTTACAATACACATTTCATAAAGTTTCTGCATATCAGCACTTTCAAACATAGCTGTATTAGGAGAACTATGGTAATGAAATGCTATTACCATATTGCTTCTAAACAACAACTTCCAGCTTCTTAACACATATCTCTGTTGCAAATCTCTTATCTAATCTCTTATCTCTTATTAACCCTTCATAGATATGTATAACACATATGAATGTTTTTGACATTTGTATCTTCAGATTCGAATCTAACATTTCAACGAATAGATTTGAATCCCACTCGAATTGGATTTTGCTGCATTCAGATTCTAAACATTGGAATAAAATCAAATGTTTGGATATTCGATTTGAATTCAAATGCATAAAAACCATTCATGCACATCTCTACCAGTTGGTGTGTAAAAGGCCTATCACTCCCACCTTCCTCATTATCCAGATAACTAGTAATCAAAATGGCAAACAGAAGAAAATGTATAAAATCAGGACTGAGACACTGTCAGTACTTACTTGCTGTTTCATAGTGTTGGTGACATCAAGATTAGGTTTGTTTGGGAAAGGGATCATCATATCATAAATGTTGTTCCATTGTTGGGCCCACATGTTGCCTATGGAGGAAGAAACAGCATAATGTAGCTTGAGAAACGGGCAGGTGTTAAAGCTTATTATGGTTTACAATAGCAAAAGCAGTTACAGCTGATGTGAAATCACTAGGGGTGCATCCCCATGGGCTGGCAATACCTCGGGGCAGATTCAGGGCAGCCTTAATGCGAATCGTAGTTCGCATTAAGGAGTCCCCATGGCAATCGAGGACAGCACGGGTTCAAGCCGAACCCACCCGTCTGCATGAAAACTGCAGTAAAAACCTGCATCAGGATGCTACGGTTTTCTCCACCACCACCTTTGCCTGACCGGGCAGGCAATGGGGAACCAGTTGCAATTGCAGCATTAGTGGCAGGGACAGCGAAACCCTGCCCGCTAATGCTGCGGTCGATCGGCAATAACCAGGGAGCGTCCCCCTGCCCCCCTTGATAATCCGTTCTTGCCTCCTAATTCAGGGCGAGAACAGTTAGAAAGGGAGGATTTTTACTCCAGGTTATTGCCTACTGTGGCGCATGTAGCCCGGATTAAGGGCTGCTCATGTGGACGGCGCGAGGCGAACTCACGTGCGTGTCACAGTTTTCGGAGCATGGGGACGAGCCCTAGGAAAATAACTTTTATCATCCCTTGTGTTCTTGACCTGGAAGGGCAAAGTGTGTTATGTGTTTTCTAATTTTAAGGGAACAGGATTAAAAAAAGTTCTTAATCCCACAGAATGAGAGCCAATAAAAATAACACATCAGTTCTGGGCATTCCTTCCCTTGTTACGTAAACAACAACCGCAAGAAAGGAGGAACAGCCTCAGGGCTGCAGAACCTTCAGAGTGGGAATTGAGCCATATCTCCCTGCCTTTCACCTCTGAAATGGTGACAGTATGTACACTGCAAGATCAGCGTGCATTGAACCTCCTGCCTGTGGAAAGTGATGTGAAAATGGAGCAAGAGACATATGGGCACCAATGACAGGAAGAGAGGTAGGACCTTGGAGAGAAGGACAAGGAAGTTCAGAGAATGAAGTCATGAGCATTTTCCTTCCTGCTATGCAAAGTCCCAAGAAGAGGTAAACAAACGATTTGGATCTCCTAGGCTTTTATATCAACCATTATGCCAAACTTAAAAGAATAGAGGCCTTTCTGCACTTAGCTGATTAGGCTGCCATAAGCTAAGGCTGGTAAACGTCTGGTAAAGGTGGACCATTCACATTTCCCGGGAGGAAAGCTACTCCAAAGCGTCCAAATGCAAATTGGTCCTCCTGTTTACCATCCCAAAGCATCTGGAGCCAGAAGTTCCGCCTCCTCGCTGCCGTGGTTGGCCATTATACGACATGCTCAGACACTGTCGCAAGAGGGGCGTGTCCAATCACAGGGAGGCATTCATGGCCAATCACGTCAGCCCCAGGGACTGAACACCCCACTTGCAACACTATGATTGGACGGCAATCCTGGGGATTGGAGGTCGGGTCATGACAGTGATCAGTGCACTGTCACTGCAACCACACCTGTGTGGACAACAAGCTCAACGCCCACCACACACAGGCAACGGGAAGAAAGGCGAATGGTCATGCTGCCTTACAGCTTCAGCCTAAGCTTCTAGTTAACGTTGGTAAACTTAGTGAACTTCTGGGGAGGCCGGGCAGGCTTGGAGGCAGTAGCAGCCTACTCCGCGTACACATGCTCTTCACCAGATGCTCACTAACTGTTGACTAGTGGCCAAAGAGTGAATAGGCCTCAGAAACTAGGAACTCGGAAGACATTTACTCAAGTTAATATCCCTGCTGCTTATGTGCAGATACCTCTCAAGAAGAGAGGACCTGTAGCTCAGTGGTAGGGGAAACTGCCTGGAAAGCAGATGGCTGATAGTTCGATCCCCAGCCTCTCCCCAGAAGTAGGAAACAGCAAACCACGTCTGTATCCCTGCCAATAAAACTGCACAGGGAGACACATAGAGGTGCCGCTGCAGTCAATCAGAAGTTGGCCAAGACTTGATGGTGCCCAATAACAATCTCTTTTTCTTGCACAGCTTCCAAACATTGCCCCAAGCAAAACTTTTGGCAAATTAAATTGGTGTCGACTGTTGCTTCAAACCTTGAACATCTCCAGACATTCAAACTACACAACACCACAGTAGGATACCAAGTCCATTTGTCCACTTAGAAATGTACTCTCTTGTTTTGCCCAAGGATGAAACTCCATTCCACCCCCGTCACTGCCACCTTACCCAGTAAGTGAGCTGGAATGGGACCTTTCAGGTTGATGTACTTAGGGCCATACTGCTCATACAGTTTCCTCCGGACAAAAGCGTGCAGATTTAGGTAAAGTGGTTCCAGCTGGTGATAGAGATCTTCTAAATCGTTCTCAAACGTTGGGGAATCATACCAGGAGCGCCAGTAAGCCCCGGTGTCCTTGAAACCTGAATCAATGGAGAATACAAAACTTAATGGTCTAGTGGTTAGGGAGCCGGGCTCTTATCTGGGAATACCGGGTTTGATTCCGCACTCCTCCATGAAGCCAGCTGGGTGATCTTGGGCTAGTCACAGCTCTCTTCTGAGCTCTCAAAGCCCCACCTACCTCACAGGGTGTTCTGTTGTGGGAAGAAGAACAGAAGGCTTGTCAGCCGCTTTGAGTCCCCTTAAATGGGTGAGAAAAGCGGATAGAAAAGCCAACTTTTCTTCTTCAAGGGAGCCACGTTTATTATTTCCGTACAAAGAGGGGAAGGACCATCCTTCCTCTGAGTTCCCTTACGCTACTTTTTCATCTATCCAAGTTATTATCTTCCCTTGTTATAAAGCCCCAGGATACAGGATGATAAACTGTGGGAGTTTTCACACTTGGCCCAGTGGGACAGCCAGGGGATGCTCCCATAGGGAGGATCCAGACTACATTCCATTCCAGAAAGGTCTCTGCACACGCCAGACTGTACGCTGAACAGGGATTTGCATGAACTGGGTTTTTTTGTTTGTTTGTTTCAAGGTCGGTGGGAGCCTGTGGGGGCCCCTCTTGGGTGCCCACCCCCTCCCAGGGGTCCACACTGTCCCCCGCCCCCCGCGCATGACCTATCTGTTCCAGCGCTTGGTTCGAACTGGTAGGCCTTGGAGGGTGGGGCTTGCCAAGCTTTAACTGCGGTGTTCTGCACAGGCGCACATGAATGCTCTCCCTGCTGGACAGCTCTGGGACGGCCGAGGATGGCTTGGGCAGGGTGCAGAACACGATTTCGTGCTCTACACTCTGGCCACAATTAGGCCACCCTGGGACACACCGGGACGGTTCCGGAGGGAACCGCCCACCCGGCAGAGCGAATGGTCTGTCCCAGGGCTGGCCTAATTCTTCTACAGAGGCCCTCATGCGAATAGGCCTATGGATGCTGGTCACCATGTGCTTCTCTTGCCCCAAAGCTGAAGCAGGCAGCAAAGATGGCAGCAGCCTTGGGAACTCCTCAGAGAGTATCTGAAGCACTGGCTTTGTGTGTGGAGGGAATTCTGCCCTTCCCTACTCCCAACCCATAACCCGTGTCTAGGGTAACCCATGTTTAGAGCCCCTTACCATCCATTGTATAGGCCTCATTGCTTAGAGAAACAAATTCCTCATACTTAGGCCTCAAAGGATTGCCAGCCGCATTGTGCCAACCTTCCCAGGCATAGAGCAGTTTTCTATAACTTCGGGAGGTAGCCATGATATCTGTTATCTCTGGGGAGAAAAACAAGAAAAATAGTTACAGCATCTGAACAAAAAAAGCCCCCAAAATACAGCTAGCAGAGGGGGACTTTTAAAGACTGTCATTATTATGGGCTTTAAAACTTTCTAACCAGGCCACATGTTCACATCTGTGGGCTCTTTTCTGGGTGTTTCCTACCCAGCGCCCTACCAAACCTCCCCATATGTTTTGCAGAGAAGAAACAGTATTTCTGTACTGTCCTTATTTGTTTAAACATTTTTCTTGTGTTTTAGGTTTACTGGTATTTTGTGTATAATGTGTATTTTAACTAACTACAATATATGCCCTGGTTGTAAACTACCACTCTTTCGACTCTGAAAGATGGTGTATAAATAAATGTAATTAAACAAGAACCTTGAGGTATGTCAGGCCCCCACACTGTCTATATTCAGGAGGGCCGCAAAGACTCACCTCTTTGCTCTGGCCTCCAGTTAAATGGGGGGGACACTCTCCCTTCCCACTTGCAGTCACTGTTGTTTAAATATATGCTTTTATCTGTTTTAATATATTTGATTTTAAATGTTGTTACCCACCCTGAGACCTTTGGGTATAGGGATAGATAGATGAGATAGATAGACAGATAGACAGACACATAGAGAGAGAGAGAGAGATATGAGAGACAGACAGACACTTAGTTAAAACCTCAGATGGTGATCAGGAAAGAGAGAGCCTTTTCAGTGGTGACCTCCTTGGCAGGTGAAATATTCTTCCCTAACATCCACAATGATTTCTTTGCAACAAAACTGTTCTCCTCTTCCATGTCTTTGAAGTTCATGCTTCTATCCCTACAATATGGCTGGTAGTTTTAGCTCTCACATTTTTGATAGCACAAGTTGGTTTCTCTTCATTCTTGTGCTAACATTTGTCCTAAGTGTGACCTGTAATGGAGGGACTGGTCTGGATTGGATTTTTATGATTGGATGTTGTTTGATGTGACTGGCCCAAATGGCATGGTGAACTACGCCTCCCCTCCCCTATTAAAGCAGAAGCTAACCGTACCCTCCCTCTTCCCTTTCTTTTATTATGACCAAGGGATGTACATAATCCTCTGCTTTTTACTCGGAAATTAAGTCTCATTGTCTTCAGTGGGGCTGACCCATTGAGATGTGTAGTGGGCTGACCCATTGAGATGTGTACTGGACTGGAGTCTGAGAGAGTTCCCTCCACCATTAGCTCCACTTATACCCACTTTTCCCACACACAATCAGAGATCCAGATCTTCAAGATCCAGATCATTGAGATGGGGTCCTCCTGGAGAACTGGAAGATGCCTGAAGATCCCATTGTGGATGCCTTTAAGCAGGTCCACATGAAATCCAGATTCAAGGGCCTGAGGGACCCATTAAATCCAAATTTCCTCTGCCCTGGTGGGGACAAGGCCTTGCAGATGGGGCCTTCAATGGGGTCCAGGTGGGGACAGGGCCTTCCCAATTGGTACCAATCAGGTTCCTAATGGGGTCTTAGAAGGGTTCTAAGCCCTAGTGGGAAAAGGCCCCATAGCCTACTTAAGTTTTTCTCTTTTTAGCTGTGCTAATCTCTGCCCCACCAATCCCTCAAAGCACCATCAGCACTGCTGCGCTATGGCCTATCCAAGATGAAGTATGAATTCACATCATGGTTAATCGTGCTGTTCTCCTAGTAGCACAATGTTCCTGTCACGCCCTCACGTTTTCCACAAACCACCTTTTCTTCCTTTGTTGATTAAAATATTTCTCACCAATGTATCTTAGGGAAAGACATAATTAAATAGAAAAATAATGGTCCATACTGTAAAATAATCAATTTGTTAAGTAACAAGAACTCAAGCAACCAAAACTCAGATGGTATTAGACTGGCTAATCTAAAGAGAAAATCAAAACAGAACCACAAATAATAAAAAAATAATAGTCCCTTTGAGGGGAACCCCTAGCTCAGAAGAAGCCCAGAATTACTCAGACATATGGTGTATATCTGACCACTTGCATGTTTATAGAGAACAGGGAAAAGGTCATACCAGGATCTAGAGCCCAACAACTTGTGTTCTGGTTTGGTAGACAAACTTTGGCTGTGGAGTAGATGTTGTCCATCTCACTCAGGAGGGTGTTATACTAGGAAAAGAGAAAGAAGCAGAACAAGTTAGAGAGGCAAACTCAATATTTATAGATAGAACAAAGCAGCAAGGAAATCCACTTGGTGGAAGAGACAGGAGAGGGAACGCATGTGGGCGGGACTGGAAGTCGCCATATTGAGTGCAGCCAGGCAGCCACGGGATCTCAGGCATGCTGCTGATTGGTGGGCAGTCTGTCCCTGACACATCCACGCACAGTGGAAATGAGCGGTGACTGACAGCCGAGTGCTCCAATCATGCGGCAGCTTGGGCGACAGGGCCACAGAGAGGTCTGATCCTTCTGGATATCGGTTTTCCTGCATCTGCACAGCAAACACATGATGCATTCTTTGGTATCTGTGTTTCCCACATGAGTGCGGAGGCATTAGGCCTCATTTGGATCCATCCATAGTTCAGACGGATCTTCCTAGGGACGGATTTCAGAAATCCAGATGTCCTTAATCCGGATTTCAAGCAGTAAGTGTGGATACACCCTCAAAATCCTCCTGGTCATATCATTTGGGCTTGGAGGAGGGAATCCTGTTAGGTCATTTTAACCGTAGTCCTCATTTTTACGGGACTCAGGCCATCCTGGCATGCCAGGGTGTCTCTTCTTCCTCAGTGTGAGCAGGGGAACTGGCTAAAGGTGGTTGAACTGTGCTATGGTGGGTGGGTCCAGTCTTTCCTTTTGGCCAATGTGCATGTGCAGAGTTTGTGAGGCACCTCCCCTTCTCTCGTGTTTCTGTATGATTCCTCTTTCTATCTAGCATTTTTCCACAAATGTATTATTATGGCCTGAGGACAATCTAAGTGTGACCAGGACTGATACAACCTCAGTTCAAACTAATGAATAGGGCATCCTGTCTTACACTTGTGTGACCAGGGCCTGGGTGCTACTATAGAGAATGCAGGTAATCATGACTAAAGGCTTCCATAGCAATATCTACCCTGAAGACCTTAATGATTTCACAGATCTATACCGGCCCAAGTTGTTAAGGGTCTTATACATCAAAGATAAAATCTCGAATCGGGCCCAGTAGCTAATAAGGGCTCAGTAACTTTTCACATATCCTGACTGATAGTTCCCTGCCTTAAGCAGCCTTCTTTCACACTCAATGGTAGCAACTGGCTTAAGGAGATTACGGGAGCAGCTATTCCTTAGTTTTGAAAGTTGCTGGTAATAAATGGAAATATTATTGCTTGGCAACACCAGCCCCACGATCCTTATCTGTAAACTTTGGGCCGTTTCCCACTAGGGCTTAGAACCTTTCTAAGACCCCATTAGGAATCCGATTAATACCTGATTGGTACCAATTGGGAAGGTCCTGTCCTCACCTGGAACCCACTGATGGCCCCATCTGCAAGGTCCTGCCCCCACAAGGACAGGGGGAGTCTGGATTTAATGAGTCCTTCAGGCCCTTAAATCTGGATTTTATGTGGACCCGATTAAAGGTGTCCACAATGGGTTCTTCAGGCATCTTCAAGATCCAAATCTCCAGGAGGACCCCATCTCAAAGATCTAGATCTTGAAGATCCGGATCTTGAAGATCTCGATCTTGAAGATCTGGATCTTTGACTGTGCATGGAATAAGTCGGTGTGAAAGGAGCAAATGGGTTCTTTTTTCCCAAGGACAGAGAAGAAAGAGCTCATTAATTCCCATCTTGTTGTCTCTTGCAAAGAAAGTCAGCTGCAATGACACCAGAATAGGGATCTACATGAATATTTGAATGCATTCAAAATTCGATCAAATTGACCAAATTTTGACATTCGTATTGAATGTCCTTAAATTTGAATTTAAAGATTTGATTCAAATTTTGTATCTATTCATTCGAATTATTCAGACATTTGTATGTGTATGGGTTCATACACGATCCGTACTTGAAGATTCGCATCTTTCCCACATCCATACGCATTTGTACAGATCCGTATGGGATGAAAATGGGTTGAATACAGGATAACTATGGGATGCATCCGGAGGTGTACAGATGCGTACAGATGTGTACAGACCCGGGGTGATGAGTACGAGCAGCTACAAACACTGAGTATTCATGAACGCAAAAAGGGGCAGACTGATGTTTGAACAATCCTACTGTGAAGATGCCTCAGAGATGCTTTTTATTTTGCTGCCTCATCACAGTCCTGGAGATATATGAAAATCTGCATGTTTAAAATTCAAATTAACCAAATTCGATTTGAATTAAGCAAATATAAATCTATTCGTTCAAATTTTTTATTCAGATTTGCACTTACGAATGTCAACAACATTCGTAGATGCCCATATGCATCTTCCCCTGGTCTGTACACATCCATACTCATCCATACACATCCGTATGCATCCCATAGTTATCCTGTATGCAATGCGTTTTCATCCAGTACAGATCCCTACAGATGCGTATGGATGCTGGAAAGATGCGGATCTTCAAGTACGCATCATGTACGAATGTCTGAATAATTCAAATGAATAGAACCGAAATTCGAATTGAATCTTTAAATTGGAATTTAAGGACCTTCTATTCGAATCCAAATGTCAAAATTTGGTCGGTTCGATCGAATTTCAAATGCATTTGAATATTCGTGCACATACCTATTTTTTACGGGATGAAAACAGGTTGCATACAGGATAACTACAGGATGCACATTTTATTGCATTTTTTAAATTTTTCTTTTTCTTTTTTCAGCCAATGGAAATCTTTAGAAGTATATAGTTCACACCCCTTTTGCTTTCTGGCTCAACCAATTAAGGGAAGCTCTTTGCTCCTTGCTGCATAATTGTCTTATCTTACGTTATTTCTCTTTTGCAAAGAGAAGAGGAGGAAAGAAGAGATCTTTATTTGGGTAAGCACAAACCTAAAACAGAGAAGGCTTCAGATCCAGCTCTAGACTTTTGCAATCCGGATGAAGAAAACATTTTGTAAGTATTGTCTTTAAGTACTGACTGTATGGAGTGCATTGGTCTGACTAATTGTAGTATGTCTTCCAATGTTTGTGTATCACTAAAATTAGACCACCACGCTTTGGGGAGAAAACCATAGCCCTTAACTTGCAGATGTACTCTGCTATGCAACTGTTTATAGTGATCTTTTTCTTATATCAACTAAACAAAATACAAAGGTCATATTTGTCTTTCTTTAGGAAAATAAGCTTTGGAAAAGGGAAGTGGGATTTTTTTTTGCCTTGAAAAAGCAAGAAGCGGCCATAATACATTTTCTTCCTCAACAATTAAACAAAATCAAAGCCTTCTCATAGTTGGAACTATGTTTCCCAAGAAAAGCAGCCCCCACGTCCACAACCTGCCTTGTTCTTCTTAGGTCAGAAGGTGATGGGAACAATGGTAAACAGAAGAGCAGAAGAAATTCCCAGCGGAATTGGACCAGTGGGCCATCTATTCCAGCAGCGTGTTCTCACAGTAAGAATCACTTGCACATGGAAACCAACAAGCATGGTATAAGCACACACCTGGCCCGGCTCACAGCTCTCCTAGTAATAGGGGTGGCCATGGATACAAATGTATTGACTCCTGGGGTGTTTTCGCACTACCCTTCCCATCCACTGTCAGCGCCAGCACCTTGACAATCCGAACACCCTGTGGGCACACAGTCGCGTCTATGGTTGCCCGAGGAGCCAGCAAGCTTGGACAGCACCTCAAACGGACTCTGGGTCACGGGCAAGAGTGAATGATTGCGCCACTGGATGCTTCAAGTAAGCAATCCGGTAATGTTGGTTAAGGTGTGGAGCAGTTCTGGAGAGGGCGGGGACATTTGGAGACTGTAACAGTCTACCCCACATGTGTATGCTCTCCCCCAGAAGTGCACTAATTGTGCACTAGAGCCAATGGTGCAAACAGGCCTCAGGATAGTGTCCACATTTACACAGTACCTAGGTGTTGACTTCTCCAACAAGAGCAGCTTTGGAGTAGATTAATGAAGCTTGACCTTAGATCATTCTTGGTGGCTGTTTGGGAGGTTGACGGGCCAAATAGGGGCAGGAGCATTTGCTAACTAAAGCCCCCTTGCTGTTGCCCAAATGCCTCAGGAGAGCACCACGGCCACCCTGGAGTGGTACTTACCCTTTCCCGCTTATCTTGAGGTAAGTTGGAAGGCCCTAAGGTTTGGATGGAACCGATGATTTTCTTCAGCTGAGGGTCACTGAAGTTCTGCCAGATGTGGCTGTAGACCTCCTTTGCTTTCTTCCCCCAAAGTTCTGTGAATTCTTGCTCCTTCAGAGATGCTTCTATCTGTAATGAAAGGAACAGACAAAATCAAAGACATGGGCAGCGTAAGTACAGCTTGACATGGCCCTTTATCTGAGACCATGTCCACAGTGGGTCACTAGAATGACCCAAAGGACTGGCTAGACAACTCTTCTTACACTGTGGAGTGGTCAAGTGGGAGGCTGAAGCTCTTCAGAACTTTGGACACACTACAATGGAAAAATGGCACCAGTGGTTTCACTGACTGAACAGACCGGCAGCCCACCTGCAGCCAGTTTGGTATACCACACCCAGTGCCATTTTGTTGGGCACCCAGAAGCACCCCAGGCTGGACATTTTGGAGGCTGGAAGCTTTCATTCCCAGGTCGCAAAGCATGACTATTTGGAAATTCAAATAATCAATTCAAATATTCAAACGAATAGATACTGAATGTATTCGTGTCAGTTCGAATGTCCAGACATTCATTTTCCTTTATTTGTACAAATTCGGATTTTTGAATATTTGGTTCATTATGAACTGTTAAAAATTGCTTTTGCGTGCACCCCAATCGTAACGGATTTGCTACTTGCACCCGAGAAATACAACATAAACTGATCCATAGGTCACGGCTTATTCCTCTCACTTCACTAAAAACCTGTCTCCTCCCTCAATGTTGGCTCTGCTCGTCACACAGGGGAACTTATTTCCATCTCTGGTTGTCCTGTGAGAAGTGAGGGTGTCTTCTGGTCTGCTGTTCACCATGAAATTCATAGCACAGTGAAAGATTCAATGGTCTTCTCTCTGGCTCTGTGGGCCTTTCTGCACATGCTGCCGAAAACGGATCTAAAAGATCTGTTTTCTGGCGGAACGGTTCTAAAAAAGAATCTGTCTCAAACAGAGACAGATTCTTGGAGGCTCCACGCATACTCACATGCGCGGGGTGGCGGCGGCAGGGCTGGATGGGAAAACGGATTGCTGGCACATGCCCAGCTGTCAAAAACGTAGAGAGCGCATGCTCTCCGTTTGACAGCTGGGCCGCCCACCAGCCTGCGCCATTGGCTCTTTCAGGAGCTCCCATGGCCACGGCCCCTTCTCTTTGCCAGGGAAGCCGAAGCAGAAAACCCCCGCCCCCGCCCAGGGTTTCACAAGCCCGATCGGGGCCTTCCCTGGCTTTCCCCTCGCAGGAGAAAGGGCCACGTCCCCTTCTCTTGCCAGGGGAAGCTGCAGCTGCCACCCTGCACCCCACCTGTGGCCACGTGGTCGCATTTGGGGTGATTACCTGGTCGCTGGTGGGGCGACTGTGAGAGCAGCGCGGCCGGCGTCCATTGAGCCTAGGCGTTTCGCAGCCTACATTTCCCAGGAAGCCTCGCGAGGGTGGCTGGCCCCTTGTCTTGCCAGGGGAAAGCCAGGGAGGGTGGCAGCCGGCTGTGCCATGGCCAGCTGTCAAACAGGGAGCATGCGCTCTCCCTGTTTGACAACTGCGCATGCTCCGGCAATCCGGCCTCCCCCCCCCCCCCGGTGCAGAAGCATTTGCTTCCAAACTGGTTTAAGGGGAAAAGCCAGATGTAAGACCTGATTTTTTCAGGTCTTACATCTGGGTAGGTTTCGGCGGCAAAACCGGTTTAAACAACCGTTTTTGCCTGCCGATGTGCGGACGTGGCATCCTCAAAGGGACCCTAATTGGGTTCCCTATGCGGAAGCCACATCCTAATCCTTCCCGCATCTGGCTCTAATTCCGTTTTTAGAGCCTGTGCGGAAAGGCCCTGTATCTCCTGTACATCTTCCAGAGGGTGAATGCAGTTGTTTGCTCCAAGAAGCTGTTGAACTATCTCTTGTTGGCTGCTAACATGCAAACTGCCCAGTACTAGAAAGTTCACTCAGTCCATATCCAGGCTTCGTAAACACGGAATCTAGTAACTTTGGAAAGTGTTGCCTCTCACTATCATTGCTTACAGGTGAGAACAATTAACTGGCCACTTGGCAGCCCTCGCTAAGCAGAATATCTGAATGTGTTGACCTTGTAGCTCCTGCTAGGGATGTCCACCATTTTTTTGCATTCAAATATGATTCGAATTGAATATTTGAATATTCAATTCAAATTGAAATTCGAAAATCCAGATTTTCAAAAATCCGATTTGAATCCGGATTATCCAGATCCATATTTTTGAAAATCTCATTTGAATCAAATGATATGAATGTCAGGAACATTCTTGTCTGATTTTTGAATCCACATCCTGTTTTTTTTCACATTTGCGTTTCCTTTGCATCCTGTATTATAAGCGCAAATAGACCCGATATTTGGATGCGATATATATTTTTGAATGATTCGACTGAATTCGTCTCCGTATATCAGATTATCAAAAATCCACATTCAAATTCAAAATTCCAGATTTTCAAAGATCCGAATCGAATTTGAATGTGGAGTTTACGAATCGGATTTTTGAATATTCGGATTTTTGAATATTTGTGTATATCCCTAGCTCCTGCCTGCTATCCACCGTTTAAATGGCTGTCATTGTAAACTGCAATTTGTGATTTGCAGCTGAGCCTTAGATAGCTGGCTGTGTCTTGGGATTCCCATGATACTGATTAGGTATTAGAGAGAAAGAGGACCAAATTTTGTCATTTTTAGTACTGAGTTGCTTGGGGATGCATTGTGTTTGCTCTATGTTTATCTTTCAATGTGTTGTATTAACATACGCATTTTGCACACAGTGGGTGCTTCCGCACAGGCCCTTTAACACCCATTAAGCACACATTGTTTAATGGGTGTCCGCACACGCGTTGCTGTTTTGGACATGTCCGGTGAGGAGTGTCTGGACAGCAACACACATTTAACACACTTTTGAGTGTGTGCATCCACACACTCGGACCTATATAGCACACTTCCGGTAGGGTGCATCTGCACCTATCTGCACCTATCTGTACCTCAAGTGTGCTAAATGGGTGTTAAATACACACCACATATGATGTGGTGTTAAACGGTGTTAAACATGATTGGCTAGACGGGTGCGCCTGCGCAGAATGCGTCCTGAAGGCTGGAGCTGCTAGGAGCAGCCCCGGCCAATCAGGAGACGTGCAGGACGCAGGTGTGCTGCATCCTCAGGCCCTCCTGCCAGAATCGGGGTGACGACGAGCAGGTAAGGAGGGGATTTTGAACGCTCCCCCTTGGGTGAGCTAGGGTGGGCTTCAGAGAAGCTCCCCCTGGCCCCAGAAGCGGCAATTTGCCACTTCTGGGGCGAGGGCGAGCCGTGGCAGTGGCAGCGGGGTCCCCCGGCTCGACATGCTTGGTTCCAAGGAGCCAATCATGGCAGGCCAGGGGAGGGCCCCAGAGCATGGATGGGAGGGGGGTGCTGTGCGTCCACACAGCACCCACCTCCAATCTGTATTCAATCCATCCTCCCACCGCGTGTGCAGAAGGACGGGGAGGAGGTAGATCCGCATCTATTACATGCAGATCTACCCTGTAAATCCGGATCCACCGGACATCCGGATTTAGTAAAACCGGGTCTACTGGAACCTGGTTTTACTAAATCCGGATGAGGTAGATCCGGATTTATTAAGGCATATGCGGAGGCACCCAGTATTTCTATATAAATACTGATTATTTCAAAGTTAATTAATACAATTTATTTTATTAAAAAAGAATCTATTATAATTCCACCTTTCATTTTCTTGCTTATTTTACCAGCTTACAACAAAGTAAATACAGAATGGCTTTTTCTAAAGCTAGACTAAATATTTTGCTATCAAACATGCTGCATGGCAAATTTCAAAAGATTTCAATTTCCCTGATATATTTTCCCAGTAATGATCTTCACAAGGGCATTTGTCAAGATATAATCTAGCCTATCGGAAAATCCATGCCAGGCAGAGATAATTCTGAATGTGTCAAAATTTTAGTATCAGGCAAAAATCCTCAATTTATCTTGATGATAGCAACATCTTTAACAGTAGCCACAAAACGTGGGTCTTCCTTTCTAAACTAGGTTTGAGCTATAATATTGTATTACATCAAAATTTTGGTAAGGTATAAAATATTCTATCTGCTGAACTGTTTTAATGGTTTGCTAAAAGCTTGCTTTCGTTTCTTGTACTAGTGTGATTTGGGTCTTTGACCATAATAAACATTTATATAAAGTAAGAAAAACAGACACAGAACAGGTGACTAGCATTAAGATTCAGTTTGCTCTTGCAATTAGAGTGCTGGACTCTCATCTTGGAATCACTGCATTTGATTCTGCACTCCTCTACGAAGCCAGATGGATGACCTTGGGCTAGTCACAGCTCTCTTCTGAGCTCTCACAGCCCCACCTACCTCACAGGGTGCTTGTTGTGGAGAGAAGAACAGAAAATTTGTCAGCCGCTTTGAGTCCCCTTGAAAGGGTGAGAAAAGTGGGGTATAAAAACCAACTCTTCTTCTCCAAAACAGGCTGTTCCATGGTAGATCTTGTGGTCATTTCACATTTCCTATTTGGCCTGGAGTGGCCACTGTTCAGTCATTGACTTTTTATGGAACTCCCAGGTGAAACTACTCCAGAATGGTGCAGCACAAACATGCTGCAGAAAAACACAAAGCTGAACTCATGTTGCATCTTTTGGTCTTATCCAAACTAGGGATGTGTATGGATGCAATTTCTGGATTCGATTCAATTCGAAGACTCAAATCGATTCGAATGTTTAAAATTTGAATGTATTCACATTCGTTTCAAATGTGAATATTCGATTCATACTGGAAGATTTGAATATCCTATCTGTATTTGATGATACGAATGTTGACAACATTCGCATGTGACCGTACGCATCCATACGCATCCCGTTTTTATCCCGTATACATCCCGTTTTCTTTCCATGCGTATCTGTACAAATGCGTATGAATACGAATAAGATGCGTACAGATATGTATGCAATGAGTACATATCCGTACACATACAAATGACCGAATAATTTGTAGGAATAATTTGAAACATTCAAATTCATTTGAATGTTAAAAAACGAATGTACAATAATAATAATAAACTTTATTTGACTGTATAGACATTCTATTCGAATGTCAAAATTTGAATGAATGCGATTGAATTTTGAACGTTTTTAATATTCTTGCACACCCTTACTGCTGATGTCCACTCTGTCCACTGTGGGAGAATGAAGGTGAAGGCTACACTCCGCTTCAAGGTCTTGCCAGCCCTTTTCTCCTGAACAGGAGAACATGCTCTGGATCTGATGGTTGGGATGGGAGGAAGCGACGCACGTTCATTTCAGCAGATGGGCTGCTCAGTTCTCCACTTTTGCTTCCAGCTAATTGCAAAAAAGGAATACTTCAGCACTGCTAAAGGGTGCTAATGTTAAAATAACTTCTGTGTAGCCTGCAATGCCTCCGGGATTTGACAAATGGCAAATGTGACAAGGAGGTCATGGCCAAGCCATGAGACCAGAGCTGCAAAGAACACCCTTACTCATCACCAGATTAAAAGGAACAAATTAAACGCAAAATATCCTACCAGGCCCACGCGCCAGAAGTGGGAGTGGACAAGAGCTATATGACTTGCCAAGGTATGTGGCCTGGGAATTAGTTTTTTAATAAATCCCACATCCTATGCAAGAAAAACGTTCCATGCAGCATATATTTACAGCTACAAAAAGTACCGACAAAGAGACCAGAGATAAATAAATATGGGGAACCCTGGGAAAAGAATCTAGTTTCTGTACCAAGACAATCCAGTATATTAATCCTATTTGCACAGTTACTAATCTGTAGGAACCCACAAGAGAGAGCATTTATTTCTTTTTGTAAGTATGGAGCTTCCCTGCTTTTCCCTATCATCTGAGTGAATTTTTCAGGCAGAAAGGAAGTAGATCTTTAATAACCACAGACTTTGTCCTTCTCTAAACCTCTGAGCCTTTAAGCTAGGGCACTCCTGGGCTTGGCACAGAATGCGAGGACTGGAATGCTGGGAATTGTAGTTCACAAAGATCCAAAGGGCTGCAAGTGGAGCACCCCTGTTTTAAGCAAATATTAAGTGGCCCACACTTCTCATGCCCATATGTTTTGATTTTTCTTAGATACGTGTTATGCACATACAGAAGAAAACTATGCAGGCAATTTTGGGGCCATTTCACACTTAACTGATATTATATCATTGCAGTAGCTTTACGTATGGGGACCTCATTCAGACCATGAGTGCTGGTGCATCTACCAACTTTTTCACCATGGTCCACAGTGCAAATGGCCCTTTCTGGACTTCCTGAGTCACTGTGCAACTGCTGTCACATGCCCAGCTGTTGCCACAGTGACCATGAATGCTGCTATCTGAGAACATAAGAGGAGCCCTGCTGGATCAGGCCACAGGCCCTCTAGTCCAACATCCTGTCCCACACAGTGGCCCACCAATTGCCCATGGGTATCTCAAGCAGATACAAGGGTGTAGTAACCACAAAAGCTGCACAGCTTTTCCCATGGCTTCCGTTTCTTCAGCCCTCCAATTCTCAAGTCCCGAGAGTAAAAGGAGCAACAATAGACTTGTAGTACACACTCAGTGCCACTAGGGTGCTGAATTCTTTCCACTCTGCAACTGCCTTTGGGCATTATGGCGGCTGCAAAGCACATGGCCTTAAGACTACAGATCCCTTTTCTTCCTGTTTGAGGGTTTCCCCCACCTCTGACCACAGGATGTGACAACACCAGGGATCTCTGACCTGCCTGCCTGCCTTCAGCCAATCACCTCCCCCGTTTCTCCTCCTGTGTCATTTCCTCCATGCCCCTTTCTACTGCTGTTTAAAAAAGCCCACGCAAGATTAAACATGCTATTTTTCCTGTTGCGACTCTTGTCACCACATCCTTTCCTTTATCCTGATTCCCCATTTTCTAGCCTGCTCAGGGTCAGGCATTACATGTGCGTGATCCCCGATTATCTGGGCCGGTAAGATAACTGGAAATATCTTTTTTAACAGCCAGCAATCAGAGGCAGGAGCAATCAGCTGTTGCTGCCCACTCCCAGGAGACCTTAGTTAAATCATGTAAGCTGGATACGCGATACAAGGGCAAACCTTCTCCTGCTCTCAAATCCCAGCAAATGGCCTCAGAGGCATCCCCGCTTGTCCCCCAAGCCTGAAAGATGTACCCAGGCATCCATTCTAGTAGCCATTGATACATCTGTCATCCATAAATTTGTCTATTGGATTTTAAATGTCATTACCCACCCTGAGACCTTTGGGTATAGGGCGGGATATGAATGAATGAATGAATGAATGAATGAATGTTAAAACTAACCCTCTTATTTCTGGAAGTGAGTCACGATTGTATTATTATCTATAATGTGCTACTTCACTGATTGGCTAAGAATATGGGAGTCGTGATACCTAATCAAAACCAAAAGAGAAGAGGGTGGGAAGATAAATTGGTGTCTCCTTATACTGCACTCTCTTAAACTTGGATATAAGAGTTAATTACATTTGTTTATAGGTTTCCCGCTAGTTCCTGACAAGAACACATTGCCTTATTTTAATTTCCAGCCAGTGTGTTGGGGGCTAACATGGCAAGATGCCATCAGTTAAAACCAAACAGAGATATTTGTTGTTTGTTACCACAAAACTGGCAACCTTTCCTTCAGACTACTTAAATCCCAACTGACATTAAGCTATTTTCAGTGACACAGCCAAAGCCCAGAGCAAAATAAATAAAGTATGCATTGGATCATAGCCATAAACTGTAACCTCTTGAGCAGAGAGGAGAACTGAGGCCTTTTCGCGCTTAGGCCGGTGGTGAATAATTACTGATCTTCTAGGGAAGTGCATCTCCACTTGGAAGAGGCTGCTACAGCCTCCAAGCGCCCCCTTCATGCCCAGAAGTTCCCAATTATTCACTAGGTGTGGAGCATGAAATTGACTAGGTGTGGAGCACACCTTTACTAATCTTACCCAGGGACTTACCAGAAGCATCCAGTGGTCAGTATCTGCACCTCTTCCAGTGCTCCAGGGTTTTCTGACGTGCCACACAAGCACGCTGGCCCCCGGGATGACCATAGACGCTACTGTGCATGCTCAGAAAAAAACCCAGCCTCCACTTACAAGAGATACATTTGTAGCAAGGATTGCAGAGCAGGGGGAAATTTTAAAAAACACCAGCCTCCATTTACAAGAGATACATTTGTAGCAAGGATTGCAGAGCAGGGGGAAATTTTAAGAAACACCAGCCTTAATTTACAAGAGATATATTTATATAGCTATCGCAGAGGAGGGGAAAGGAAAGCTTTTAAAAAACACCAGCCTCCATTTACAGGGATATTTCCTCCTGCAATATTGTAGTTTTTAGATTACATAGTTTATTATTAGAATTTTGTACATTGCTTATGTTATACATTTGATTTTAGTTATTGAAACTGATTTCCTTACTTGCTGTATTTACTTGCTGTATTTCTCTGATGTGATGATTATATTTGCATTGTATTTTTTCTGTTTGTTGTAAACCGCCTTGGGCAAAATTTTCTTTTGGAAAGGCGGTATACAAATAAAAATGGTAAAATGGTAAATGGTACAGAGGGGAGGGAAACTGAAAGGAAGAGTAATTGCTTTGTGACTGCCCTGTGTCTGTTCTTTTGCTCAGCTGTATCTGAGCGGGGCAGGCAGTATTCAAATTCAGCCTGTGTTATCCTCAGCCAAATAGGGACAGCCAGAATGCACACTCAGTCATGAATCTGGATTAAAATACTTCAATCCGAATTTAAAAAGTCAAGTGGGAATGCAACCTGTGGGTGGTAAGAGGAGGCTTTCTTGTAACAGGTGATACTATTATTATAAATATAGAGAGACAGGTTTGTGATTGGTGTATTGACCATATGGTGACTTTCTGGATGGGTGCAATGGCTGTGGACATCACAGTGTCAAGACAGGCTGATAAACAGTGCTGGGGAGAAGCCAACGGTTGTGGAACACAGAGACCTTAAACTTTTTTAAAGGAACCTTCTCAAACATGAGGAAACTAGTAAAAAGGAAATTGAAAGGAAAAGTTGAAAGAGTTCAGAATCCCTTACAGGGGAAAAAATAAATTCAGTGCAAGTTGTAATTAGGAAGAGTATAAAAAATAAGTCGTAAGCACCATTGTGCCTCTTTATAAATCTATGATGAGGCCACATTTGGAATATTGTGTACAATTCTGATCACTAAACGTCAGAAAGTGGAAAAAGTAGCAAAAAGGGTACCAGATTGGCCAGGGGCTGGGACACTTCCTTTATGAAATCAAACTGCAATGCCTAGGTTTGTTCAGGACCTAACTAGAGTATATTAAATCATGCATGGCGTGAAAATGTGTGTAGAGAAAGATTATTTTCTCTGTTGCACAACACTGGAAGCAGGAGGCATTGTATGAAGCTGATGGGCAGGAGAGTTAGGACCAAGGAGGGGAAATATTTCTTTACCCAGAGAGTCATTGGTCTGTGGAATGTACTACCAGACGAGGTGGCAGAGGCTACCATCCTGGATAGTTTTAAGAAAGAATTTGATAAATTCGTGGAGGTCAGGTGTATCAACAGCTACTGGAATGGATGCTTCTACAGGCCATTTGCAGGAAATCAAGGGGAGGTGAAAGTTCTGCCCTTGTCTTCTGCTTGAGATGTCCAGAAGCAATTGGTGGTGACACCATGTGAGGCAGGATGCTGGACTAGATGGGCTGTGGCCTGATCCAGCATGGCTCCTCCTAGGTTCTTATGGAGAAAGGCTTACTATGAAAAAGAACATCTTTTTTCTCTGCTGCAGCTAATGCCCAGAGTGCTCTCCAGAGACTGCCACACAATTATACCTTCATGAGGCTCAGATGGTAGCCTGAAAATGCAGCCACACTGTAGCTGCTTTACATAGCAAGCAATTCATGTGAAGCCATTGGATGACTCCAACTGTTTTCACAATGCTACTCATGTGATTCCAGCTGTTTTTACAATGCCTTTGTGAAAACCATTAGAAATCACACACTTCGCTCCTGTGGTTTATGATCAAAGCCTGTGATGCTGCAGTCTGATAGTTAGAAATCTTCCTTGATGGCTATACCCTGTTAGATCAGAAGAGATTGGATCAGATTCTTTTAAGGCACATGGCAACTTCCTCTGCAGGTACAGTAGGCTTAAAGCTGAAGGGGTCCCTTAGAAATGTAGACATTTAGAATGTAGTAATCTCAAGGCTGCACAGCTTTCTCCTGGCTTCCTCTTCTTGCAGTCCTCCATTTTACAAACCTCGGAGTAAAAGGAGGAAGAATTTTCCTTTCCATAGACTTGTAGTACGCACTTGGCGCCACAAGAGTGCTGAATTCTTTCCACTCCGTGCAGCTGCTTGTAGGCAATAATGGAGTCCTCAACCACATGGTTTTAAAAAGACAGCTTCTTTCTCTTCCTGCTGACCAGAGGAAGTGCCATCAGAAGGACCTCTGTCATCACCGGACACCAGCTTTCCTCCAATCACCTCCCCTGAGGTTGCTTTGATGTCATTTCCCCATGCCCCTTGAGAATGCTGAATAAACTCAAAAGTCTTTACAGTTTCTTCATTTGCCCCTTCCCCATTTTCTAATCTATTCAGGATGGCCATTGCACTCTGGTTGGCATCCAGGACTGGGCCAGTCGGAGCCTAGAAGAAATCTATCGCAACACCCAGCAATAGCAGCAGCCTCTACTGCTGCTCCCCATTTCCCAGAGCCCTTGGATCGGTTGCAAAGCCGGATCACAACATTAGAAATCTAGTACCAGCAATGTGTAGTCATCATGCTATCACCCTCCCAATGAGACAAGTGTCTCCAACTTGAGGGAGAAGCAACAACTAAACCAAAGCTTCCGTAGACACCTACACTGAACTCCAGAACCATGTTGCAGTGCTAAACCAAGCTTGGATTTGGTCTTGGTACCATTGCAGATCATGGTCAGGGGAAGCCTCGCTTTGATCTTCCTGAACCTCATTATGCAAATCAAAGCATGCTTCATGTGAACTAACATCAGGCTTCCCATTGGAGCCCTGCCCTTCTAGTCCCATCCTGCAGAGCAATTTGTGGTCAACTCACAATGTTCATGTTCAGAATAAACAACTATTTTGTCCATGTTTAGACTTGTCCACAGCCACAACTCACAAGGCTGCTGTTCTGCTGAAGTATGGAAGTGAACAACTTGCCCTAATAAAGATTGGAAGTAGACTGGGCCTTATAAACCTATCTGTCCAAACGATCCCTCCTAAGCTCTGAATTGTCTTCCTTCTCATGTTCTGTTTGGTCACTGGAGAAGTCCCATAAAGCATGGTGTCCTTGATTGCTCAGGGGAGCCATGGCTGGAGAATGACACTCACTAAGTAATCATAGAATCATAGAGTTGGAAGAATCATAGAGTTCACTACCTCCTGTGGAAACCTATTCCATTGACTGATTGCCCTCACTGTCAGGAAATTTTTCCTAATATCTAATCTGTATTGACTCACTTGAAGTTTCATACGCTTGTTTCTAGTCCTCCTATCTTGTGCAAGTGAGGATAGGGACAATCCCTCTCCACTGTGACAGCCCTTCAAATACTTGAAGATCATGTCTCCTCTCAGTCTTCTTTTCTGTAGGCTAAACATTCGTAGATCCTTCAACTGTTCCTTGTAGGACATGCTTTCCAGACCACTAATCGTTTTGGTAGCCCTCCTTTGGACTTGCTCTAGTTTGTCAACGTCTTTTTGAAATTGGGATTCCCAGAACTGGACACAGTATTCTAGATGAGGTCTGACCAAGGTAGAGTAAAGAGGCAGAGTATTGACCATCAAACTCAGGAGATTCAATATCAGGAACTGATCCAATCCCACAGTTAAGCCATTGATCCTCTTTTGTATTCCATCTCATGATTATGTCTGTGACAGCAAGCATGCCCAAAGACCATGCACTTGTATGTGCACTAACAGCATTTCACCATTACATCTGAACTAGGACAAAACGTCAGTGGTTGCTCGCTCAAACGATTCATCATGCACTGTGGTTTATCATGCTGGATAATTCGAGCAAAGCATAATTTAAGCCAACTGCAGTTTGTTCTCATTCGTAGATAACAAACTGTCGTTGGCTGAAAAAGCCCTAATCATCTTGCAGTTGGGCTGGAAGAGGAAGCAAGGGCTAAAAAAGGAGGTTAATAATATAAGTAGGAGATTACTAGGCTGCAGTGCTGTGCACAGAACACATACTTTATCCAGAGGCCTTTTCACACTACAGCCAAACAGCTGTAGTGCATTAAGGTTAGGACGCGTGGGGACGGATTCCCCCTTTGCATCTAGGTAGGTAAGGAACGCAAGGGGACGCATTCCTTCCTGCCTAGGTGCGCAAGGGGAATCCGTCCCCCATAGCCTAGCCCCAAAAAGGCCGGCACAAGGGTGTTACGCTCCTCCCAGGCCTGCCACCACTGGGTCAAATTCGACTCGGGCGGGCAGGCTGGTCCTGTCCCTTCCCCGGGTTCCTGCAGGCTCTAGGTGACATGGTCAGGTCAGCTAGAGCATGCAGGAACCCACCCTGGGCACCTCCCACTACACTACACTGGGGTGTAGTCGGGGGGGGGGGGGCGCCTGCATGCACATGACTTACCTGGTCACTGCCAGGTTCGAAGTCGCAGGCCCAGACAGCAGCATTGTCCATCTCAGCGCGCTGCTGGCTCTGATCGGCCAGTTACCCGCACCTGCACCGGCTGGGTCCGCCACTTCAAACCCGGTGGCAACGAGGTAAGTCGTGTGTGCACGTGTCCCCGCTAGGCCCCAGCCCGGGGGGGGGAGGGTGCCTGGGGTGGGTTCCTGCAGGCTCCAGCTGACCCAGTCGGGTCACTTAGAGCCCATGGAGGCCGGAGAGTTGTCCCAGTGCGCTGGCAGCTGCAGCGGCCCGGATCACACTGCCTCAGCTGCCAGGGCCCCCTTAGGTACCCACCAGCACCCAGGGGGGTGGCACCCTCCCCCAGCCATACGACCATTTACCTTGTCATGTTGGTCACACAGCCAGCCAGGACGGTGTTCCACTCTATGTGGTACATCAGCCCCATGCTGTCAGCGCCTCTGGTCCAAAGCACTGATAGCTTGGGCCCCATCTACCAATAGCGGCAGCCAGGGACAGGGCCCACTGACCATTCACTCAGGGAGGCTTCCCCTGACCATTCACACTTCAGGCGGGAGTGTGTGAATGCTCTCCCTCCCGTACAGCTGCAGGGTGCCCTGGGCTGGGTGGGGAGCAAGATTTCATGCTCTACACCCAGAATGCAAGTAGGGCACCCTGAGACAGGCTGAGGTGGTTCCGAATGGAACCGCTGGCCCAGCAGAGCCAATGCTCCATCCCAGGGTGTCCTACTTGCGTTTGGGAGGCCCTCGTGCGAATAGGCCTCAGGATTGTAGCATGAGAAATGAAGACTGGGGAAGCAGCCACAGGATCTGGACTGCTAGATGTGATGAGTTGTTACCTACTTTGCCGCCCTTTACAGGCTGGCCAGCCAGCCCTGGACTGAAGAGAGAGCATGTCCATGCTGCACCGTGACTTAGTGAATTAAATAGGCATGTGCCTGCCAAAATACATATCCAAGCTAAAAGAAATTTTTCCCAAATTCCGGGCCAAGAAACTGCAGCACAGCTACATTATGCAAAATGTGCTTGTCCGGATTAGCTTGTGCTTCAGAATGTATTCTGTTTTTGCAAAGCACACAGAGAACAAGGAAGAGATTTAATCACCCCCTCCTTCCCAAACAATGCCTAACCACATGCATGCTTGCAAAAGCTACAAGTTGAAATGAAAGGGTAGAGACACTACCTGATATCGGGGTGGGAAAGGAGCTCAATGAACCAACGTTGACAAGCGCTCGCACCTAGAGCGCTAGTCAACGTTACCCATTTCCCCCCATGATAGAATACTTCCTTCAGGGCACCGCCATTTTGGCTGCGGCCCACTGCATGACAGTCCATGGGTGGCACCTCAGACAACCCCGGAGCACCGGAACAGGTGCAAATGGCCGCTGCTTGGATGCATCAGGTAAGCTTTCGATTTTGTGCTCCACACCTAGTGCATGATTAGGGGATTTCTGGGAACGCAGGGGGTGTCCAAAAGCTGTAACAGCCTCCTCAAGGTGGAGATGCTCTTCCCCAGGAGAGCACTATGGGCTGTAGTGCAAATAGGCCTCAGGTTCTGCTAGACAGAGAGAGAATGTCTCTTTACTTATTTTGGACAGCTTGTTACATCCCAACCATGCAGAAGCAGCAGCCCTGAGCTAATGTGAAAGCTCTGTTATTCTTGTGCTTGTTTCAGCCATTCAGAGGTTACGACAAGAGACAGGGTAGCACAATCTAAAGAGACTTCAGCCAATTAGCCTGTCCCATCTGCTTGGCTTGGCTGAAAAGGACAATCACCAAAGACGAGTTCCATGGCTTGTTCAAACCCAAACAAGGCAGACTGACTTTGACATCCTAGTTTAACGATTATATATTTTACTACCTGCCCAGCACTACTGGATAAAGAGCAGGCTGCAAATGACTGCTCTCTTGACCCACCAAACTTTTAAGAAAACCTTCCTATTAATCATACAGTTCTAGCCATTTTAACCCTTGGATTTTTAGTCTTCACTTTTGTAAACCTCTGCGGGATTATAGAATGGGAAGCAGAATTGGAATGTGATGGATGGATGGATGGATGGATGGATGGATGGATGGATGGATGGATGGATGGATGATCAAAGAGACACGTTCTTCCCTGCCTGCATAAAATCCATGTGCTGTAGATGCACTTAATATGAGACGAAAAAGCTATTTAAATAAGGTTGTCTTGGCAGCTAAAGGTGGCCTATAGCTGTATATAACTAATAAATTAATTACATGCTGACAGAACCAGAGGTGTTTAACCTATAAACTTCTGACGCTGCTGAGCTACAACTGAAGGACGGCATTTGCACCAAAACTTGAAATAAACACCACCCAACTAGTACGAGCAAATTGGAGAATTTACAAAATCATTTCAGGGTCTCCAGATCTGGATTCAACAACTTGGACACATTCCATGAAGAATTTCATGCGACCTAGGAAATTCAGGACGGGCTTTGCTTCTGCTGGTCTTGAGCAGAATGACACAAGTTAATTCTGTCTCCAAATTTTACTTTCAGATGGCAGCAGTGTGTCTTTTCCCTATGAAAGAGCAAAGGGGCTGGCAACCGAATTTGGATGGGCAAAGCATCTGTGGGTTTTTCAAAATGGGAAGGAGTGATTGTAATTTTGTTTGAAGGTCAAAATCCAAGCATAGATGAATTAATGTAAGTAGTGAGATGGGACACAAGGAACCTGGAAAGCAGAGGGATGTTGGTTTGGTTCCCAAAGTAGACAATGGCAAACCACTCCTGAATCTCTGCCAAGAAAACTGCATAGAGGGAGGCTCCCATGTAGGGATGTGCACGAATATTCAAATGCATTCGAAATTGTATCAAATCGGCCAAATTTTGACATTCGAATTTGAATTGAATGTCCTTGAATTTGAATTTAAATATTTGATTCAAATTTCGGATCTTTTTGTTCAAATTATTCAGACATTCGTATATGTACGGGTTTGTAAGTGACGTGTACTTGAAGATTCACATCTTTCCAGCATCCGTACACATTTCTACGGATACATACAGGATGAAAATAGGTTGCATACGGGATAACTACAGGATGCATATGGACGTGTACGGACTCAGGGAAGATGCATACGGGCATCTACAAATGTCAACATTCATTAAGTGCAAATTTGAATGAAAAATTCAAATGAATAGATTCGAATTTGTTTAATTCGAATCAAATTTGGCTAAATTTGAATCTTAAACATTCGAATTGAGTTTTTGGGTATTTTATTCGAATTGAATCCCAAAAACTGCATTCGTGCACACCCCTACTCCCATACAGTCAACCAGGATTCAGCCACAACTCTATGGTACCCCAAAACAACAGTTATTAGTAGTGGAGCTTTAGGGCCTCTTAAAGTATAAGAAGAAGAAGGAACAGAGTTGGCTTTTCTACCCCGCTTTTCTCATCCATTTAAGGGGACTCAAAGTGGCTGATAAAGCTTCTGTTCTCCCTACAACAGAACACCCTGTGAGGTAGGTGGGGCTGTGAGAACTCAGAAGATAGCTGTGACTAGCCCAAGGTCACCCAGCTGGCTTCATGGGGATGGGCAGAATCAAACACAGTATTCCCGATAAGAGTCCGGCTCCCTAACCACTAGACCAAACTGGCTCATATAAGCCAAGCCTTTCTCCTTTCCTTCCAAAGCAGCACACAGTGAGGCCAGGAGAAGGTATGAATGGATAAAGAAATATATGCTTGTGCTTTTATTCTGAGTCATGTGCGGTTGGTATGTTTTTAATTTCTGTACCTAAAACAAACACCTCTTAGTTTGAAACTACAAGCATAGTTGTTTGTCTGAGCAAGACCAAGTCACTGTCCGGGGCCTCAAAAAGAACACTTTTCTAAACAACCAGGCTTTGAGACTTCCAGTCTCCTTTGGAGAACGGCCAACTCTCTCCATAATCTGCATTTATACTGGGGAAAGGAAATCCTTCAACTATAAGAATCTGACACAAGTCAGCACTGTCAGTTTCGGTTCTTAAAATTTCCATTGCGATCTCCACTTTCATTCTGGCAGGTTCTGAGTTGGAGATGCCAGTCACGTTTTGCTAGCCTGGTAGATGGTGGATGGTAGAGAGTTATTTTGATTACAATATTACTTTTTATCACACCATTTGCAACCTGATACAATCTAATAATACAGTTATTTATGCTGAAATTAGGCCATATCTCCACTTTGATGTCCAGGCGCCTGGTGAAAGGTCTCAGGTTCCAGGTGGCATAACATCCTTGCCAAACAGCATGGCATACACCTGAAATTGTTCTTTATGGAGAAGCTACTAAAATGGATGAAGCCAGCTGGGTGACCCTGGGCTAGTCACAGGTCTCTTCTGAGCTCTCACAGCCCCACCCACCTCACAGGGGTCTGTTGTGGGGAGAAGAACAGAAAGCTTTGTCAGCCGCTTTGAGTCCCTTTAAATGGGTGAGAAAAGTGGGGTAGAAAACTCAATTCTTCTTCCTCCTCCACAAAGCCAGCTGGGTGACCTTGGGCTAGTCACAGCTCTCTTCTGAGCTCTCACAGCCCCACCCACCCTCAAGGCATGTCTGTGGTGGGGAGAAGTATTTCTCCACTCAGAGGGTCATCAGTCTATGGAATTTGCTGCCAGAAGAGGTGGTAACAGCTACCAGCCTAGATGGCTTTAAGGAAAGGTTAAACAAATTTATGGATGACAGATGTATCAATGGTTACTAGAATGAATGCCTAAGTACATCTTTCAGGCCATGGGGACAAGCAGGATATTGCTAAGGCCATTTGCTGGGATTCGAGAGCAGGTGAAGGTTTGGCCTTGTCTCTGCTTGAGATGCCCATGGGCAATTGGTGGGCCACTACGTGCAACAGGATGTTGGACTAGATGGGCTGTGGCCTGATCCAGCAGGGTTCCTCTTAGGTTCTTAAGAACAGAAGGCTTTGTCAGCCGCTTTGGGTCCCCTTAAAGGGGTGAGAAAAGTGGGGCAGAAAAGCCAACTCTTCTTCCTCCACAAAGCCAGCTGGGTGACCTTTGGCTAGTCACAGCTCTCTTCTGAACTCTCACAGCCCCACCTACCTAACAGGGTGTCTGTTGTGGGGAGAAGAAGAGAAAACTTTGTCAGCCACTTTCAGTCCCCTTAAATGGGTGAGAAAAGCCGGGTAGAAAAGCCAACTCTTCTTTCTTTCTTTTTTTGGGGTGGGTGGGGGGTGGGGAGCAGGGCAACCCCATCATAACAGCACCACAATGGCACTATATATCCCCCATCTGGACAGGGCCTTAGCTTTGGATTGCAAATAATTTTGCAATTAAAAGCAATCAGTTGCTTAAAGTAAACATAAATGGCACTGGCATCTGTTTCTTCAAAATAAACAAGGAACACAAAAACAATGTTGTTGCTCAGTTTGGGAGCAATCTAAACACACCAGCGTGTTTGGCGTACACATTATGAACAGTCATTTCTTGTTTTCTCCCAGACCGAACAGTCCTTTAAGCTGTGCTCACAGGCGGTAGAAAAGCAGCTCTGGAGCAGCTCAGAAATACCTAAAAAGGTGGTGAAAGGAACTAAAAGGCTGGTAAGCTTCTGCCAGTCGGCCTGTGCCTCCCTCTCATGAACACTGTAAGCTAGAAAAGATGTGGAATGAGAACGGAACGGCCACCCACTACTGTCGCAAAAGTCCTTCTGACACATTTCTTTTGCTATGTGTGAACATAATCTTATTGTGGTTTCCTTTCATGCCTGCTTTTTCAGGTTCAAAACACCTCCTTGCCTTGCTACCTTCTTTCTTTCTTTCATTTATATTTTTATCCTGCCCTATACGCAGAGGTCTCTAGGCACGTAACAACATTTAAAATCAGACATCATTAAAACAACCACAGTGTGTATTAAAACAACAGGCTGTGTTCAAGTCTAAAGTTTAATCCAGCTTCCGTCCACTTTCAGAATGGGAGAACACATCAGCAAAGTGAAACAGTTGTTTCTTTTCTGCGTTATCTAAGTCAAAGGTGGATCTTCTGAGTTAGATCACCCTGAAGGAAATCAGCTTGTCACTTACCTGATGTGTTCTTTCATTCTGAAAGTGGCCTGAAGTTGGATTAAAACTTAGGTGTGAAAGCAGCCATAGCGGGGCACACTCCACCCTCTGAGGCCTACCATCACCACCAGCACTGTGGTGGCCAACATGAGATGATCAATTTGGACGCCACAGATCTGCTGCAAGGAAGACACCACCGCTGTGACTTCTTACATTGCTTCCCTGAAGCAGCTGTCCACATGGTATGTGTGGGTTCTTCTTCCCCCTGTCAGTACCACCAAAACAACTGCCTGCTCTTTGCACTGTCTGCCACCATCTCAGTGTGGATTCACTCCCCCTGCCACAGGGAGTTTCCGTCCTACCATGTGCAATTGGGAACATAGGATATTAAGTCCCAAACCAGCCTCCAGATGAGGTCAGAGATTGTGGGGCAATTACTTCACTTCTAGGTCCCTACAGGTATGAGATGATCTCCGTTCTGCCTCCTTTATCTGGGAGCCGGATTCTTATCTGGGAATACTGGGTTCAATTCCGCCCTCTCCCATGAAGCCAGCTGGGTGACCCTGGGTGAGCCGCAGCTCTCTTCTGAGCTCTCACAGCCCCACCTACCTCACAGGGTGTTCTGTTGTGAGAAAAAGAATAGAAAAGCTTTGTCAGCCACTTTGAGTCCCCTTAAATGGGTGAGAAAAGCGGGGTAGAAAAGCCAGCGGCTCCCTATTTTTGAGAACATCAGAGGCTCATTCACAGTAGATCTTAGCTGGGCAAAGTCTGCACAAGTCCAACAAAACCTCAACAATCTTTCAGTAACAAGAGTGGAAATTGTGTGCAAATGCCCGCACATCCCAGTTTGTGTGATATTTGTATGGAGCTCCTGGTGACACTCTTACAGTAGAAGAAAGCAGTATGAATGAATAAAGCAGTCCTGCTTTACCCGGATTATCTTACAGTTTTTGGTTTTGTTTTTTCTGCTCTTTAAGAGTTCTGAAAGACCTGAAGGCTTCCAAGCTGTTTGGTGACATTTTAGTCGACTTCGCCAATGCAATAAAGCCTACCTGTGGGGTTTTCTCTTCTTCTTGAGGATACTTTCCCTTTTACTTCCTTCAACCACATATATAAATAGCATTTCCCCCTTTAAGTCAAGTGTTTCCATGTCTTTGGCTGTGTCCCCATGCAAGCCATTTGGAGTGGGATTGGAATGCATGGGACTGGGAGTAGGTCCGAGATCATTCCCAGCCTGTCCCCGTGCCATTTCCGGCAAAGTGGGCTAGGTGTGGGTTAGGTGCGGATGGAAGCGTTCCCATGAAAACCGCTTCTTCCTCTCTACCCCCTCTCTCCACACTGGAAGCCAGACTGACATCAGCCCACCCCTGTGCCACATCCCCTCCTCCCTTAGTGGCACAGAAAGCCAGGACTGGGCTTGGAGGCACGGAAAAAAGTTAAGATAATTTTAAAAGACCAAAAGCTGCTATGAGATTTAGTGGCAGTTAGGCACTTGAGCAGTTTTGCGCACCTCCACGCCACCGGGAACCATGAGAACGCCCACCAAGTTCAAAGGGGAGAAAATCAAGCCTTTGTTTCATGATCACCTTGCTGATTGGAAAATGGGGGTTGAAAATTTTTAGAACTGGAACAAAAATCAAGTCAGTATCCTGCCTGCCTTGGCGATCGGGATTTTAAAATGTCAGTGGCTGTAATCTCCAATGCACAGGTCAGGAATGGCAAGCACACCCACCGCCTAATGACGTGAGTGCCAATCTCCTCCCTGGATAGTCCACCATCATCCCCATGCATGGGATCAGCTCGCTAACCAATGTGTGCCAGATCCCTAAACCGTGCCAAGACTTGTTTTTTCAGGTACCAAATTTGGTCCTTGTCTGGCACAGTTTGGGGAGATTTGGTCTGCTTTCCACGGACCAAATCCAAAATGCATGGGGACATCCCTTGCCTATCCAATGTTCAGTACCATACCAAATGTGCATGGGGACGCGGCCTTTGACTACCACCACTATACTGAAAAACAGCCCCTAATTTTCTCAAAGCAGGATGCTGGTATTTCGTGCTTTACTCTATTTCCAAAAAATCCAGGTTTTGGAAGCTTGCTTTTGCTGGACTGGAGGATTATGCTCTTGATTAATTGAGAAGGAATGCTAACCTGCTTGATCTTAGATCAAGAGAAACTTTTCAACTTTTACTTATTTCTATTTTTATCCTACCCTATATCTGAAGGTCTCATGGCAGGTTAGTAAAATTAAGTTCAAAGTACCCACCAAAAAGAATGACAGTGCCTGAAAGTTGGGTGAAGAACTTTTTAAAGCCAGTCTTCAAAATATATATAAAGAAGATGCCTGGTGCACTTCTTTTGGAAGACTATTTCAGGCTTTTGAAATGCTTTGGGAGAAACAGTGTAGAGAACGAAATCCAGGTTATAGAGTTGATGACATTCCCATCACACACGTCTTGTTTCACCCACACTTGTATATATCAGGTGAGGATCAAATGCATCCTCTGTTTGCCAAAGGGGCGATGCTGACATCTACAGAAAACCATCATTGGTACAGCAGTAGAAGAAGAGCTGGTTTTTCTACCCCACTTTTCTCACTCATTTAAGGGGACTCAAAGCAGCTGACAAACCTGTTCTTCCCCCCACAACAGAACACCCTGTGAGGTGGGTGGGGCTGTGAGAGCTCAGAAGAGAGCTGTGACCTGCCCAGTGTCACCCAACTGGCTTCATGGGGGAGAGTGGAATCAAACCCGGTATTCCCAGGTACGAGTCCGGCTCCCTAACCAGTAGACCTGGCTTTATGTGCAGCAGCAGGTCACCCCAGTGGGCAACAATCTCTGTGCAAAGCCTTCATGCAAGACGAGAATACAGAAACACTTCCTCATGTATGATCTTCGGTAACAGATCTCCTGATTTGGATGGTGATGCCTGTATCTGTTTTTATAACGGTTTTACGCTGACCCACTCTGAGACCTCTGGGTATAGGAAGAGATAGAAATAATTAATTAATTAATATTTGCTAATATCCTTCTCCCCCCATACATCTGCCAGTATGAAGTGTCAAGAGTGTCAGGCAAAGACCTTGATAACCAGGGTTCAGTTTTCACAACATCACTGGATGGTCCTGAACCTAGCCCACCTCAAAGAGTTGATGTAAAGATAAAGTTGGGAGGGCTAAAATATTTACCACCAAGAGCTCCTTAAATGAAAAATGGGGATATAAATGTAGTATCTAAACAAAGCATGCTTGACTGGGGACCAGGGCCATAATTCCTGGTGGCACTTTCCAAAAGTTGAGCTATGGGTTGGGTAGAGGGGGAAACGCATTTCCATCCCCTCTCCTCTGAAATCCTGGTATCTGAGTGTTCCCACCTCTAAGCTTCATTGAATGACCCTTGGTTCTTTTTATTACAGAAAAGGGAGGGCAAAAATCTATATGAAATTACTTTCTATGCACCACACACACTTACACCAGCTTTTACCGTGTTGTCCCTTAAAGAAGAACATAAGAGAAGGCCTGCTGGACCAGGCCACAGCCCATCTAGTCCAGCATCCTGTTGCACACAGTGGCCCACCAGTGGCCCATGGGCATCGAAAGCAGAGACAAGGGCAAACCTTCTCCTGTTCTCAAATCCCAGCAAATGGCCTTAGAGGCATTCTGCTTGTCCCCATGGCCTGAATGATGTACTTTATAGTAGCATCCATTCTAGTACCCATTGATACATCTGTCATCCATTACTTTGTCCAACCCCTCCTTAAAGCCATCTAGGCTGGTTGTTGTTACCACCTCTTCTGGCAGCCAATTCAATAGACTGACGACCCTCTGGGAGAAGAAATACTTCCCCTTGTCGGTCCAACTGTCCTACTCATCAGCTTCATAGAGTGCCCCCTAGTTCTAGTGTTGTGGGATAGAGAAAAGAAATGTTCTCTATCCACCTTTTCTACACCGTACCTTTCCCTTAAAGTCAGTAATCACAAGGATTTAGGATTTTGCTCAGAGAACAGTTACTCCATCCTCACAACCTTAGTGGACCTTAAGCCTTTCTTTCCAGCTTGATATTTCTCTCTCTCTCCAGCACTTTCCTTCTACAACCTTCCCATGTATTTCCTACAAAACATGTTTACATTTTCTTAGCCAGTAAAAATCCCACGAAAAGAAAATCCATAGATTTTATTTTCTTTATGGATTGTGTTAAGACCGTACAGTATTTTGGGTGCACCATCTTAAATGTGCACAAAAGAGGGGAGACCAGAACCCTTCCAGTTCCCAGTAAGGAAGTTTCCTAAATTACTTCGTCAGCAAAATAGAACAGAAATGACATAGATTTGAGTAGGTCTGGGAAAGCTGTGGAATACAAAATACACTAGAGATATGCATGAATTTTTTTTCTTTGACATTCTATTTGAATAAAATAGAATAACCGAAAATCTGATTCGATTCAGATCTTTTAAATTCAAATTTAACAAGATTCAATTCATATTTACCCAATTTGAATCTATTCATTCAAATTTTTTTATTCGAATCTGCACAAACGAATGTCAACAACATTCGTACTTGCACATATGCATCTTCCTCACATCTGTATACCTCCATATGCATCCCATAATTATCCCATATGCAACCCGTTTTCATCCCGTACGGATCCGTACAAATGTGTACGGACGTAGGAAAGATGTGGATCTTCAAGTATGCATCATGTACAGACTCGTACACATACGAATGTCCGGACAATTCTAACAAATAGATCTGAAATTCAAAATTTGATTCAAATGTTTACACTCGAATTTCAGGACATTCTATTTGAGTTTGAATGTTGAAATTCAGCACATTCGATCAGATTTCAAATGCCTATGAATATTCGTGCACGACCCTAAAATACATTAAGGGTTTGTTTGCACTGGGTGCTGTTCCTCAGGTACTGGACCAGAGACACCATCCATGGGAGCTCAGAATAATGGTTCATGGAGAGCTTTGCTTAAGAACAGAGTCCTGTGCACAGCACACGTAATTTAGCATTGCTGGAGAAGACTGTTGAGAGTCCCTTTGACTGCAAGGAGATCCCATCAGGCAATACTGAAGGGCACCAACCCTGACTGTTCATTGGAAGGATAAATACTGAACCAGAGGCTCAAATACTTTGACCACATAATGAGAAGGAACCTGGGGTGTTTTCACACTTGCCTTCCCATTCGCCAGATGGGAAAGTAGCACAATTAACCACCATTGACTAGCACTTGCTTGCACTTGGAGCCCAAGTAAGCCGTCCCCGTGCCCCACAATTGAATACTTACCTTATTTGATGCCAGGGCTGGTCCTTCTTTGGGCACCACCATTTAGGCTGTGGCGCCCCTCACAACTGCACGTGCGCCAGTGCCAACACCTTGACGACGCTGACGCTCTGTGCACGTGGAGCTGCGTCTATGGTAGTCTGAGGTGCCAGTGTGCTTGGATGGCACCTCAGACGACCCTGGAGCACCGAAAGAGGTGCGGATGGTCACTGCCCCGGACACCTGAGGTAAGCTCTCAGGTAACGTTAGTTAAGGTACAGAGCACGATTTCGTGCTCTACACCTAATCAACAATTAGTGACTGTCTGTTGAGGCAGGGCACGCTTCGAGGCTGTAACAGACTCCAAAGTGTGTGGATGCTCTCACCAGAAGTTCACTAATTCTTCACTAGAGGCCGTCGTGCAAATAGGCCACTGATCCCGGGGAAAACTGAAGGTAAAAGGAGAAGGGGATAGCTGAGGAAGAGAAGAGTAGATGGTGAGCATGAACTTGGGCAAACTCTGAGAGGCAGTGGATGACAGATGGGCCTGGTGTGCTGTAGTCCAGGGGTTCACAAAGAGAGGAACATCCTGAACAACTGCACACAACAACAAAGATGACATCTGACAGCAGAAACAGACATTGGGTTAACACAGTGGTTCTCAACCTGTGGGTCACAACCTCTTTGGGGGTCGATCTAATTTTTCACAGGGGTCGTTATGAAGTAGCAAGGAAAATAATTTTATGGTTGGGGTTTAGGGTTAGGTTGGGGGTCACCACAACATGAGGAACTTTATTAAAGGGTCGTGGCATTAGGAAGGTTGAGAACCAGTGACGTATGGGATGCAAACGGGATGCGTATGGGTGCATACAGATGTGTATCATCAAATACGTACTGAATATTCATATGAGTAGAATTACTCATACCAGTTTGTATGAATTCGGATATTCAATTCAAATTGAATTCAAAAATTGCATTTGCGCACACCTCTAATAGACAGTAAATCTAAACAAATTGTGAGCCAGTATGGTCTAGTGGTTAGGGAGCCGGACTCTTACCTGGGAATACCGGGTTTGATTCCACCCTCCCCGGTGAAACCAGCTGGGTGACCTTGGGCTAGCCACAGCTCTCCACAACACATCTCCCTTTCCCACACCTCCATCCCACCGCCATCCTGTACTACTCGCCCGAGTTCTTCCTCATGGCCCACACATACTTTCCTCCCAATTTACTACAGGTTTCCCTCCACCTGCCCAAATGGCCCGACCAGGTGGACAGCCACCTTCACCCTCCCTCCGCCAAAGGGGAGAAGAATCCTTTTCTTTGCCGCAGAAGGGAGCCGTCGGATCATTTTGCCATGCTCTGGGGTAGTGGTCCTCAACACTGCGGGTCGCGACCCCTTTGGGGGGTCCGATCTACTCTTTCACGGGGGTCGTTAGGAAGTAGCAAGGAAAATGATTTTATGGTTGGGGGTTAGGGTTAGGTTGGGGGTCACCACAGCATGAGGAACTGTCTGAAAGGGTCGGGGCACTAGGAAGGTTGAGGGCCACTGCTCTGGAGCCAGGAGAGCCACCACCACCCATTCCAGGCTTCGTGTGGGGCTGTTTCGAAGAAAAGTTACAGAAGGTCAAGGGCGAAAGAGGTTCTGAGGGGAAAGGGCTGCTGGCTGAGGAGCCAACCGGGGTGGGGGTGGGGGGGCAGAAGAGGGGGACACACGGACGGACGGAGGCGGCGGCGACCCACCTGCAGCTGGGAGTTGTAGTCGGTCAGGTTGGTGTTGTAGTCCCAGCTGGCCGAGACACTCTGGAAGAAGACCACCTCGCCGCTGCTGTTGTAGTCCCGGGCGAACTGCTGCGCGCCCGCCTCGTCGCCCGCGGGCGCCTCCGGGGGCAGCAGGGAGGCGTCCAGGGTGAGCGCCGCCACCGCCGAGGCGAGCGAGAGCAGGAGGAGGGTCGCCGCCGCCGCCGCCGCCGCCGCCGCCTCAGGCATCTTGGCAGGAACGGAGGAGGAACGGAGGGAGGAACGAGGCGCCCCGGCTCGCCGCCTCCGAGAAGAACCGCTTCGCCCTCGGTGGCGCGCTTATAAGCGCCGCGCGCCCCGGAGACCCTGCCCACCGACGTGCCTCCTGCCGCTGTCTCCGGGCTGCGAAGAGCAGATAAGAGCCGCCGCCGTCGCCCCGAGGTGCCTCCGCCTGCTGCCCGCCGCCCGCCATCAGACTAGGCGGCGGGGGGAGCTGGAAAGCCTCCGCCGGGCGGGCGGGCGGGCGGGCGGGCGGCCCCCTCTCTCGCCCGGCCAAAGTCCATGCGAGACTGCCACGTCCGGCCACACGGGCGAGGCAGAAGGACTGAGCCAGGGGCAGCGGGCAGCGGGAGAGGGAGGGACGGGGGGGGGGCGAGTATCGAAGCGCGTGGCCCCTTCCCCTCATTGAAGCGCCGGAGAGGAGGGGAACGAGGAGCAAGGCGAGGAAGGGGACTCATTCCCACAGCCGCCCCTTGGCTGACGAAGAAGGGGAAGAAGAGCTGGCTTTCCTCACCCATTTAAGGGGACTCAAAGCAGCTGACAAAGCTTCCATTCTTCTCCCCACGACAGAACACCTTGTGAGGTGGGTGGGGCTGCGAGAGTTCAGAAGAAAGCTGTGACTAGCCCAAGGGCTCCCAGAGCAGAATCAAACCTGTCATCCTCACCCTTATACGGGTACTCAAAGCGGCTGGCAAGGCTTTCTGTTCTTCTCCCCACAACAGGCACCCTGTGAGAAGTCAGAAGAGAGCTGTGACCAGCCCAGGGTCACCCAGCTGGCTTTGTGGGGGAAGAAGAGGAAGAGTTGGCTTTTCTATCCCGCTTTCCTCACCCATTTAAGGGGTCTCAAAGCGGCTGACAGAGCTTTCTATTCTTCTACCCACAACAGAACACCCTGTGAGGTAGGTGGGGCTGTGAGAGCTCAGCAGAGAGCCGTGACTGGCCCAAGGTCACCCAGCTGGCTTCGTGGAGGAAGAAGAGTTTGCTTTTCTACCCCACTTTTCTCACCCATTTAAAGGGACACAAAGCAGCTGACAAATCTTCTGTTCTTCTCCCCACAACAGAACACCCTGTGAGGTAGGTGGGGCTGTGAAAGCTCAGCAGAGAGCTGTGGCTAGCCCAAGGTCACCCCCCGGCTTCATGGAGGAGAGCAGAATCAAACCTGGTATTCCCAGATAAAAGTCCGCCTTGCTAGCCACCAGACCAAAGTCGCCGAAGACACAGGGATGAGCAAGCAAGGGGAGAAGAAATTCCCCTCAGGCATCGTCCAAGTGGAAGCCGCTTCCTCCTCCGGCCCAATATAAGAGCCAGATAGGGGCTGCGGAGTATCCTTTCAAGTGATCCCAGCCTCCAGGTGGTCTCTTGCTGGCCTTGTCTGAGCCCTGGAAGCCACGGCAGCTTGCACATGGTTTGAACTTGGTTGGGAGAGTGAAGGACTGGGAATTTCCAGAGAGCTCTCATCTAGACCAGGAAGGTGATGAATACCCCAGAAGGCGGCCATGGCAACTCAATTTGGTGCTCTTGGTCCACTTTGTAGCATCTTGCCAAATGAGATGCAGGGTGTGGCCACAAACCTTCAGATACCTTGGACATCACTTTCCATATTTACATCCCTTGTATAACACAGCTTTGTACAACAGGGTTTTGATCTTAAATAGTTGGTAAAATATTACTTAATTGCTTTATGTAATTCCAGAAAATGTCAATACTATGCTCAAGGTTTGAGGGGTTGTCACCACCACAACAACAATGTGTCCCTTCTGCAGCTGCCCTGACATACATTAGTTGCCTTTTCAGATGGGGTCCTCCTGGAGATCCGGATCTTGAAGAAATCCAGATTTAAGAGCCGGAAGGACCTTCTTTTACAGTACAGGGTCATACACCATGAGTACTTTCACATACCCATCTTCCCCTCATCCATATGCATTTGTACAGGTCCATACAGGATGAAAACGGGTTGCATACGGGATAACTATGGGATGCATAGGGACATGTACAGGATGTGTAACAATGCGTACAGCCACGTACAAATGTCAACATTCGTAAGTGCAAATTTGAATAAAAATTTCGAAGGAATAGATTCAAACTTGCTTAATTCGAATCAAATTTGGTTAAATTCAGATTTGAAAGGTTTGAATTGAATTGAATTTTCAGATATTTGATTCGAATCAAATCCCAAAAATTGCATTCCTGCACACCTCTACTGCACACTATTTAAATTATCAGTCAGAATTGCAGCAAGGCAAAATGCAGGCAGCAGAGAAGAGGTGCTAATTGGATGAAGTGGCTGAGTCCACCTCAAGCAGTTTAGTTAGGTACAAGATTTATAAGAAAGGGTTACAGCAGTGTTTCCCAAACTTTTGACATATGGGTACCCCTTCTATAATTTTCGTAATGCTGAGTAGCCCTCATAAAAAACATATGCTTTAATTAAAATCAAAATATATTTATTTTTTATTTTTTTGGTACATCCACAACGAAGTGCAGTATATTAACGCCGTGTCACGCCTCACAAGACCGTTAGATAACACTGCAATTCTCCGGTGTTTAAACAGCTCCGCGGCTCAACGTCAACTGTTAATGTTCCCACAGTTTAAAAATGGCCGAACCCGAGCTAGTTCCCGCCATAATGAGTTGCGATATGATGTACGATGGCCCCAGTTCCCGTGTAAAAACTGTGATACGTGCCTATTTCTTTCCTTGTTCTGTGGGCGCAGCTAAGCACGGTGCAGTGGATATTCCCACCTGATCCCCACCAAATTCCAGTGCAACGTGTACCCCCACCAAACTCTTCCCGTACCCCTGGGGGTACGCGTACCACACTTTGGGAAACACTGGGCTACAGTATTGCAGAACAGCTGATTTCCTTTTAAACTGAGCAGGGAGATTCTCTTAGCATGTGTAAGGGAAACTGCTAATTCCTTTCCAGAAGGCAATCTACAGTCAGTTAAACTGAGGCCACTGGCAATGCTTCTGAATGGAGCAGCTTGTGTTTGAGTGTCTACCAGTGAATTTAGAGCAACAGACAAGGGGGCAGCAAAAGAGTTTCTCACCACTGGATAGGGAAAAAAAAGTAGATTCAGCTGTGGACCTCCGAAGTCATTCACAGTATGGGCTCAAGAGCAGCCAAGCTACTACTGAGACATCATGCGCCGTGCATGTATTCTCGAGTCCATGAGCCAGAGCCAAGCCTCAGAAGCTTGCACACAAAAACAATTTGTCACCTTACAGCTACACTGTACTCTTAGGAGGCAGCAGGACAGCAGAGTTGTGTAAAAGGTGAGAGTCTGAGACATGGGGCACATGCCCATTATAAGCTTAATTCAGTTTCCTTAAACCAAAATAATAGAACCGGATGCAAACGCAAATTTGCCTGTTCCCATTACTTTCAGCTTAATCGCATTCAATCCAGATTCTGAGGATCGTACGTGGCGTACGTGACTCAAGGGGGGACTCAAGTGGCTACTTTTTAAAAGCCGCTTTTCAGGGCTGCCCTGCCCTCTTTCTCCTGGCATGAACGCGCCACCCATAAGGGACCCCTTCAGGGAGCCTGGCTGGGTGGCTGCCGCTTGCCTGGATGGAAGAAAAACGGCAGCGGACAGCCAGCAATTCTTTCCCCTCCTCTCCTCATTGCTCAGGGCACGCAGCAGCAGTGGCAAGCAGCAGTGGCAACTCAAGCCCCCTTCACAGCCACAGCCTTTAAAACAGAACCTCCAGCTGCTTTCTTTTCTTTTCCCTTTCTAAAGGTCAGAACTTTCTGAATTGCACAAATTTGCAACATTGTTATAAGGTGTGAAGTGGCTAAATCGCTACAGTGTAGCTTTAAGGAGTGGATTTTTATAGTGGCTGTTTTGAGGGGTGGATTTTTTTTCAATGAAATCACTATCTTTGGAAGCAAGCTATTGTGGGAGGGAAACCCTAAACACGGATTCTCATCCCTTAACACCGTACGGTCCCCACAGTAAAAAATGTAAAACGTTTCAAGCGCAGGAACCGGAGTGAGACCTGCTGAAATGAGGATTAACATTTATAACGCTTTGGTGTGATTTAACATGGGGAAAGCGTGTTAAGCCAAACTGACGTGGGGCCTGCCAGGATTGAAAACAGTTTGAAATCGAAATAAGGTTGTAATGGGGATGCAGCCATGGAGGTTCAAGCCAGGGCTTGGAACCAAAGGCAGCAGGAAGAAGGGAGAGGGTCCCTGTCCTCTGTGATTTCAGTTAAAAGGGGAGCTGCAAAGAAGAGCAAAAGTGGTCTTCTTGAAAAGTAGGGCTTCTCCCTTCAGTTTCAGCAAGCAACACCTGAGGCCTTTTCGCACGAGGGGGTGTGGAACACATCTACGACATGCCTGGATGCTGCATTCACTCTTGTGGGCGGCCGGATCCGTTCCAGGCCACCCCAAGCGTCCTGACACACCATAGACATGTTCCAAAAGCAGAGCACTAAAAAGTGCTCTACACGCATTCCGGACAATCTGGAATGCCCCCAGCTGCCACGGAGGGAAAGCATTCGCATGCTCTCCCTCCATGACAGCTGGGCCACTCCCCCGGCCTCCACTGATTGGTTGCCTTGCAGCCAGAGGTGGGGAGGCATGTCGGGTCCCTTCCCTGGGGGTCCTGCCACCTGCATCAGCCTGGATCAGGCCTATGCAAGTGGCAGAACCCCCACCAGCACCCCCAACCCATCCCGGGGTTGCGCGTGTGCATGAACGGTGCTTACCTGCTGCTGCTGGCTCGATTCTGGCTGGAATAGGCCGACAACATTTTGCGCATGTGCGCAGGGCAGCCCCTCATTGGCCGGGCACCCGCCTGGCCTCAACTGGTCCTCTGCGCAGGTGCGGGTGCCCGGTCAATGAGGGGTTGACCTTAGTGCGAAAATGCCTTTGGCCTATTGTGGAAGCAGGGGAGACAGTTTGCTGGATACTTCTGTGATCCAGCAATGGAAGATGGCAACCCTGTCCTCTGCACCAGGGAAGTGAAGAGGGACAGAACCACAGTGCTCTTTTCTTTAGTGAGGGAAGTGATGCTCAACTCTTGTTGAGGGCAAAGAACCACCTCTGTGTTCATCTCAGCTTAATGATGAGGGGGGAATCTGGCCTTTGCTGCCTTTTGGGACTGTGATGGAAAGGGTCAAGCAGGGACTGGCTGAAAATCATATCAAAGTCTGTTTCTACGCCAGCAACGAAGACCCCATTAGAAATGCGATAGGTACTCGATTGGTTTCGGTTTGTTGTGTACTGTCCACACACAAGACCCCTTGAGGACTAGCGATGTGCACAAATGTTATTTTTGCATTTCAATTTGAGTCAAATTGAATGTCAAAACATGCTATTCGATTCGAATGTTTAGAATCCGAATGCAACAAAATCCGATTCGAAGTGAATACATTTGAAAATATTCGTTCGAATGTTAGATTCGAATCTGAAGATATGAATGTCGACAACATTCGTATGTGTTATACGTATCTGTACGCATTTTGTACACATCCCATTTTATCCCGTATGCATCCCATTTTCATCCCGTATTATAAGCGCAAATACATACATATCTGTAGTTTCGAATGTTTCCAATCATTCAAATGAATATTTTGGAACATTTGAAATTCATTTGAATGTTTAAATTCAGATGTGAAGACTTTCTATTCAAATTCGAATGTCCACATTTGATTGAATTTGATCGAATTTTAGAACATTCATGCGCATCCCTATTAAGGACCCCACTCAGGACATGCTGTACCCACGAGTGCCAGTGAAATCCAGATTTAATGGGGTCTTCAGCTGAACACAAGCTTTGTAGCGGCTATGTAGGCAGCTACGAAGCCATGTCTCTTTGCCACACCCACAGTAACTGGATGTGACCCCTGACTGATGGCTAGGCTGGCCAGTTGCACTGTGCCACTGATGGACTTTCCTGCTTGGGCCGAATTGGAGCCTTGGGCTGGGTGCTTTTGGCATCTGTATGGTGGCCCTGTTTAGCACCCGTTACCATCAGGTGCTAAACAGCCTGTGTGCATGGGGACCTTACCTTGCTGTGGAACTTCAAGGACTGGATTCATTGAGGACCGCATCTCAAAGATCTGGATCTTCTAAATCCAGATCACTGGAGGTATGTGTAAAAATAGCCAAAAACTACGAAGTTTGATAAACTTAGGGCAAAAATACAAAACTGATTGTTTGAAAGTAGGCAGCATCCAGTTGCCCTGACTAATATTTGTGGGTTTGGGCTTAGGGGAATGGCTTGAAATAAGAACAGTACCTTCAGAATAAGTTTCATATTGGGCACTGCTGTTGTTCTTAAGAATGAAAAGACTTTCATAGACCAATGTTTTAATTTCACTTGATTGGAAGAATAAGAGAGAGATAGGGCATATATATGGCTTTATTCAAGTTTTTGGGGGTTTTAATATCCCTAGCTAGCTAGTTTATTTTTGTATTCCTGTTTTCAGAACCAAGACATTCTTAGTAGCTAATTGGCTTGTGGGTGGTATGTTTTTAAACATTATTTCTGATTTTTTTTTAAAAAAAAAGATTTGTAGGCCAGATGCTGCATAAAATTCTGAGGTTATTTCCTTTAATTTCTTAACTGTCTTAATTGGATCCCTAGTGCAAATGATTGTGTCATATGCATAATTTTTATATTCATATTCCCAATTACATATGGCATTACTTCTGATTCCTCTCTAATTAGGTTAGATAATGTTTCTAAGGCTAAGTTAAATAATAATGGGGAGTAAAGACATAACTTGTTTCATGTCTCTAAATATTTATTTATTTATTATTTATATTTCTATCCCACCCTATACCCTTAGGTCTCAGGGTGGGTTACAAGTTTGAAAACAACAAATTACAACCAATATATAATTAAAAACAATAGACCTAATTTATTTGATAGCCTGTGGTTGTTACATCATTTTATTGATCAATCATGTATCTTACCTGGGGTAATTCTGTGCTAATGCTTCATGGCTAATATGCCTGTGTAAAATCTTGATTCAAGAATGAAATTGGTCTATATGACCCTAGTTCATCCGATGGCTCCTTAGGGTTTAACATGGTAACAATAACTACTTCTTTCCAGGAGGGGAGTATTTCTCCAGTTATTGATACTTCATTAAAGAATTTGGTCAAATCTGGCACCAAGATTTCTTCAAATAATTTGCAGAATGATGCAGCATACTCATTTGGACTTGATGCTTTTGGATGCTTTACTTTTTACATTTCTGTTTTTAACTTCTCCGGTGTTATAGGTTAATTTCATGTTTTTCTGTGTTTATCAGTAAGTTTAGGTATCACACTATGGTCCAGAATATACATCCAGGAGTGCTCCAGTTTCTACTATGACTTCATCATCTCTGCAAATCAGATTATACCATTATCAGAAAAATAGCCGTGTTAGTCTAATTTGAAAAGTCCAGCCAGGTGGTTAGTAGCACTTAGAGACTAACAGGAGAAGGGTTGGTGACATGAGCTTTCATACACATGTCTACTTCTTCAGATGCTAGGGGGGCCAAATGTGCCCCCTAGCATCTGAAGTAGACGTGGCCATTGGGCCCCCTAGAATCTGAAGTAGTAGACGTGCCTATTGGGCCCTGTAGCATCTGAAATAGTAGACATGCCCATTGGGCCCCCTAGCATCTGAAGAAGTAGACGTGTCCATTAGGCCCCCAAGCATCTGAAGAAGCAGACGTGCCTGTTGGGCCCCCTAGCATCTGAAGAAGTAGACATGTCTACAAAAGCTCATGCCACCAACCCTTCTCCTGTTAGTCTCCAAGTGCTACTAACTACCTTGCTGATATTATACCTGTTAGGGGGTAATGGGGTGTCAGGTACCCCCCCCCCCCCCCCGTTGGTAATAAATCTTCGTCGCAGAGTTGCGTCTCTCCGTGCTGAGGAAAATGCAAGTCTCTGTGTCTCTCTGCTCGCTGGATTGCTGGCTGTCAGCATTCCTTCGGAGCTGTCCATTTCAGCACTTCTCGCCCCTCCTTTCCCTGCCCACAGTTTCCAGCAAACAGAGTTCTCAGTAGAGGCTTTTATTCGTATCGGTTACATGTCAGCTTCTCTCTCCTCTCCAGTCTCGATCAGCTAAGCAAGGGTAACACACAGCCGTGTGTGCCCACCTTTATACAATTCCTTATCAGAGTTGGTGACTCACTTCCCTTGTATTACACAAGTGTTACACAATCTTACTCAATTCTTGCACAATCCCTGTGTTGTAATCCTTACTTCATTCAGCCTTCAGCAATTGGTGATAGTCTGATGACTGTTGTGACACTTAGTTACCTTTTCTGCACACAATCTCTACATTTTCCATATATGGGCTCTTCCAGCCTAACAATACCATTATTCATTTTGATATATCATTTCTCTACCCTTGAATTTTTAGTTGATGAGTCAGGAATTTTGAAGATCTAATTTCCTCAAAATAGAGCATTTGTTCATTTTTAAAAATGAGTCTTGACCCATATAGTAGTATCCAATGCTTTTATCTCATTTTTTCTTATAAATTTTAGAGTGTTATTTGATTGGTACTTACTTTATGCTGTTGTTCAGTTTCATATAGTTCCTTATTTAACTTATCACACTTGTATCCATATAACTGCTTCCAAAGCTATTCTATTTCCTGTGCTCTCACCTGAATTATATCCAAAGTATCTTTTGATTTCCTTTTCCTCTGAATTCCAGTAGTCTTCTTTTGGTTGTAAAGAGGGTGGGAATTATTGTTGCTTCTCACTTAAATAGACATTTAACACTAAATAAGTTGGTGTACGTTTAAAGTGTGCTTTAGGATATCATACTCATTCTTCTTAGATCTGGATTAAAGGAGTGCGGTGGAAAAACACCTCTGGAGTGTCTTTATTCATTCTTTCATATTACGAATTTTAGAAGAATATATAAATGCTACTGTGATAACCTCTCCTCTCAGTGAGCTTTTTAAGAATATCTATCTACCAGTTCTGGTTTGGTTTTTAACTTCCATAGTATTAAAATTACTATGCCTCTAGTTTTTGAAGTATCTGGAACTTCATCAAAAAAAATCTCCCTGGTATAAGATCTGCTTATATACTGTATATATTTTCAGCTTAAGGTATTTATTCTGGTCGGATGACAGTAGACCTACATTATAATTACTGTGGTTTTAATGAGTATTTTTTTCTTTTTATAGTAGTGTTTAATCCCCTTACATTATAAGATACTATTTTGAAAGTTAGCCTTGGATTATGTGTTGACTATACATTTTGCTATTCTTATTGTAGTCTTCTTATACTGTACCACTGGTGTTCATCCTCATATCACAGTTGTCAGTTCTTTTATCAATTACTGACACCTATACTGTGTTGCCTGCTGGGAATCCTAGCCAATATTTAGTTCTTTTTTTATTCCCTCCAATAATCTCTCTCATATATCTTATATATACTCCCCAATATATATATATTAGGGATGTGCACAATTTTTTTTCATTTGCATTTCAGTCGAATCAAATATCAAAATGTTCAATTTGATTCAAATATTTAGAATCCGAATGCAACAAAAACCGATTTGAATCCAACACATTCAAATCTGTTTATTCGAATGTTTAGATTCAAATTTAAAGATACGAATGTCGATAACATTCGTATGTGTTATATGTATCTGTACGGATTTCGTACACATTCATTTTATCCCGTATACATCCCATTTTCGACCTGTATTATAAGCATATGTATCTGCACATTCAAATAATTTGAATAATTCGAACAAATGTTTTCAAAAATTTGAAATTTGTTCGAATGTTTAAATTTGAATGTGAAGACATTCTATTCAAATTTGAATGTCCACATTTGATTGAATTCACATTTCGAATGTTTAGAACATCTGTGCACATCATATATATATATAGAGAGAGAGGGAGAGAGGAGAAAGAGACATTCCTGTACATAATACGTAGAATATTTTCTCTGTGAGTTGGGGCTGTGAGAGCTCAGGAGACAGCTGTAACCTGCCCAAGGTCACCCAGCTGGCTTCATGGAGGAGGGCGGAATCAAACCCTGTATTCCCAAATAAGAGTCTAGACCAGACTGACTCAAGTTGTTGTGCAAAAACATCTGGTGGACAGTTGACCATGATTGTGTCAATGTAATTCTGATTGCCTCTATTTTTGATGACTTTTCATCTTCTATTATTCAGCCCACTGCATCCTGACTTTACTGAACTCCGTTGCCCATCTAGAATAAGATACATCACCAGTATCTGAGGATCTGGCACTGATATTCCTTTGAATTCATTTCAAAACAAGATTTTGATTTTCAGCAGTTGTTTTGTCTTTTTTTGTAGAGCACTTGAACAATCCTGAGGATTTTGCTTGTTAAAATGGTTTATTTTGAAATAGCTTAAATATCTAATCAGAGTTCTACAAGCAAAGATAAAAAAATGCAATGTACTTTTTCCAATGCATTATAAATAGTGCTTATAAAAATTATTATTATTATATTGCATGTTACAAAGAGGATATTTTTAGATGTTCAATAAACTCATGTTATGTAATCATGGAAGTTAGTTGCACTTTCCAGTACCATAATAGTTTATGATCTCATACCATATAGATGGACAAATAGATACAGTATCTTCTTTACATTTGTCAGATGATCTCAGTTTTTGTATTACTTTGTATCCAGCGCAAACAACATAGACTATGTTTTGTAGAAAGAATTTGCCTTAAATGCTCTAATTGACTATTTACTCACAGTATTTAAATAATCTAGCAGTCATTGATACAGATGTTAATAATGTCAAACCTCCTAATTTGGGGGCATACTCATGAAATTAAGATATCCTTTATCCATCAAATATTTGTATTTTCTCATATTTTCACAGTGGGGAAGATCTTACAGTGTACTTCTCATGAGTCTGATGAAGGAAAGCAGGATTTTCCCTGTAATTGATTCTTTGCCTGAATGATTAAGTGTCTGGAACACCTCCCTTACGAAACCAGGCTGCAACGTCTAGGCCTCTTCAGTCTGGGGACCTGATTGAAGTATATAAAATCATGCATGGTATAGAAAAGGTGGAGGGAGAAAATTTCTTTTCTCTATCACACAATACTAGAACCAGGGAGCACTCTATGAAGCTGATAGGTAGGAGAGTCAGGTCTGATAGGGGAAAGTATTTCTTCACCCAGAGGGTCATCAGCTTATGTAATTTGCTGCCGGAAGTGGTGGTCTACCAGTCTAGATGGCTTTAATGAAGGGTTAGACAAATTTATGGATGACAGTTGTATCAATGGCTACTAGAATGAATGCCTAGGTACATCTTTCAGGCTGGGGGGTGCGGAAGCAGGACGCTTCTAAGCCCATTTGCTGGGATTCGAGAGTAGGAGGTCCGTCATTGTCTCTGCTTGAGATGCCCATGAGCATTTAATGGGCCACCATGTGCGATGGGATGCTGGACTAGATGGGCTGTGGCCTGATCCAGCAGGGCTTCTTTTATGTTCTCTCTGCTACTTCTTTTTTCTCCTCCAATTTCTGTGCTCTCCTCAGACTGCTTCCATCTCCAATCTCAGTTAATAGTTTATGTATTTCAGAAGAATTTAACAACTGAACAGCAACCATAAATATTTTAGAATACTATGCCTTTGCACTATAATAAGCATGCTAAATATATAATCAAGAAATGTAAGGGAATCTGTTAGATTTTTCAGAAACATGCAATTCTGTGTTCACTGAAACTAGTTTAAATGAAATGAACTCCTAATTTTAAGGTTCTTTATATGAGTGTTTAGAATTGTTGTATTCTTATAAGTTATTCTGTACAATTAATTGCAATTGTTTTGTAACTGGTTATAAAATAAAATTGAAAAAATATTCTGAATCAATTAATTTATCTTTTGAAAACTACAAGTAGCCCCTAACAATGGCAAACTATTTACTAATTTACGTATGGTTTAGGTAAATCTTCATTTATTTGAAGTAGGAAAGGATCACTTGGAGCAGTATTTTTTTTCCTCATGAGGCTAAGAGTTAGGAAACCAAAGCATATAGCTTCAATCTCGATTTGTGCATGAACTGCGGACTCTGATCCCTGCTTTCCCCCTCTCACAATAAGCCAATCATCACTAAATGTCAAATGTGAAAGAAGAAAAATATGGAGCTGAATATTGCCAGCTTTGAAAAGCACCTGACCAATATATATTTTTAACAGCCTCTGGATTTTTCTCCTGTCTTTCCCAAATGGCTGTCTACCCTCTTTAACGATCTGTAATTAATATTACACATTCTTCAACTGAATTGCACAAATTTATTTATGAGGTAGATCATTAAGGGAGCAAATGACATTTTAAAAGCAGCTTTGTTTGGTTACTCTTACTTTCCCATATCCTCTATTCTTTTCCACTTATGGTTGTTACAGTGTCCAGATAGCAAAAGATTAGTCATTCTTCAAATTCTCTTACATGTTACTTCCATGCTGGGCCTGTTCACACATGTATCTCAGGACAGAGGTCTGTTGTCCACATGTTAATGCAGTCTCTGGCAGGACCCACTTTGGTCTAGTGGTTAGGGAGCTGGGAATGCCAGGTTCAATTCTGCCCTCCCCCATGAAGCCAGCTGGGTGACCTTGGGCTAGTCACAGCTGTCTTCTGAGCTCTCACAGCCCCACCTACCTCACAGGGTGTCTGTTGTGGGGAGAAGAACAAAAGCTTTCTCAGCCACTTTGAGTCCCCTTTAATGGGTGAGAACAGCGGGGTAGAAAAGCCAACTCCTCCTCTTCTCCTGCTGCTGTAGCCTGCTCTAGTGTATGGAAAGCATGCCCCTATTCCAGGATATATTCCAGAATAAAGCCAAGTGTGAACAGGTCCACTATCTTCTAAAGCTTGAAAAATGCTCAAATTCAATAAGGCTAAGTGATGTGGATCTGACTTGGGATGTGCACGAATACTGAACACATTCAAAATTCAATCGAATCGACCGAATTTTGACATTTGAATTCGAATCAGATGTCCTTAAATTCAAAGTCATAAAGTTTTGATCCAAATTTTGAATTTTGGACCTATTCGTTCAAATTATTCGGACATTCACATGTGTACAGGTTCATACAAAGATGTGTACTTGCAGATCTGCATCTTTCCTGCATCTGTATGCTTTTGTACAGATTCGTACAGGATGAAAACAGATTGCATACGGGATAACTGTGGTGTACGGAGGCGCATGGACGCGTACGGGCATCTAGAAATGTTGTTGGCAATTGTCAGAGCAAATTCAAATGAAAAATTTGAGCGAATAGATCCGAATTCACTCAATTCAAATTTTACAGATTTGAATTGAATTGAATTTTTGAGTATTCAGTTCGAATAGAATCCTGAAAATTGCATTTGTGAGCGTCAGACATGCACATCTATTGTCAGAACTGGGCATAAACCACATTATTTAAAAACAGTAAATCCATGTTTCAAACTACATATTATAATTAAAATGGTTGGCTTTTGCTTTTGATCTTCCCATGTGTGTTGATATGTGCTATACTGGATTGCTACCTCCCATCTATCTCATTTTCCCTTCACTAATCAGCTTTGCCTTTCCATGCTTTCGTACGTATATCTGGTACAAACTAATATGTATTCCTCACGAGTGAATATATATCCGATACCTATCCGATATATATATTCTGTGACATATCCACTCTGAAAGCGTCAAATCCGAACTGAATCCACTTCTGATCCACTCTTGATCCATGTTGAACACAATCTAGATCTGTTGTAGATGTGAGTGGCGCAGCCGCTTTCCCATCTCCCCAGTTTAAGGAATGTTCAAAGTATTTGTACAAATGTCCGGAACATTCGTATTCGTATGAATGTTAATGTATGAATGTTGTAACATTCGATTCGTGTATGAATGTCCAAATTTGAAGAATTCATATGAATAACAAAGTTTATGCATATTCCTGCACATCTCTAGGCAGGAAACCTCACACATCTGTCAGCCTGGGTCCTGACATCTCCTTCCCCATTAGTACAGAGATCTATTATCCACACCTTTCTATCCCAACAAAGCCCTGCTCTGTAACTTTCCCTAGCCAGATCCTGTATGCTACGTTTCAGACACCCCTTCCAGCTCATTTATTTTTTTCAGAACGGAAGGCTATAATGAGAAGAAGAAGAAGAAGAAGAGTTGGCTTTTCTACCCCACTTTTCTTACCCATTTAAGGGGACTCAAAGTGGTCTAGTGGTTAAGGACTCTTATCTGGGAATACCAGGTTCGATTCTGTCTCCCCCATGAAGCCAGCTGGGTGACCTTGGGCTAGTCACAGCTCTCTTCTTCTGACAAACCTTTTCTATTCTTCTCCCCACAGTAGACACCCTGTGGGGTAGGTGGGGGTGTGAGAGCTCAGAAGAGAGCTATGACTAGTCCAAGGTCACCCAGCTGGTTCCGTGGGGGTGGGGGGAATCGAACCCAGTATTCCCAGATAAGAGTCCGGCTCCCTAACCGCTAGACCAAACTGACTCACACAATGAGGGTAAGAACACAGCAAAAAAAATTGTTGCACCATAGTAGAACATGGAATGTTGACAAAAAGAAGTGAGATGGGATGGCCCATATTTGACTGGCGATACCAAATGTAAGTTTAGTTTTATGAATGCAGTGCCTCCCGTAGAACCCCCACAAAGCACATTCAAGGGATGAATCCGGTATTGTTAACAGGGAGAGCTGGCCCACAAGGGTGCTTTGGACAGGGTCTTTCCACCAGCTTAGTAACTCAGATCTTTTCTACACTATGGTGCAGGGCCTAGTCGTCTTTGGGGGCTTTCTCTTCCAAACTCTGAGGCAGACCAGAGAACTCATGGCCACTGCCAGCACCCAGTAGTGTAGTCTGACCTAGGCAACCAAAATGGCCACCTCTGACGGCTAAGCTGGAGTAGGTAAGTTAGGTATAGCAAATTAGCTGAGAATGTAAGCCTGCAAGAGGCGGAGCTTACAGGCTCTAAGAAAGGAGGGGGTGAGCAAGCTCCAGCGGCTTGGCCAATGAGAGACTGACAACAGTGGGGGAGAAAGTTTAAATAGAGGGGGCAGAAGTGACAGTTTTGTTCGTAATCAACTAAAGGGGGCTGAGTGGGTAATGGCCAGGTCCCTAGACAAGCCCTTAAAGAGTGAAATAAGGGTGGGATCCTGAAAGGAAACAGAGACACTGAATGAGGGGTTTTAACCTTGAAGAGGAAAGTTCATAAGTTGAAACTTCTTTCCTGTCTTAAAGTGTGTCAATAAAAGCAGTTCTTATGTTCAAGTTGAACGAGGGCCTCAGAGTGTGGTTGCCTTGGTAATGGGGCTGGATCTAAAGTATCTGAGTTCAACAGGAAGAGAGTGTAGTCTATGTTAACAGCTGAAGACAGAAAAGTAGCCTTCTTAATTTGTTAGCTAGAAGGTTGGCAATAAATAAATAAATAAATAAATAAATAAATAAATAAATAAATAAATAAATAAATAAATAAATAAATAAATAAATAAATAAATAAATAAATAAATAAAACCCAAACAGGCTGACAAAGCTGGGGAAGAGAGATTTATTGCCTCAGGAAGAGGCGTAGCACCACCTAGGTCAGGATACAGGATACAGGTAGAGCTGTTTCAATAGGTCAACTGGTGGCCTAGGGAAGCATGTGGAAGGGTATAGGCCTCCATGGGTCAGTTTAGTAAGAGTACCCGTATTGATGGCACAATAAATTGCACTACCTAAATGTGTCCCCCTACAGCTTTGAGTCTAGGGACTTTGGTTCCTGGCTGTTGGAGCCAACACAGCAGGGCAGGGCAACATGGAGTATGTGCTGGAATGGGCTGCCCAAATGCAGGTGGCCTTGTCCTTGGACAGATGGATCATTCTACCCCACCCACCCACCCATAAGTTTGGAAATGGCCTCAGAGTAATTTCTTCCTCTTGCGTCTTTCAGTTCAGAGTTGGCTCATGTGGACATGGCTCTTCGTGTTCAGATCATCATTTCTCCAGGGGGGTTTGTACAGAATTGCAACCTGTCAGCTCCATCAGTTTTGACTTCTTTGCATTCCTTTCCTCTGGTCCCTGAGGGGCACCACCTAATAATGTCTACTAACCAGCTTTTGACCAGAGAAACAGGGATCTCTCGGTCAGCTCTGATTTATTTCATCCATAACATTTTAATTCGTCTGGGATTGTTGTACTTAGATAGGGCCTCGTCCACATCTCCTGCTGCATCTTGACTCAACACTAAGCATTTCTCTTTGGATATATACAAATATTAATACAGATAAAAATCTAATGGCCACTAGTTTTTCTAGTTCTAAAGGCAGACAGTGCGAGCACTTTTTATCCCCCCCAAAGCAAAGAGATTTGTTTTAGAGTAAACCTGCCCAGGTTCATGATAATATTTGCTCTTCTGAGCAAGTTTCACGGATATAATCATAATCTGAGACCTTTAGTACAAGTGAATATTATACTGTTTCATCATTTTATGGTGGCCTTTATTCGTATCTTACATAAGCAGCTTTAAACAGCTGCCCTGAACAAATAGCTGTAGGGAAATGTTTTAAATAAATTAATAAATAAAGCACACATTTTAATGAGTTGGTGAGAACTTATTATCTTAAATGCTGAAGCAGTCTATAAACTAGGGTAAATGCTCTGCCATTCTTTAAAAACATGCCCCCCAGGAAACTTTAATTGCATCCAATCTGAGTTTTATGTAACCTAAAAGCTCGCATATTGCATTGTGAACTTTCGTCCTGATAAAGAAATGACTTTGCAGTCTTTTTATTCACACCATCCGTTGCTCAGATCTGCAGTCTTGCCTCCTTCTATTTTTAATATTATTTTTATATACAGACCACCAGTGCCCCACTCATTTCAACTGTGATTCTTAAAAATGGCAAGAGTGGATCTTTAAATAATGCAGTGAAGCACTAAAGAAGAAGAAGAAGAAGAAGGAGAAGAAGGAGAAGAAGAAGAAGAAGAAGAGTTGGCTTTTCTGCCCCATTTTTTTCTCACCCATTTAAGGAGACTCTAAGCAGATGAGAAAGGTTTATGTTCTTCTCCCCACAACAGAACACCCTGTGAGGTGGGGGAGCTATGAGAGCTCAGAAGAGAGCTGTGACTAGCCCGAGGTCACTCAGCTGGCTTCATGGAGGAAGAAGAAGAGTTGGTTTTTCTACCCTGCTTTTCTCAACCGTATAAGGGGACTCCAAGCGGCTGACAAACCTTCCGCTGTTCTACCCACAACAGACACCCTGTGAGGTAGGTGGGGCTGTGAGAGCTCAGAAGAGAGCCGTGACTAGCCCAAGGTCACCCAGCCGGCTTTGTGGAGGAGTGCAGAATCAAGCCATGTATTCCCAGATACGAGTCTGGGGTCTTTCTGCACTTGGCCTTCTTCTGGAATATATCCCAGAATAGGGCCCTGCTATCCACATGCTAGTGTAGACTCTGAAAGGCCCCAGGCGAGCCCTGCCATAGTCTGCATTAGCTTGTGGCCAGCAGACCACTATTCCGAGATACATTTCAGAATAAGGCCAAATGCAGAAAGGGCCCTGCTCCTTAACCACTAGACCATACTGGCTAACTTCAAGGGACACAGGATCCCTGAGTAAGGAAGCAATGTGCTTCTCAGGAGGCCTTTGGAGTGGGCAAGCCAGTGCCAGCATGATCAAAAGCTTCAGCCCTGCCTGCCCATATTGGTTGCCAGTGTGTACTGCTGCAGGAACCGATGAGGATAGGTAGATGGTACTGAGCATTCCAATCCAGCCCAGAACCCCAGTCCTTATGTTACAGCTGGTTGGCTGGTGGTCACTGTGAATCTTTTTAAGGAGGAAAGGGAGTGTGTTTGCAAAAGGCAAAACAGAATCAGATTGCTAAAAACAAAACATACAGATGTGCTTGCACAGCACATGAATGTTTGCACATGGAACAAGCTAGAATCTGGGGGGAGCAGCGTGGTCTGTGTCAATGTGGTTAGGAAAAGAGTATATGGCCACACCACACCACCTCACCACACTGCCTCCCTTCCACCCATTTATTAAGCTGGCTGAAAGTGGGAGCAGATAAAGAGAAGCACAAAACGCTGATTTCTATTCTTCCCTCCCTCCCCCTTCTAAGTTTGAAAACTACTGTGTTATTTATGGCAGAAAGAACACAGTAAATCAGTCTTTGGCCATTAATAAAACACGGTCTAATGGTTAGGAGACTGGACTCTTATCTGGGAAGACCGGGTTAGATTCTGCACTCTCCCATGAAGCCAGCTGGGTGACTTTGGGCTAGTCACAGCTCACTTCTGAGCTCTCACAGCCCCACCTACCACACAGGGTGTCTGTTGTGGGGAGAACAGAAGGTTTGTCAACCACTTTGAGTCACCTTAAATGGGCAGGAAAAGCTGGGTGGAAAAGCCAGCTCTTCTTATCTGGTAGTCTCCCAGAAATGACAGGTTCAGCCAGGGGACAGTGACTTACTGCATCCAGTCACTTCCACTCTCATCTGCTGGTGTATGGAGGGGCTGTGAGAGCTGTTGTTCCATTGATGGATCCATTGTGCCTGTATTCTGTCCTCCAAGACAATAGGTATCTCCATTTACCTCCCTGGATTGTGCTCTGAATGCTGCTGCTGCTGCTACAGAACCTCTGCCCATAGCCCTTCTCCTGTACCTTCAAGCCAAGGAAAGCTCCCCCTGGTGCCATGAGACATGTGCAATATAAGCAGCATACTTGGAAAGAGAAGACCCTAACAGAGATGGAGGGGGAAGACCTCCCAGGGCTGCTCAGGCTTACTCTTGGCTTCAGTTAACATAATTAAAAAAACCAGGCTCCACAACTGTATTGGGCAACTCATGTACAGACTGGCCTAGTGATCAGGGAGCTGGACTCTTATCTGGGAATACTGGGTTTCCACACTCCCCCACGAAGCCAGCTGGGTGACCTTGGGCTAGTCACAGCTCTCTTCTGAGCTCTCACAGTCTCACCCACCTCACAGTGTATTCTGTTGTGGGGAGAAGAATAGAAAGCTTTGTCCACTTAAATGGGTAAGAAAAGTGGGGTAGAAAAGTCAACTCTTCGTCTTCCTGATTCCTCACTCCTTCATGAAGTCAGCTGGGTGACCCTGGGTTAGTCACAGCTCTCTCCTGAGGTCTCACAGCCCAACCCACCTCACAGGGTGTTCCGTTGTGGGGAGCAGGACAGAAGGTTGGTCAGCTGCTTTGAGTCCCCTTAAAGCCAACTCTTCTTCTTCTTCTTCTTCTTCTTCTTCTTCTTCTTCTTCTTCTTCTTCTTCTTCTTCTTGCCCTCCATGGTAGGTGAGACTATCCTATCCCAGTCTGTTTCAATTGGCAGCGACTCAGAAGGATCTCACACACCATCTCTTTCCCACCTCTGCAATGTCTTCAGTTCGAGATGTAAGTGATCGATATGCTCCCAAAATATTGGAGGACCACCATCCTCTTCATCCATTACAAATTGGCAGGCTGGTTGAGACTGATAAGAGTCCAGGGGTCTGCTCACACTTGGCTTTATTCAGGAATATATCCTGGAATAGGGGCCTGTTGTCCACATGCTAGCGAAGGCTACAGCACGCCCCAAGTCAGGCCTGCTAGGGCCTGGATTAGCATCTGGACAACAGACCCCTATCCTGAGATATATTCCAGAAGATGGCCAAGTGCAAACAGGCCCCAACAGTTTATCATCCCAGTACTAGGAATGCAAAAGTTGTGCTTTATTGATGAGCAGTGACATCTACTTATAGCTGATGCCTCTCCAGCTACTAGATCGCAGAATAAAATGTAATGGAACCATTTGGTGGAGTAAGAAATGTCAAGTTCCTTTTTACAGAACATAAAGTGAGGGGAAATGAAAACATGTCCTGCAGCCGCTGGCTACTGTTGTCTATTTTTATTTTCCTCCCTTTACATAACGCTCACTCATTTGTGTATGAATTTTGTTCATTATCATCTTGCATTTTTCACTGAGCATCTTATGATTCTGGGGACCAACAGACCAACCAACCACCATTGGAGCATCCAACCAGCTTACCAAATGAAACAAATGAATCTCAGAAACTTTGCGCAGCTATCCTTACCCTCTGCTGCCACAGCGACTGGCGTTCATTTCATCTTCTTCCAAATTTTTTGGGAGCTCACCCTAACTCTAGGGCTCTAATTGCTGAAGTAACTATCAAGCATAAGTAATGCGTCTTATGCGTAAGAAAAACAATGCAGCGAGAACAATAAATAACTGAAGATTTGGCGTAACATGATCCTAAATAAACGTCCTCAGTAGTGTAGTTTGTTGTTTTGAGTTTCATCTTGCTCTCAGGGAAGTGGACATAGGATAGCTGTGACAAGAGATAATGCTCCAAAGTCCATTCATGATGCCTATTTATGGTATGATCAGAAACTGTATTAGCGCTGCGCATTGTAACTGAGATCATGCTTGTGTGCTTCTGTTTGTGAGGGAATTAGGAAAGGGGCCATGTGCTGGACTGGGCAAAGCAGCAAAGCATTAATGAAAGGAAAACTAGAACATTCGATATTGGGTCAAGGATCTCAGCTACATTCTCACAATGAGCGATTGCAGCAACTAGAGTGCTCAATGAAGAAGAAGAAGAAGAAGAAGAAGAAGAAGAAGAAGAAGAATTGGCTTTTCTACCCTGCCTTTCTGCATGAATCAAATCTGGCAATATTCAGCTTTGGCCAAATTCGCCCCCCACTCTTTCCTTCCCACCCCACCCCACCCCCCGCCTGCCATCGCTGCCATTGCATGCTTTTCTCTTGGCCTGCATGTGCAGCTCCCACTGCATTGTGTGATCCCCAGATGGGGAGCTCTGTGTGCAAAGCCGGAAGTGCTTTGTTGGCCTCTGAAGACCACTGAAACAGGCCTGGAGACATCACCACGGACTCCCATTCCATTCTGGCATTCTCCCTTGCCTTAGGGAGGCCACGGTGGTGATTCTGGGCCCATCTAATCTAGCGGCCTTTTCATATTGGCCAACCAATTGCACAGGGAAGCCACCAGCAATTTCCCAGCAGATGGATTTCATACTATTATCAGAGGTGGTCACTGTGGCCCTTGGGGCTAATAGCTATTGATAGCCATGAATTGGTCTAAAGCTTTTTTCAAAACCATCCAAACTGGTAGCCAACACCACATCTCACGAGAATGAAGTCCAAAGTTTAACTATGAGTCGTACTCCTTTTAGCTGTCCTGATTTGTGCTGGGTTCAGCATCACAGAGAGACTTCTGGTTTTCCCTATCTACATTGTCCAGACTATGGATAATTTTGAGCATCTCCATCATGGGTATAATACTCAGGCCCTTTCGGCACAAGGCCTAGTGGCATGTACGAATGCAATTTTCAGGATTCCATTCTATTTGAACCAAATACTTGAAAATTCAATTCAATTTGAATCTGTTAAATTCGAATTTAACAAGATTCTATTCGTTTTTGCCAAATTCAAATCTATTTGTTTGAATTTTTGATTCAAATCTGCACATACGAACGTCAACAACATCCGTAGATGCCCGTACAAATCTGTATGCATCCTGTAGTTATCCTGTATGCAATGTGTACAGACGTGGGAAAGGTGTGGATCTTCAAGTACGCATTGTGTACAAACTGGTACACATACAAATGTCCAGATAATTCGAACGAATAGATACAAAATTTAAAATTTGATTCAAATGGTTACATTTGAATTTTGGGAGATTCTATTCAAGTTAGAATGTCAACATTTGGCACATTTGATAGGATTTCGAATGCCTATGAATATTCATGCACGTTCCTAAAAAGGTGTAATTCCAGATTATATCCTAGAATAGGGACCTGCTGTCTGCATGTTAGTGTAGCCACTGCCTTCACCACCATGCAGGAGATCTTAAGCAATAAGGCCCCATGCAGAAAGGACCTCCGACTATCAAGTGGGAGAGTGGAATTTAATCCACCATATCATCTGGAGGTGGCTGCATTTCATTATTATGAGAGTTCCCTGTGTACGGAGACAAAAGGGCAGCGAGCACAGAGCGTACTCTGAGGAATCCCAGACTAAGCAAAAAAGAATTATTTTTGCTTTATAGCAGCTTCCCCATCAATCATTAACTCTTCACAAAGAATTACAGATAAATCAAGACTTTGAAGGTGATGGTAAAAGAGAAAAGGCCCAGGTCATTTCCTAACTTGTCTTAAGTGTCCTATGCGAGCCATCCAAGGTAGGGTTGTGCGCAAATGTTTTTTTGACGTTTTATTCAAATCGAATTGAATATCCAAAAATCCGATTTGCTCCAAATCTGTTAAACCCCTTCGGAGCCTTTGCTAATCTCCAAAGGTAACTTCAGAATGACTTTGGAGTTTTGATTTTGGGGCACCCCCCCGTGAGTGCCCCCTCTCCTGAGCCTCATCTAGACCTCATTGCTCAATTGCCGTGGAAACAAGCTCCCTATAATCCGGGTTTTATGGCCGAAGACCCCATTGTAGACCCCTTTAATGGAGTCCACACGAAATCCAGATTATAGGTCCTGAAGGACCCATACGATCCAGATTTCTCTAGCTGTGGTGGAAACAGATGTGTCCCTACTGGGGTCTGTAGTGGAAATGGGGTCATCCGGCTCTCAGCCAAACGGGTCCTAAATGGATGCTAAAATGGGTACTTACTGCCAGTGAAAAAACACCCATGGTCACAGAGACAATGCAGGGAAAGACCTATCTAATATGCAGCAGATGTTCCAGCAGGATGAGTAAATGAAATTCAAAGTCCTCATTGCCAGCAGTGCTGTGAAGCTGGAGAGAGTGAAAAGTGACGCTCTTGATGTTTGTTTTTCAACTCTGACATTTGGCTTACTTGCAGGCTTGCGGTCTCTGCCTTTCTCCCTCTTTTGCTGATCATCACAACCACGTCCTCCTCCACCTGCTAATTAATAGAGATAGGCCATATCTCCCAGGCTCACATGTGATTTAGCTCAGAAAACAAGCCAGGCTACTCCTCCTCCGCCAGTCAGAGACACACATGGAAACCTCTCAAGCTATGTTTTGGGACTGTGTAGTCCTGAGGTGTCAAGTGGAAGAAGAAGAACTGGCTTTTCTACCCTGCTTTTCTCACCAAGGGCACTCAAAACGGCTGACAAAGCTTCTGTTCTTCTCCCCACAACAGACACCCTGTGAGGTAGGTGGGGCTGTGAAAGCTCAAAAGAGTGCTGTGACTACCCCAAGGTCACCCAGCTGGCTTCATGGGGGAGGGCAGAATCGAACCCGCTATTCCCATCTTGCACTCACAGGGTGCAAGATGGAGTATCCATGGCCGATCTTTACAGAGGCCGGTCAGCACCTGAAAGTCCTCTCAAGATAAGCCATGGGGAAAGATTGTGAAGCTGCCCATGAGGAACTGAATTCTGGCCACCAAAGTCCCTTTTAGCTCACAGTGTTTCTGTCATGCTCAGATGCAGTTCTCTTTAAAGGAACAGCCATTCTGTTTCATGTTCCACATGCAAATTTGACTCAAACGAATTTCCTCTGTCGTTTTTCTGGGATGTTCTTCTTGCAACCGTCACTGGCTCTTTCTGCACTGGGCCTTATTTGCCTCATATCAAGAGGCCGGAGTAACACATGTAGGACACCCTGGGATGGAACATTCACTCCGCTGGGCTAGCGGTTCTGTTCGGAACTACCCCAGCCCGTCCCAGGGTGCCCACTTGTGTTCTGGGTGAACAGCACGAAATTGTGCCCTACACCTGGCCCAGGGCGTTCATGGTCGTCCCTGGCCATCCTGCAGGTGTTCTGGAGGAAGTACATTTGCATGCTCCCTCCCTGACAGCTCCGGGGTCCCCCTCCGGCTGCCCCAACTGGGCAGGCCGGTTGCGTACTTTCCCTGGGTTCCTGTGGGTTCTAGGGAACTGAATCGGATCCCCTAGGGCCTGCAGGAACACACACACACCCGGGCACCCCCCCCCGGGCACATGCCTACATGGGGGAGCGCACGAGAGAGAGGCACTTACCTTGTGTTCGCCAGGTTCTGAAGTGGTGAGTGTGGCCAGCGGCTCTGTGCACCTGTGCCACTCTGATTGGCTAGCTCTGATAGGCTAGCAGTAGCTAGCCAATTAGAGCAGCTGGCACACACAGGTGTACGGCGGTGCCGGCCCAGCCACTTCGGAACCCGGTGAGCATGAGGTAAGTGCCTCATGCGCATGTGTCCCCATGTAGGCGCATGCCTGGGGGGGGTTTCCTGTGGGCCCTAGGGGACCCAATCCAGTCCCCTAGAAACTGCAGGAACCCAGGTCTGCCCACTCCTGGGTCGAATTCAACCCAATGGGGGAGGCAGGCCGAGGAGTTGCATCCCGTCCTCGTGCTAGCCTTTTCGGGCTAGGCCATGCGGGGACGGATTCCCCTTTCACACGCAGGCAGGCAGGAACGTGTTCCCACGTGTTCCTTACCTGCCTAATTGTGAATGAGGAAAACATGCCTGAGCGGCCTAGCCTTACTGCACTACAGCCATTCGGATTAGGGACTATGTGAGGTCCTGATCTAGAATAAGACCCAGTGCAGGAATAAGACCTCAGTGCTGCAGGGGTAACTTTTCTGGCAATATGTAAGTTGCCATCTTTGTGCACTATAGCTTAGAATAAGTCCCCATTCTATGTGCAGTATATCCTAGAATAGGTTGCCATCTGTATGCTTCAGCCCACCCCAATCCAGAATAAGGCCCGGGGCAGAAGGGGCCATTATGTCTTTTCTGGCAATATGCAAATTGCCATTCTCCATACCGTAAAATATCCTTCACTCATGACTTAATTGTGAATGAGGCCACTTAGGCCACATCCCGACAAGGCCAATAATCCATTCAGAGTCTGTTTTAAGTGCCCTCTGTACTGACAGTAATTTGTGTTTCTCTACCTTTTGTGGACCAGAAGGCCAAAACCTGAGCTAAGGAGCATTTATATTTATTTATTTTGATCTGTATTTAGTTTCTATCCTGCCCTATAACAGCATTTAAAAACAGACACGTTAAAATAGAACCACATATATAAAACATTATGGGTGTGTCCCCATGGCTATTTCAATCAGAATTCGGTTCGAATTCGGGAAGGAGCAATCCCCATAGCTACTGTAATTAATCCTAATCGAATCCGAATTCGGCACCTAGCATCCCCATGCCATTCCCTATTCCCGGACTGTATGAGGACTATCCTGCCTAAATCAGGAGAAAAATAACTCCTGATGAAAACTGGATTCCATCCCCTTTTTGGAGCCGAGTCTGCTTTATTTTCCCCCCATGGGGATGATACCAAGCTATTTGGTGTGGAGGTCTAGTGGTTAGGGAGTTCGACACTTATCTGGGAAGATCGGGTTTGATTCTGCCCTCCTCCATGAAGCCAGCTGGGTGACCTTGGGCTAGTCACAGCTCTCTGCTGAGCTTTCACAGCCCCACCTACCTCACAGGGTGTCTGTTGTGGGAAGAAGAATACAAAGCTTTGTCAGCCGCTTTGAGTCCCTTTAAATGGGTGAGAAAAGCGGGGTAGAAAAGCCTCCTCCTCCTCCTCCTCCTCCTCCTCTATACTGATAGGGGTATGGGGAAACTTGTTAGTTCAGCTTGTTTAAACACTTACTGCAAATCCACAGACTTTGTTCTATTATCAACAATAAATGGTGGAACACGCTATAGACCAACTGTTGCCTTGTTGCAGACTTCCTTGGGGTCTGGGTACCGACTCTCACATTGCTGTTTACTAGACAGGTTGAGATATCAAATACTTGTGCATACTCTCCAGATGTTAAAGCTGAAGCAATGTCAGGAAACTAACACTGAATTAGTTTGGATTCTGGAAGCAGCAGTTTGGAGTTTTTGAAGTTAAGGATGGCAAAGTATTAAAAACACGTACGCTCAGTACCTTGGAGCAAAACCTCCTGGGCCCTGTCCCCATGCAATTGAAAGTCTGCTGGAACTCTTCTTTTGCCTCTGAGCGGCCCCATTCTAGGCTTTACAAGGCGCTTAGGTAGCTTAGGAAAGTGAGACACCCGCGATAAAATACGTGCACTTTAAAGAAGAGTTCCAGCGCTCTTTCGGCGATTCGCAGGTTTTGCTCACTATATCTGCCTTGAGGACGCTCCGTGGCAAAAGGGGCGGGGATTGCTTGCCTGCACACACAGCCAAAAAGCATTCACACATCTGAGAAATGCAGCAGGTTCGCTTCCTTTCCTTTGTGAAAAGAGCCAGAATTGCTCAGAATTGCAACATTGTTATCAAGTGATCTGTGAAAGCCTTAAAAGAGAATGAGTGAAGGATCGCGCTGCCGATGGCTGCAGCCGCTGACTTTCCTGGGGCAGAAAGCCTTTTCTAACAGAGAACTGAGTGAAAGTAAGTGCTGAAAGTGAATGAATGAGCGATCATCTGCCTTTGCTAGGGGCGGGAAGCCGTTTCAGGAGACGGAGATCTGGCTATTTTTCCTTTTAACAAGAGAGGGGGCGGGGGGGAAAGATGCCCGGAAAGAGAAGACGGCTACCATGGGGATGGAAAGTTCGTTTAGATCGCGGCTACCATGGGGACGCTTATTCCGGAAGTGGAGGGGACTTTTAAAGTCAGCTATAACAGAGTGATGGCAGAGGAAGCCGAGAGGGGCTAATAAGTCTTTTGGGGACAGTGCCCTGGTCTCCCAAGCATGGAGGAAGAGATGACATTGTAAAAGTTTCCAAGTCTTTTTGCTGCACTCGAAGGAGTAGAAATGTTGTTTTCCAAGAAGAAATGCAGTTGTTCAGCTATTAAATTTCCTTCAAGGTATTCCAAGTTTTCCTTTGAGGCTTTTTAAGAAAGCAATTAACTCCCATCTTCTTAAAGGAGTTTGGATGAAATCTGTCTTGGCCACAGAAGAGCGTGATCATTCCAGGCATTCTCGGAGGAGATTAGTTTTCTAAATTCAGTCCGGCTTAAGTTGTGTGTTTGAAGATAAAGCGGGCAGGAGAGCCCAGGCTTGTTGAATTGGCTTCTTTGCAACCTTCAATACCATCAGTTACAATGCATTTTTGGTATAGCTCTCTGAGGTTTCGGTAGGGAATGGATTTTGACCTGGATTCCATTCTTACTTGTATGCCTATTGTCTGTAGCATATATGTTTGGTCTAGTGGTTAGGGAGCCGGACTCTTATCTGGCAGCATCAGGTTTGATTCCTCCCTCCTCCATGAAACCAGCTGGGTGACCCTGGCCTAGCCACAGCTCTCTTCTGAGCTCTCACAGCCCCACCTGCCTCACAGGGTGTTCTGTTGTGGAGAGAAGAACAGAAGGCTTGTCAGCCTCTTTGAGTCCCCTTAAATGTGTGAGAAAAGCCAACTGGTCTTCTTCCTTCTCCAGGAAACCAGTTGTGTGACCTTGGGCTAGTCACAGCTCTCTGCTGAGCTTTCACAGCCCCAGCTACCTCATAGGCTATCTGGTGTGGGGAGGAAAACAGAAGGTTTGTCAGCCGCTTTGAGTCCCCTTAAGTGGGTGAGAAAAGCAGGGTAGAAAAGCTAACTTTCCTTCCTCCATGAAGCCAGCTGGGTGATCTTGGGCTAGTCACAGCTCTCTACTGAGCTTTCACAGCCCCAGCTACCTCACAGGCTATCTGGTGTGGGGAGAAGAACAGAAGTTTTGTCAGCCACTTTGAGTCCCCTTAAATGGGTGAGAAAAGTCGGGTAGAAAAGCTAACTCTTCTTCTTCTCTTCTTCTTCTACCTTATCTTCCACGCAACATATTAAATACACAGTGATATTAGCCATTTTTTCAGCCTAAGTCCTCACTGTCCAATTTCCTTTGAATGTACTGCATTGCGGAAGGCAGTAGAAACTCTTCTTGAACCTGTGTCAAAGCACACGGAACAGACTTGCTGCCTGTGGAACTCCATGTGTTCCTTCAGGAGCTCCAAGAGTTTATGAGCCCATAAAATGTGACAAAGTTCATTATTTCCTCTTTAAAATAAACTGACACCACCATCATTATTATCCTCACTCTGAGAACTGGTGTGGTTTATGATTTTATTGCTCTGTAAAACAAATTGCCCACCAACCTCAGATAACAAGGTGATAATATCTTAAACTATACATTAAAAGGAATCATTGAGTTTAATTGCCACATAGCTATTGCTACCGCTCACAAGAGCGGCTGAAATGCAATTCACTTCTGTTTAGAAACTGATTAATGGTTCCTGCATGAAGTCCAGTAATTTCCTTACTCATGCATTTGTACCGACTTACCTCCGATATATTTATCAGTTGTAACCAACACATTACTTAAGCATAGGTCTCACCCTATTAATACAGGTGCCCCTGAAGTTATAGTGAAAAGGGGTGATATATGAGAAATACATATGTGGCAGTGTGCAGATTGACTTTGCAGTTCATAGTTGTTGTTATATGCCATCCAGCTGGTTTCAGCCAGGGATGCGCACAAATGTTCTAAACATTCAAAATATGATCAAATCTGATTGCATGTGGACATTTGAATTTGAACAGAACGTCTTCACATTTGAATGTCTTCACATTCGAAATCCCGAGTTTCAGCTTTAGATGACTACGGCCACATCCCCATTAGAAGCTTAATCCAGTTTCCCTAAACCGAAATAACAGAACCGGATGCAAATGCGAATTTGCCTGATCCCATTACTTTCAGCTTAATTGTGTTCGATCCGTATTCTGAGGACGTACGAGACTCAAGGGGGGACTCCAGTGGCTACTTTTTAAAAACCGCTTTTCGGGGCTGCCCTGTCCTCTTCCTCCTGGCGTGAACATGCCACCCATAAGGGACCCCTTCACAGAGGCTAGCTGGGTTGCTGGGTGGCTGCCGCTTGCCTGGATGGAAGAAAAACGGCAGCAGACAGCCAGCAATTCTTTCCCCTCCTCTCCTCATTGCTCAGGGCACACAGCAGCAGCGGCCACTCAAGCCCCCTTCACCCATCACCATCACAGCCTTAAAAACACACATCTCCCCAAACCTGCAGCTGCTTTCCTTTCTTTTCCCTTTTTTAAAGGTCAGAACTTTCAAAATGGCAAGATCGTTATCAGGTGTGAAGTGCTTGGATTGCTACAGTGGATTGCTTGGATTGCTACTAGGGCTGCTGCTTTTACAGCTTGCTTTGGAAGCAAGCTATTGGGGGAGGGAAACTCTCATCCCTTAACACGGAAGTGTTCCCACAGTAAAAAATGTAAAACATTTCAAGTGCACAAACCGGCGTGAGACCTGTTGAAATGAGGATTAACATTTACAACGCTTTGGGGCGATTTAACATGCGGAAAGTGGGTTAAGCCAAACTGACGTGGGGTCTGCGAGGATTGAAAACGGTTTGAAACTGAAATAAGGTTGTAATGGGGATGCAGCCTGAATAGATTAAGCTAATCACCTTGATGTATTTTCAAAACTTTGCAACTTTTCCCAGGACATTTCAGTAGGGTCCTGGGTTCCAAGCATCCAACTATTCAGGGTTGTCGTCAGGTGTGTAGCAAAGGTACAATGGACCTCAGGTAAAGAAAATGAGCTGGGTGGTCTCCATAGCGTGCAGAATGAAAGGTAAAACTTCCATAGATTGCAGTAATAAATACCAATCTTTGCAGCTTGGACAAATGCTCCAGTCCAGCTGAGACCCTTTTGCTTCCTGGTTTGTCTGCATCACATACCTCAAATACTTCAGTTTCCATTTGACCTTGCAATTGGATCCAGAACGATCAGTTGGTTCCTCTTGCAGTTCATTGTGATGGGTGATCACTGTGGTCAATGGGTCAGAAAGCAAAGGAAGTAGTAAAATGATGGAAGTTGTTGACATTTGTATGTTTAAATATGAATCTATTTTTATTGCTTTTATAAAAGAAAGAAAATACAGAAAAGAAAACAAACAAAAAAACATTGCCCACATTTAACATAACACATTAACACAACAATTAACAACACAGGCAACCCCATGCTCCATCCCTTAAGCCTCAAAGGTCACAGGTACATATGTCCATAATTTTGATGGTCCTTCTTTCATTTCCATTGGTAGGAAACCGAATGGGATTTTTGGATGTTCGAATCTACTCGGATTCGAATGTCAAAAATACATCTCTGCACATCCCTACTCATAGCTGCCAGTGTTCTGAAGAAAAGAGATTTTGGTTTTCCAGTGGAAGGGTGGCTGATGGGCTTCCCTTTTGGCACCAGGTTCGAAGATGAGGTCCCTGTGACAGCAGGTATATGCAGATGTACTGCTGGTGGTCAATGAGTGGAAGAACAGCAGCTTTCAAGTCACTTAGAATAGTCACTTCAAAAAATGCTTTGGTTAGTGCACATGTCACAACTGCACGAAAGCAAATGTTCAGTTCAGCTTTGACATCAGGATGTATATTGCTTAGGCATGCACTGCACATAACCACAAATAGCTACGTTTGTGTAATTCCATTTTGAGATTGCATGCAGTCTCTCTAAGCCTCCACACCCAAGTCAGCTCACGATCCATAGAAATGAGAAAATAAATTCAAATAAATTCCTGCTAAGATGCCCCGCCATCAACATGCAAAACAGATGACTTTATCTAATCAGAATATTCATTGCACAGCACCCACAAGGAAATTTTAAGAACATAAGAGAGCCCTGCTGGATCAGGCCACAGCCCATCTAGTCCAGCATCCTGGCGCACACAGTGGCCCACCAAATGCTCATGGGCATCCCAAGCAGAGACAAGGACAAATCTTTTCCTGCTCTTGAATCGCAGCAAATGGCATTAGAAGCGTCCTGCTCCCCACCCCCCAAGCCTGAAAGATGCACTTAGGCATTCATTCTAGTAGCCATTGATACATCTGTCATCGATAAATTTTTCTAACCCTTCCTTGAAGCCATCTAGACTGGCATCTGTCACCATCTCTTCCAGCAGCACATTCCATAAGCCGATGACCCTTTGGGTGAAGAAATGCTTCCCTTTGTCTGATCTGACTCTCCTACCCATCAGCTTCATAGATGCCCCCTGGTTCTAGTGTTGTGCAATAGAGAAAATAGATTTTCTCTATCCACCTTTTCTATACCATGCATGATTTTATATACTTCAATCAGGTCTCCTCTTAAACGCCGTCTCTCCAGACTGAAGGGGCCTAGACGTTGCAGCCTGGTTTCGTAAGGGAGGTGTTTCACCCCCTAATCATTCTGGTTGCCCTTTTCTGCACCTTTTCCAGTACCATAATATCCTTTTTGAGGTGCAGTGACCAGAATTGTACACGGTATTCCAAATGTGGCCTTTAAATGGAACATCTGAAAATTATGAAGAAAGACAAGGAAGATAAGATGATTATTGCAAGACTGACTCTAGGGATTTTGAGAGAATATCTATCTCAATTGATATCACCTGTCACAGACTAATGTATACTACCAAGTTGCCATGAGGCTAACAACTGAACAAATAAAATGATAGCAAGACTCAGCAATTGGCGACTGAGTTGTAGAAGACTTGGCTTTTCTACCCCACTTTTCTCATCCATTTAAGGGGAAAGTGGCTGACAAAGCTTACTATTCTTCTCCCCCCAAGTGAACACCCTGTGAGGTGGCTGGAGCTGTGTGATCTCAGCTGTTACTCGCCCAAGGTCACCCATCTGGCTTCGTGAAGGAGGGCAGAATCAAACCCGGTATTCACGGCTCCCTAACCACTAGACCAAACTGGCTCTACTAATTAAAAGTGGATTCAGGTTGGATTTGAAACTTTCAGAGCAGATATTATGGGCTACGTACAGGATGTGTATCAGATACGTATGCATTCATGTCAGATACATATTCATTCATATTGAATGCGTATTGGATATTTGTACGAATTCATATAAATCCATTCATATCAAATAGAATCCTACCACATTCGAAGGGGATCTATTCAAACAAATACAGATTTTCTAACATTTGATTTCTTACAAATTGAATGCCCCCAAACCCATTCACGCAGGATCAAACCTGCTATTCCAGCTCCTTAACCACTGGACCAAACCGGTTCAGAAGATGATGATGATGAAGAAGAAGAAAAAGAGTTGGTTTTTATACCCCACTTTTCTCACTATTAAGGGGACTCAGAGTGGCTGACAAACCTTCTGTTCTTCTCCCCACAACAGACACCCTGTGAGGTATGTGGGGCTGTGAGAGCTCAGAAGAGAGCTGTGACTAGCCCAAGGTCACCCATCTGGCTTCGTGTAAGAGTGCAGGATTGAACTAGTAGACTAGCAGATAATAGTCCAACACTCTAACCGCAAGGCCAAACTAAGAAACTACCAAGCTATCATATCTTCTCAAAGCTGCCTCCAAAGAGGGTGGAAAGCTCATGATTATCTTGAGGCAATGTTGACAGAAGTCTGGAGATGGCCAAGGACTTATCAAGGCATCCGAAAAATGAAATGCCTATAGACTTCTAATGGATTCTAATACACCCCTTAAATCATTATGGGAAATAGATATGAAATAAGTATCCCAGATAATGTTTGGGGAAAGATGAACAGAATGGGCAATGCCATTTGCTTCCGTACGGTGCTTGCATTAGGTAGAAAGATAAGAAGAACCAAGCAAAGCCCAGCAAGAGCGGTGCCATTTTAGATACTAGAAAGAAATCATCCAGAGAAGAAGAAGAAGAAGAAGAAGAAGAAGAGTTGGCTTTTCTACCCCACTTTTCTCACCCATTTAAGGGGACTCAAAGCGGCTGACAAAGCTTTTCTATTCTTCTCCCCACAATAGAACACCCTGTGAGGTAGGTGCGCTGTGAGAGCTCAGAAGAGAGCTGTGACTAGCCCAAGGTCACCCAGCTGACTTCATGGGGGAGGGCGGAATCAAACCCAGTATTCCCAGATAAGAGTCCGGCTCCCTAACCCCTAGACCAAACTGGTTTCCCTCCGAAACAAGTCCATAGGACTTATAAGTTCTTGATATTAAGTTTAAAAATATAATATGACAGTATTATGGGTAAGTGCATCCTGTTGCAGATAGAATAACAAGGAAGGTATAAAAATCTGTCCGTAGCCCGAGGGGTTTGCTCTTTGCCTCCTGCCTTTTGAAATGTTTTGAAAAGCATTTCTAAATAATAAAATTTGACATAACGATTCCTCCTTGATGTGATTTATTGGTCAGTTACGCCAAGCCAACAGCCTTTTTGGCCCCAACACATCAAGATAAACAAAGGAAACATATTACTTGACACCATAGTTGTAGCAAGAATAAGAAATGACTAGAACAGCGGATACCAGATTCTGGAGTGGTTGTATGGATCCTCCAACTTAGTCTGATCTAGACCTTCTGAGTAAAGTACATAATATATGTATTAAAGGGCAGTCAAATACTATTAGATTCACAGCTTTTTCTTCTGCAGAACTTTGGATCATTATGAATAATAAGGACAGAAAAGGCTACTTTGCTTTTTATTATATGCAGCATTAATAACTATTGCAAAACAGTGGAAATAAGTCCAACATTTATCTAAAATGGATCGAGTTAGGACCGACAAGGGGAAGAATTTTTTCACCCAGAGGGTTATCTGTTGAATTTGCTGTCAGAAGAGATAGTGGCCTCAGCCCACCTGGATTGCTTTAAGAAAGGTTTAGATGTATCCATGGAGGTCAAGTGTATGGATGCGTAGGTACCACCTCCATGGTTTAGATGTATTCATGAAGGTCACTAGAATGGATGCCTAAGTATCACCTCCATGGTGAAGAGAGGATGAAAGAGTATTTGCTGGGATTCGAGAGCAGGTGAAGGTTTGCTCTTGTCTCTGCTTGAGATGCCCACGGCCAATTGTTGGGCCACTGTGTGAGACAGGATGCTGGACTAGATGGGCTCCGGCCTGATCTAGCAGAGGTCTACTTATGTTCTTATGGTTATCAGAGGAAAACTCAAAATCCATTAAAAGAAGAGCAGAGGGTAGCAACTGAACTGCACAGATTTGGCCCAGTTTCAGCCTAGAATATGCCCTATAAAAGTACTTTCCCTCCACAACCACACACATATGGTGTCATCTTACTGAGTGCCTCTACATGAATCCGAAAATTGTCAAAGGGATTACTTCCAGTTTGGGTACAGAAGATCAAAAATGCTATTTTGCACTTGAAAAAGAGGGTGTTTCATAATAGTGTTTTTCTGCTTGAAGGATTCCAGTTGCTTTCCCTGAAAGGGCTGTCAGCTCAAATAAGAAGAAGAAGAAGAAGAAGAAGAAGAAGAAGAAGAAGAAGAAGAAGAAGAAGAAGAAGAAGAAGAAGAAGAAGAAGAGCCAGGGCTTTACGCCTTGCTCTGCTAAATGATGAGCCACACATCAGATGTGATTGAAAAGTGCAAGCCTTTTCATGTTGTTAATTTGCATCACAAAATGAAAGACAGGAAGCCGCTTGCATGGTCTGCCAATCCTAAATGTGTGTAACTGAGCATAACTTGCATGCACAGGGTAATGCCGCAACATCTGTCAAGCTACGCTGCAAACTTCCTTCTCTGATATTTTTATTCTGAACCTCTAATGGGTCTTTGTAGTTTTGACAGCTAAATAAGGATTGCACGGAGCAAGAAATGGATCGATTCCCCCTTCATGTTCTTTCATCATATGGTGCCTGTAAGAATTACAAGGTTCCTGTTGTCAGCTTACAAATTGGGAAAATGCTGCCTTTCACAAAATTAATTTTAAAAAATGAATGCATAGTAAATTATATAAAGGAATACTTTGACATTCTTTATGTTGAATATAGAACATAGGTTTTACTTTGAGTGCTGCTGAGAGTTCTATACTTGTCATGAGTCCATTTCCCTGGCAAAGACACATTGGCCGTGCCACCATTCAACCTTGGTACAGTTCCGAGCGCAGGACTGGTGAGTTTCGTCTCCATGTGCTTTGGATTTGGTCAGCAAAAGCATGCCAGAAGGGTGCCAAATGTGATACCTGTTAAAACGAGTCTCGGCATGGTTTGGGGGCTGGCATGCATTGCTCAGTGAGCCGGGAACGCACATGGGGACCCACGTCATTGGGAGCTGGGGTGTGCTTGCTGTCCCTGCCCTGTGCATTGAAGATCGCAGCTACTGACTTTTTAAAATGCTGACCTCTCTGGGTCAGTATCTCCTCCAGATGTGGTTGCCCTCAGAATGATGGGGAGCTTGATGGCTCCAATCAGGTCCATCACCCTTCTTCTTTTTTGTTTCCTATCTTCCTGTGTGGTCTGGGTTAGATTGCTATCACTGGTCACATTATTCCCGAGCAAGCCCATTGGCCAGCTTTTCTGACCTACTAGACCTTCATAATGGCAAGGCATGGGTCCGCCCAGCAGCCAAACGAGTGGGCATGTAGGCATACTTGGCCAATCATGTTTAAGCTACATTTGGCCTACTGGGAGGAGCATGGTGCTCCATTCCATAAGACCTAGTAGGCTGAGAAAGCAGAACAATCTGCCTGCCAAAGAACCAGGTACCTGATGATGATGAGCCCATCTTGGGTTGCCTGGAAGATGGGGAACAAAAAGGTAAGGAGGCCAAAGATGAGATGAGCAGAGGCCATGAGTCCAGGGAAACAAACATTAATGCATTGGAGGGGTTCGACAAATTCATTTGTGAACTACCCAACCTGTTTACATAATGGGTCATAAGAACACAAGAGAAGCCTTGCTGGACCAGGCCACAGCCCATCTAGTTCAGCATCATGTCCCACACAGTGGGCATCTCAAGCAGAAAACCAAGATAAAACCTTCACCTGCTCTCAGGTCCCTGCAGATCTGACTGTGTCTCCGATCCTGACACATGACCGAGGCATCCATTCTAGTAGCTATTGTTATAGTTCAGTTTGAGGAGCAAAATAAGAAAACTTATACAACTTTACTCATCCCTTCAGCAGGGCATATTGTGGAGACAGGCATCTCAGTGCCCCTCCGGTGCATTTTGAACAGCCGGTGGGAACACTGTTCACACACAAACTTATCCTTCCATGTGAGTCAGTTCGGTCTAGTGGTTGGGGAGCCAGACTATTATCTGGGAATACCAGGTTTGATTCCACACTCCTCCACGAAGCCAGCTGGGTGACCTTGGGCTAGTCACAGCTCTCTTCTGAGCTCTCACTGTCTCACCTACCTCAAAGGGTGTCTGTTGTGGGTAGAAGAACACTCTGAGTCTCCTTAAATGGGTGAGAAAAGCCAGGGAGAAAAGCCAACTCTTCTTCTTCTTCATGATATTCTGAATAATCCAAAGCCCAAGAAAAAGTAGGTAAGAGAAGACACACAATTTTATTCCCTACTATGACTTTATAGCTTATAGATGTATAAACTTAAAACATTGGAAGAATAAGCTATAACTCAACAGATTGCAAGAACCCAACATCAAAGTTAGAGAAAACTTCCTTGTGCCTGATAATCATTTACTTCAGTTATAACATGAGAAACTTAATCTAAACACATATACCAGTATTTATGTGTCCTAATCTGCCCATGTCAGCCTGAATAATAGGGTATGGGAAAGACGCAAATTCTTTTTATTGCGTTTCCAAGGGCTTAAAAAGTAGGATGCAGTGCTAATCCCCCTAAAGAGCTACTGGATTTGCTCCAAATCAGTGAAACCGCTCACACTATCCTTCTGGCATGGAGATTCAAGAATGAGTCTCCAGGAAGCCTGATGGGATTTCTCTCCTACACTGTGATCCAGTCTACTGGGTGACCACTTCTCCCATGCACTAGGGTCTGCACGGGTGTTCTAAACATTCAAAATTTGAGTGAATGAGATCGAATGTGGACATTCAAATAGATGTGGTTGCGCCAGTCACATCTGCAAAGGATTCAGAGTGAATTTGACATGGTTTGAGAGCAGATTCAAAGTGGATTCAAGGCAGATTTAACACTTTCAGAGTGGATATGTTATGGGATACATATCAGATATGTATGCATTCGTATTGGATACTCGTACGAATCTGTACAATTACATTAGTATAAAATAGAATCCTACCACATTCAAAGGGGATCCATTTGAATGAATATGAATTTTCTTACATTAGATTCCTTACAAATCAAATGCAAAAAAACCCATTCATGCAAATCCCTTCCTTGGACTGCCATGTTGACATGAGATGAAACAGAGGCCACATCCCCACGGCATCGTTATTGCGAATTCAAAATGTTTTGAGTTCTCCTCGGCCAGACGGCAGTTCGGCTTAACACGGTATTTCCGTGTTAAACGACGTTAAACCGTTTTGAAATAAATCCTGATTTCAACAGGTCTCACTCCGAATCGTGCGTCGATACGTGTTTCCTTTTTAACTGTGTGGACATTTCGTTTTCAGGGATGAGATTCCGTTTTCAGGCTGTCCCTCCCACAATTGCACTGTATCCAATGGCTGTTCGTGTTCTAAGTACGTCATGTTTAGGGTTTCCCTCCCCCAGTAGCTTGCTCCAAAATCCACCCTCAAACACCCACTATAAACCTCCAGTCCTCGATCCCCTCCGCCAAAGCCCTCCTGCTAGGCGGCATTACCTCGAGGGTCACCTCCGCGGGGCCATGATTGGAAATGGGGTGGGGGGAGAGAGAGAGTAAGCAATCAAGTTTGCCCCCCCCTCAGGAAGGGGGCAGGAAGGTCGGGGCTGGCTGAGTTTGGGGGCACGTCGGTGGAGGTGTGGGCGATGGATTCGCCGAGGAAGAGAAGAGAGAGGGAGGGAGGGAAGGAAAGTTTTGACGGCGCAGTCCACTGTGTCCTCGGCACGGCTCACCTTGAAAGCTGCTCCCGGGGGCCGGGTGGGTGGCTGGGTGGATGGTGTTGGGACCTCTCTGCCCCTGCTTCGCTGGCCGCTCTCCCGAGGGGTCCTGTCAGAGGTCGCAGAGGAAAGGGCGCCCCTTCCCAACAGCACTTCCCTTTCTATTATTACTCACTTAAAAGCATCGGGGCAGCCCCCGAGGGTGCCTCCGCCGGGCAGCAGCTACGGCAAAAGAGCCGCCGCCGCCGCCGCCACCTCGTCCTCTTCCTCCTCCTCCTCCTCTCCGACCGGCGAGGGTGGACTCCTGAGTGGCAGGCGCAACCCCCCTCGACAGCCCTCGCCTGCCACAGTCCCAATTCACTTTTCCTCCCTCACTGTCCGCCTCAAACTTTGGATGGGGGCGACGAGGGAGGAGGAGGAGAGTCAGCGGGTGCCCACCTTGCAGGAGTGAGTGTGGGCAAAGCGGCCATGGACAGCTGCGGCAGAGGGAAGAGGAGGAAGGTGGAGGGGGCAGAGGTGAGGTGTAATGCTATGCGATGCATTAGAGGGCCGGGAGGGAGAGAAAGGGGAGCACCACCAGCAGCGGTAACCCGATTTTAGGCCAGCCAGTGCCAGGCTGCGTTGGGAAGCAGCGCTTCACCCCACAGAGCAAGGCAAGAGCAGCAGCCACGGAGGAGGAGGAGGCTGCGGGGGGGGGGGAGCAGGCAGGAGAGAGGGAGAAACAGAGAGAAAGTGCCTGGGAGCCCACGGGGGGGGGGGAGGAATGAAAACAACCCCCCTTCCCCCTTGTGTCCGTGTCTTGACAGGGGCATCCAGAAGCGAAACTTCATTGTAAAACTGAGTGTGGAGCTTTGTGAGGAAGGCGCCGGGCGGGGGCGGGGGGGCAGGCGATGGGGGGTTTGATTTATTTGTGTTGCGTGGGTTTGTGTTACCCTGTGGACGGCGGTGGGGGGGAGGAGGAGGAGGAAGAGGTGGAAGGCAGGGTGCGGGGCGGTGGCGGCAGCAGCAGAAAGCCCTCGCCACCACAGGGCTGAGAGAGTTGGGAATCGGCATTTTCCGGTAGAGGATCATGTCTTGCAAGGCACTTTCTTTCCCTTCCTCCTCCTGCTTTCCTCCCCACAAACAACAACAAAATGTGCGCGGCGCTCGCTTCTCTTTGGGTGTGTAACAGGCAAGCTGATCTCTGTTACTTTGAACTACCATGAGAGGGGCTGATCCTGGGAGGGAGGGAAACCAATCAGAGAGAGAGGGGGTGGGCACAATTGGCTGGCAATGGGCTGCATGGGGACTCGGAGGATTGAATCCGAGTTAAGGCTGCAATCGGAATGCCCTCGGAACCGAGTTAAGCTGCAAACCGTGTAGACAGGTTTAACCCAGATCATTTGTTTCGGTTTTGTTAAACTGAATTAAAGCATGCCGTGAAGACGCACTGAGAGATCCAGAGGGATCTCTTAGCATTGGGTGAGTGGGCAACCAAGTGGTAAATGTGCTTTAATCTTAACAAGTGCAAAGTAATGCACATCGGGGCCAAAAATCCAAATTATGTCTATAAACTGATGGGGTCTGAGCTTTCTGCAGCACACCAGGAAAGGGATCTCGGGGTTTTGGCGGACAATCCAATGAAGGTGTCAACCCAGTGCACGGCAGCAGCGAAAAAAGCTAATTCAGTGCTGCGAATAATTAGGAAGGGAATAGAAATCATAAGAACATAAGAACATAAGAGAAGCCTTGCTGGATCAGGCCACAGCCCATCTAGTCCAGCATCCTGTCGCACACAGTGGCCCACCAAATGCTTATGGGCATCTCAAGCAGAGACAAGGACAAACCTTCTCCTGCTCTCCAGTCCCAGCAGATGGCCTTAGAAGCGCCCCAGTTCCTCCCCCCAATCAATTCAGTTCCTCCCCCCAATCAATTCAGCAAGTGTCATTTTGCCTCTTTGCAAATCTATGGTGAGGCCACATTTGGAATATTGTGTACAATTCTGGTCACCACACCTCAAAAAGGATATTGTGGAACTAGAGAAGGTGCAGAGAAGGGCAACCAGAATGATTAAGGGGCTGGAACACCTCCCTTATGAAACCAGGCTGCAACGTCTAGGCCTCTTCAGTCTGGAGAGATGGCATTTAAGAGGGGACCTGATTGAAGTATATAAAATCATACACAGGATAGAAAAGGTGGATGGAGAACATTTTTTTTTTCTATGAAGCTGACGGGTAGGAGAGTCAGATCAGACAAGGGGAAGCATTTCTTCACCCAGAGGGTCATCGGCTTATGGAATTTGCTGTGGGAAGAGGTGGTAACAGCAACCAGCTTAGATGGCTTTAAGGAAGGGCTAGACAAATTCATGGATGACAGGTGTATCAGTGGCTTTTAGAATGGATGCCTATGGTACATCTTTCAGGCTGGGGAAAAAAGCAGGATTCCTCTAAGGTCACTTGCAGGTATTCAAGAGCAGGTGAACGTTTGCCCTGGTCTTCTGCTTGAGATGCCCATAAGCAATTGGTGGCCCACTGTATGAGACAGCATGCTGGACTAGATGGGCTGTGGCCTGATCCAGCAGGGCTCCTCTTACTTTCTTATGAATGCTCCAAGACTGTGGACAGGCCCAGCCACCCATGTATGGATGGCAACCAAATGGCTGATCTGTTCTACCAGGTCTGAAGAACCTGGTACCATTTTGCCAGGCTTCTGGAAGCAGCCCTGTAAGTACCCAGGACTAATGTATTTGGCATTGCTATGCCACTGATGAAGACCATGTGACAGTCAAAACATGTTTGGGAAACATGCCAGTGGGAGACTTGTCCTTTGCTTCCCCTCCCTGGGAAGCAAAGGGTGAACTTGCCCACACATGGGCTAAGAATTCACACTGGTGAATACTAGTTCACATGACCCCCCCCTCCACATCTGGACACTCATCTAAAAGTATAGGTGGTGTCTGGGAACTTCTGTCTTTGTTCATCAATTTTGGTATTGGATTTTAGAAGCTGAATTTTTATACTCCATGGAGCACAACCTCTTGCTTTTCAGCAATGATTCTCAACCTTTAATACAGTTCCTCATGTTGTGGTGACCCCCAACCTAACCCTAACACCCAACCATTAAATTATTTTCGTTGCTACTTCATAACTGTAATTTTGCTACGGTTATGAATCGTAATGTAAATATCTGATATGCAGGATGTATTTTCATTGTTACAAACTGAACATGATTAAAGCATAGTGTTCACATCAACCACAGCTGAATATAAAAGTGTTGTTTTACCTCCAATACTGCTGCTTTCTACACAGTAGCTGCTCTCTATTGTATTTGTATGGGGTGTATGTGATGGGTTTGGCGCGATGATGTCATCACGCCAGGTACTCGTATGTGGGCGTATCAGCATGTGGGTGGAACCCGCCTGGAGACTGATAGAGCAGCGGTGTCTCAGTTCCTATGCGTTTTCTGATGTTCTTAGATGACCCCTGTGAAAGAGTAGATCGACCCCCAAAGGGGTCACGACCCACTGCTTTTGAGTATGGTGTTTGAACCTTTTGACAGAGGACCGTCCTGGTGTGTTCACATCAACCCATGTCTTAATTCTTCTGTGAAGCTCTTGCGTGATCCGTTATTGGCAGGTTCCTCTGTTAAAACCAGTTGTTTCTGGGGTCAGTTGGTTAACAAACCTGTCAGTACTCAGGGACAGCTTGTAGTTGCAGAGCTGAACAACAGGAATCTCTCAGGCACAAATATGCCCTTGCTTCATTAAAGCACCGGCTAAGTTTTGAATGCTTTGGCTCCCTAGGATGGGAGGCAAAGTGTGAAAACACCCTTAGGCTCCCCTTGTGGGGGCTGACACGTCAATCCCTGAACAGGAAGACCTTTGAGGACCATGACCTTTGATAAACCCAGAGCCTAAGGAGCAGGTCTTACATGCTCAGCAGCAGCTTAGCATGGAGAGTAGACATTTGGAAGGGGTGTGCTTTTGCAAGTTTTGGGATTAAATGGTTGCAACAAGATGACATACATTTTGGTATGTAGATTGTCATTGCTAGATCTCTCTGAATAGTTTCCAAAGAGAGACAACCGAACAGGGGTACAGGCAGAGCAAAAGTCACCTCCCATCGGCAGGTATAGCACCGTTTCATCCAGGCAGTTTGCATGTGCCATTATATCCTATTGGGTCAGTATCACATTGGCCACATTGTTTGGCTAATGTGATCTGAGAGAGGAGATTCAGAAAAATGCCTTGTGGGTAAGAAGTCAAAATTCAAGAAAGGATTGAGTGGTATTTATAGGAATTTGGCAGTATGGGATGTTTGCTTGCAGAATTTAATCTGACTTTTTCTCCCTTTCACTCCAAGGAGTCTCCCCACACACATTTAAGGGATTTTAATCTGATTTAGTGAATCTTTCCTGACATCTAGTGGCCAAGTGTGCAGCCCTGAACGCAGGGCTGCCTTCTGCCTATTTACCCTTTTCTTTCCCCAGGAGAGACTGATACTGATTTTAAGAGTGAATCAGAGGGACTCCAGGGGTGTTTTTCCACGGTCACTTAGTACCCATTTTAGCACCCATTAAGAACCTATTTGGGTGAGAGCCGGATGACCCCATTTCCACCACGGCACCCATTTGGGAGACATTTGTTTCCACTACGCCTTGGGAAATCTGGATCATATGGGTACTTTTTGGCCTTTAATCCGGATTTTCTGTAGACCCCATGGGGTCTACAATGGGGTCTTCAGCCAGAAAATCCAGATTAAAGGGAGCCTGTTTCCACGTTAGTTTGGCAATGGGGTCTAGAGGAGGCTAGGGGGAGGGGTCACCCTGGGGGCGGAGCCCCAAAACCTAAGCTTCGAAGTCATTTCGAAATCATTTCGAAGCCATTTCAAAGTCTGTGCAAAATAGATCTAGAACATCTTTGAAGTCTGAGCTGATCTTCGGAGTGAACTTTGAAGTCACTCTGAGGTGACGCCAAAGTGACTCTGAAGTGACTTCAAAGTTTACTCCAAAGATCAGCACAGACTTCAAAGACACTCCAGAGCTATTTTGCACAGACTTTGAAGTGACTTCAGAGTCGCTTTGGAGATTGTCCCCCCTGTCCCCCCAAACACCTGGGGTGACAGGCAGACCCCTCCTGGGTAGATCTGGATTTCCAAATGGGTGCTCTGGTGTTTCCATGAGAGGGAGGCTAGCACCCATTGCTACTGGGTGCTAGACCACCCATGGAAACACACTGGGTACTTCCCTTAATCTGGATCTACTATATTCGGATTAAGGGAAGTACCCATTCCATAGATCCGGATCTTCTTAGATCCGGATTAAAGGAGCTCAGTGGAAAAACACCCCAGAATTAATATTCTCCATGAATCAAGTCAACACAATCCACTTTTTCTGTACTCTTTTTCTTTAGATGTGGCAAATTTTGCTTATGGCTATCAGTATCTATTCATAATATATGATGATCAGGCAAACCAAAAAAAAGAAAAAAAAGAAGAAGAAAAAAGGATTTTTGAGGTGTCTTGTAGAAGGCCCTGAGGGAGGGATTTGTATTTACCAAATTCGAATCTTTCGTTCAAATTTTGGATTTAAAATCTTCACATACAAAGGTCAACAGTGTTCGTATGTGCATGTACGCGTCTTCCACACATCCTTACGCGTCCGTACATGTGGGCATGCATCTGAATAATGGGCATGTGTCTGAATAATTTGACTGAATAGATCTGAAGTTGGAAATTCCATTCAAATGTTTATATTCAAATTTCGGGACATTCTATTGGAGTTTGAATGTTGAAATTTGGCACTTTCAATTGGATTTCGAATTCCTATGAATATTTGTGTTCATCCCTACCCCAAGATTGAGAAGAAGAGGAAGAAGAGGAAGAAGAAGAAGAGTTGGCTTTTCTACCCCACTTTTCTCACCCATTTAAGGGGACTCAAAATGGCTGACAAAGCTTCCGTTCTTCTCCCCACAACAGAACATCCTGTGAGGCAGGTGGGGCTGTGAGAGCTCAGAAGAGAGCTGTGACTAGCCCAAGGTCACCCAGCTGGCTTCATGGGGGAGGGCGGAATCAACCCGGTATTCCCAGATAAGAGTCCTCCTCCTTAACCACTAGACCAAACTGGTTTCCCTCCGAAACAAGTCCACAGGACTTATAAGTTCTTGATATTAAGTTTAAAAATATAATATTACAGTATTATGGGTAAGTGCATCCTGTTGCAGATACAATAACAAGGAAGGTATAAAAATCCGTCTGTAGCCCGAGAGGTTTGCTCTTTGCCTCCTGCCTTTTGAAATGTTTTGAAAAGCATTTCTAAATAATAAAATTTGACATAACGATTCCTCCTTGATGTGATTTATTGGTCAGTCACGCCAAGCCAACAGCCTTTTTGGCCCCAACACATCAAGATAAACAAAGGAAACATATTACTTGACACCATAGTTGTAGCAAGAATAAGAAATGACTAGAACAGCGGATACCAGATTCTGGAGTAGTTGTATGGATCCTCCAACTTAGTCTGATCTAGCCCTTCTGAGTAAAGTACATAATATATGTATTAAAGGGCAGTCAAATACTATTAGATTCACAGCTTTTTCTTCTGCAGAACTTTGGATCATTATGAATAATAAGGACAGAAAAAGTCTACTTTGCTTTTTATTAGCAAGGTACTCAAAGTAGCTGACAAAGATTTTCTATTCTTCTCCGCAACAACAGAACACCCTGTGAGGTAGGTGGGGCTGTGAGAGCTCAGAAGAGAGCCATGACTAGCCCAAGGTCACCCAGCTTGGCTTCATGGGGGAGGGCGGAATTGAACCCAGTATTCCCAGGTAAGAGTCCAGCTCTCTAACCATTAGACCAAACTGGCTCACAGAAGGCAATTGTGGGATCTTACCTGTGTCTGCCTGCCGCTTCTGTTATTCTTCTTTTTAGTAGCTTATTGAAGTACTAAACCATATACAATCGAGAATTCAAGTTAAAAAACACCAAGAAGTGAAGAGTACAAACTAGGGATGTGCACGAATATTCATGACACCCGGAATTCATATGAATATGTGCAAATTCATAGATTTTTGGGTGAATTGAATAGAGCCTATTTGTCCACAGATCAGATATTCAGGTGTCCATCAAAGCTTCAGTCAAAACTTCCCCCATCCCCACTGGCCCCCCCAGGACCCCCATTCCCCCCTCAGGCCTCCTTTCCCCTTTAACTAATGCCAAAGGGAAAAAATATCACTTATTCTATCACTTTCTTTCTTGAGTTCCTTCATTCTCCTGTGCCTCTTACTTCCTTTTCCCCTCCCCTCATACCCTCGTACTAGTTTTTCTATGAATCCTTGCTTCCACTCATTTTCTTCCCCATAGTTTCTAGACTACTCACCATTTTGCTAGCCCTTCTGGGATGGTGTTTGCCTTTTTTGCAGCTGCATCACATTGTTGACTCATGTTCATCCTGTGATCAAGCAGTATGATCACTCAGATCCTTTTCACTTGTGCTACTACTCAGCCAGATTCCCCCCATTCTGCATTCATTTTTTATCATTTTTCTTACCAAGAAAAGAAAACAATGTGAAAGTGATGTTGCCTCTTGGTTTCCCTAATTTGCACGGAAAGGTTCGCATGGACACTGGGTGGCACCCTGGAGAGATTTTTAGCAACATAATGAACATGTACCACTGTGAGAATGGAGGTGTAACTTTCTCCACTTCTTTTGTTATTTGTGGGCAGTCTTCAAGATGGGTGAACATTTATTACATGTGCTTTGGCCGCATCTCCACATCTGCCAATACAGTCAGCGCTGTGGTCTCTCACAGATGGACCCGGAGCTTTATTTGCTCGTGCTTTTTGTTGTTGTGGGGCATTCAATGGGTCTAGTTGGGAGTTGTGTTTTGGCTTGCCTGGATATCTTCCACAGCTTGTTTTAGAACTGTTGGTGTGGTGGAAGCCTCAGAGAAGTGGATGGAAACCATTGGGAACACGAACATGATCACCATTGTAAGTATCAAGTTTCAAACATCAACACAATAAAATGTTAACTTGTTTCAGGAAAGGGGCTGAAGAAGGGGTGGTGGTGGAGACTTGCAGGTGACCAACCATTAATTATTCAAAGACCAAGGAACAGGTTTTGGAGGAGCGGAGGAAAGGGATGAAGCAAAAGAACACCAAGGTCAAAACCAAGGTATTTGGTTTCACGAAAACAACACAGTGATGCTGTCAGCCCTGTGAAATTCATGGATGCATTCATTCTCAGGTATCCTTTTATCCCCTGGAAGAGAAGTTGGGAACTGGGCTGGAGAAGGGGAGTAACACAGAGAAGCAAGAAATATGTGTATCTCTGCATTAGAGGAGCATCTTTCAGTGAGAGATCGGAATTGAAACTGTATCCTTCAAAAACTGATACTTCATGGGTGGGTCCATTTTGTCTGATTGTCAGACATACTGTCTAACAATTATGCGGAGATTGTGAGCATTGGCACACTGAATGATTTACTCCGTCTGGCTCATGGTATATACACTTTTTGTGAAGGTATAGAACTTAAGCCTTAGGGATGTGCATGGATATCCGTAAATCTGACATTCAAGTTCAAACCAAATTTTCGAAAATCCGGACTTTTGGATGCGGATTTGAATGCGGATTTTTGAATCATTTGACTGAATTCGCATCTGAATATCAGGTCTATTTACGTTTATAATGCAGGATACAAACAGGATGCAAACGAAATGCAAATGCGAAAAAAAAAGGGATGCGGACTGATTTGAAAATTGGTTACGAATGTTCCCGACATCCGTATCATTTGATTCAAATTGGATGTTCAAAAATGACAATCTGGATAATCTGGATTCAAATTAGATTTCCAAAGATTCAGATTTTCACATTTCAATTCGAATCAAATATTTGGATATTCGATTCGAATCTGATTCAAATGTAAAAAATGCCTTTGTGCACACGTTGTGTTAGACTGCACTGAAAAATGAGTACACTACATTGCTTTTGCTGGAAAAAAATATCAGGAGATATTTAACTCATCTCCAAAATGCTAATGAAGTAAAATATGTTTTCAGCAGTCAGAGGAATATATCTGAAAGTTTGTACTTGGTGTATCTTGGGGGAGAGATATGGATCACAGATGTAGCAACGGCTACTAGAATGGATGCCTAAGTACACCTTTCAGGCTGGGGGGACAAGCAGGATGCCTCTAAGGCCGTTTGCTGGGATTAGAGAGCTAGTCACAGCTCTCTTCTGAGCTCTCACAGCCCCACCTACCTCACAGGGTGTTCTGTTGTGGGGAGAAGAACAGGAGGTTTGTCAGCCACTTTGAGTCACCTTAAATGGATGAGAATAGCTGAGAAGAAAACCCAACTCTCCTTCTTCCTTCTCCATGAAGCCAGCTGGGTGACCTTGGGGTAGTCACAACCCTCTTTTGAGCTCTCACAGCCCCACCCACCTCACTGTTGTGTGTGTGTGTGAGAATTGAAAGCTTTGTCAGCTGCTTTGAGTCCCCTTAAATGGGTGAGAAAAGTGGGGCAGAAAAGCCAACTCTTCTTCTTCTACTACTCCATTTCCTTTAAAATTTGATTTTATGAAATATTTCTCTCCCAAACTCTCTCTTCATTCCCCAGCTTCAAATAGTTCAGGTTGTACGAAAAAGAACAAATATCTTCTTGAATGGCAGCAGTGAATTGAATTTATAATTTACCCTACAAAAGATTGGATGAAGATCTAATTACGAAGTTGATGTTATAATCTACTCTCTTATAAATGAATTGGTTCTCTACTGACCTACTCCAGAGGGGGGGGGGAATCCTCGTATTTATGTTTAGACTTCTGTATTTGTCAATATCTGTAGTTATTTGTTTATCCTTAAATATCAGAGTATTTAGGAATCAACATGCACAGGTACAACCATCTACCTGGGAGCACAGGAACAAAACTAGCACATATATATTAAAATCTTTCACTGTGACAGTTGCCTAGATATCAAAAAGCATCTCTTGAACCTGGAACCATTCTACGTGGTTAAAGCTATATGATTTTCTTGGGAAAGATACAGAAATGAATTGTCATTCCCCTCTTCTGGGAAAATCCTGGGGACTGGAATTGGAACATTCAGCAAAGTATCAAAATTAGAATGACTAGCCACTATCATGAATTAGAATAGTAATATCACTTGATTTATTATATAAACCACCCCTGAGCACTTTGCTTATCCAGTATTTAGTGAGTTGAAGTATGAATCTCTTGCTACATATTAATGTATTTTGTTTGATCGATTTCATTATAAACCACTTATTTAAGAATCTGTTTACACTCCTTATCAAACTCTGCTTGTTATAACAGGGGTTAAGAATGTCTCTAGTGCAAATGTTTGGTCTAGTGGTTAAGGAGCTGGTCCCTTATCTAGGAATACTGGGTTTGATTCTGCCCTCCCCCATGAAGCCAGCTGGGTGACCTTGGACTAGTCACAGCTCCCTTCTGAGTTCTCACAGTCCCACCTACCTCACAGGGTGTCTGTTGTGGGGAGAAAAACAGAAGGTTTGTCAGCTGCTTTGAGTCACCTTATATGGGTGAGAAAAGAGGAGAGAAGCCAACTTTTCTTCTTCTTCTTCTTCTTCTTCTTCTTCTTCTTCTTCTTCTTCTTCTTCTTCTTCTTCTTCTTCTTCTTCCATCTATTTTTGGGATTTCACTGGTGGCTTTTCATCAGCCGCATTGAGAAGACTTACTTAGAGAACAAAGCCAGAAAAATGCTTAATGTCTTACCTTCCTTTAACAATTGCCTCAAATCCTATAGTGCCAGAGATGTGCCATTTTGAAAGTGAGACCCTTAAAGTTCAGGAAAGTAACAGTATTGCTTTTCTTTCTGTCATAAATGTTGCTTGGTGGGGCTTTCACCCCTGCCCCTTCATAAGAACATCAGAGGAGCCCTGCTGATTCAGGCCATAGCCCATCTAGTCCAGCATTCTGCCACACACAGTGGCCCAGCAATTGCCCATGGGCATCTCAAGCAGAGACAAGGACAAACCTTCTCCTGCTCTCGAATCCCAGCGAATGGCCTTAGTAGCATCCTGCTTGTCCCCACGGCCTGAAAGATGTACTTAGGCATCCATTCTAGTAGCCATTGATACAGTGCCTGACAAAAGTTCTGCCGCTTATCCACATTGTTGAAACCAAAGCCTATAACCTGACTTAAAATTCATCCATTGGTTTTGAAAATGACTCATTTGAAAGCTGAAACCCTCCCAAATGAGGTTTTTAAAAAGAAAATAAATTTGCTTCACTGCTGAAATATTGATCATTTAATGAACACAGAAAGGTCAGATTTTGGCGAGACAAAAGTTTTGTCGCCCACAAAAAGTAATGTGAAAATCAAACAGATAATTCACTTCAAATACAAAGATACGTTTCATAACATTGGTGAATGAAGTTGTGGTGCTATTAGAGCCATATTTAATATTTTGTGTGACTTCCATGAGCCTGAAGGACTGCATCCATGCGTTTCGGCAATGATTCATACAATTTATTGATGAAGTCATCAGGAATAGTAAAGAATGCAGTTTTACATGCCTCCCAGAGTTCATCAAGATTCTTTGGTTTTGTGTTCCAAGCTTCCTCTTTCATCCTACCCCAAACATGCTCAATGATGTTCGTATCTGGTGACTGGGCTGGCCAGTCCTGGAGCACCTTGATCTTCTTTGCCTTGAGAAACTTTGATGTAGAGATGGATGTATGAGATAGAGCGCCATCCTGCTGCAAAATTTGACCCCTTTTATGATTGGGAATGTAAGAGGTAGCTAATACGTCTTGATATTTTAGGCTATTGATATTGCCTTCCACCTTGCAAATGTTTCGCACACCCCTATACTGAATGTAACCCCAGACCATGATCTTTCCACCACCAAACTTAACTGTTTTCTGGGTATATCTTGGATCCATACAGGCTCCAGTAGGTCTCCTGCAGTATTTGCGGCAGCTGTGGTGTAATTCAACTGAAGATTCATCTGAGAAATCCACCTTCTGCCACTTTTCCAGCGTCCATCCATTTAGTAGGCTGTGGGCCTTGGCAAATGCCACACGGTTTTTTAATAGCGTTTTGTTTAGTGCTGGCTCCTGGGCACTGATTCAACCATGGAGGCCATTTTGAGACAGAATCCTACAAACTGTTCTAGTTGACACAGGGACTTGAGGTGACCAGGCCTGTTGGAGCTCTGCTGCAGTGGAAGAAGGGCTGGCTTTTGGTTTTCGAACAAACAAACGTTCCTCCTGAGCAATCGTCTTGCGGGGTCTGCCGGACCTGGGCTTGTCAAAAACATCTCCAGTCTCTTCAAATCTTTTTGTAATTCTTTGTACTTGACGCTGAGACACATTAAAGGTGCCAGCCACCTCTGCAGTGGATCTGGTCTTCAGCCTCCTGATAATCAAGGCTTTGGTCGCAGGGTGGATTTTTGGCATGTTGTCAGCGGTCAAGTTGCAGGTCAAGTGAAGGTCTGGGATGCTGGAGATCTTTTTATACACACCCACTAATTATCCGATCAATTAGTGGGCACAGGTGAGGCTGTAAACTAGGATTAGGTGCATTATATGACAAAGCGACAAAACTTTTGTCTCGCCAAAATCTGACCTTTCTGTGTTCATTAAATGATCAATATTTCAGCAGTGAAGCAAATTTATTTTCTTTTTAAAAACCTCATTTGGGAGGGTTTCAGCTTTCAAATGAGTCATTTCTAAAACCAATGGATGAATTTTAAGTCAGGTTATAGGCTTTGGTTTCAACAACATGGATAAGCGACAGAACTTTTGTCAGGCACTGTACATCTGTTGTCGATAAACGTGTCTAAACCTTCCTTAAAGCCACCTAGGTAGCAAATTCTATAAACTGATGACCCTCTGGGTGAAGAAATACTTCCCCTTGCCAGATCCGACTCTCCTACCCATCAGCTTCATAGAGTGCCCCCTGGTTCTAGTGTTGTGTGATAGAGAGGTGTGGGTTTTTTGGCGGGGGGGGGGGGAAGTATCAAACATCCCTTTCCCTCCTTTCCTCTCCTGGTCTCCAGCAGAGGTATTTCCCAGTTCCCCATTTAGTTGCAGTTATAAGACTGCAATAATATTTGTCATAAAGGATGTACGAACTATATTCGGATGACTTCCAAGAAAGGGTAGCACTGCACACCAATGAGGATGTTGCTTCAGTCTCAGGATTCCTCACTTCTCAGTTATATTCAAAATATCAAGTGTACCATAAGCTCAGGTACGTAACTAGTATGTTGACTATCAATTCCAAAAGTACTAGAATCAAGTTAGAATAATGGTGCATCTGTTGAAGTATGCAAACATCACTGCCACAAACTTAGCTGTTACCCTGAGTATAAACATACCTGTAATCTGGAGCAAAGGTGGGTTTCATTAGTTGTAGGGTGATCTCTGTTCCTCTTTGTCTCAGTGGCTGTAAAAACATATACAACCTCCAATTTGAAAACTAAGTAACCTCTTTCTAGTTATCCCTCATTTCTCATACTTGCTTTTAGATTCTTAGAGCATCCGCAAGCTCAGCCAACCAAATGTTTTACATCACTTTGAACCATGCGGTGTTATTTGCTAATCTGAGAATCACTTCCTATGAAGAATCTAAGAGGAGCCCTGCTGGATCAGGCCGCAACCCATCTAGTCCAGCGTCCCGTTGCACACCAATTCCTCATGGGCATCTCAAGCAGAGGCAAGAGCAAGCCTTCTCCTGCTCTCGAATCCCAGCAAATGGCCTTAGAAGTGTCCTGCTTGTCCCCCCCAGCCTGAAGGATGTACTTAGGCATTCATTCTAGGCTGGTAGCTGTTACCACCAATGACCCTCTGGGTGAAGAAATACTTCCCCTTGTCGGATCCGACTCTCCTACCCATCAGCTTCATAGATGCCCCCTGGTTCTAGTATTGTGTGATAGAGAAAAGAAATGTTCTCTGTCCCCCTTTTCAATACCGTGCATAATTTTATATACTTCAATCAGGTCTCCTCTTAAATGCTGTCTCTCCAGGCTGAAGATGCCTAGACTCTGCAGCCTGGTTTCATAAGGGAGGTGTTCCAGCCCCTTAATCATTCTGGTTGCCCTTTTCAATCATTTACAAAAGGAACAGTAAATTAATGCAGTACAAATTCCATGTCTTATCAAAGACCAGAACAGGCTGCTCATCTGTTGAGTAGAGATGGCATGTGTCACAAACACAGTGACGACACTTCCACACAAGTTCACCAATAAAACTGTACACATTAGGATGTAGGCATTGCATTGGATCTCTCCTTTGACCATGGAGTTGTTCAAGTGCTGCTTTAGCTGCATCTTCAACACAAAGGTAGAAAGCTTTTTCCTTTGCATCTGGGTGACATTCTCAGGTAGACAGTGGGGCAGTCACTTGTATATCCACGATCCAATCACGACCCTGAATTGCTTACTCTACCAACGGCAACTAAATCATCATTCCCTCCTCAGATGGAATAATCAACTGTGCCCATGAAGCCCGTTCAGACAAAGACCTGAAACCGAAACCTTTCCCATGGGAAGTGTTGAACAGAGAGGTGCCTTTTGCTAGATGGGAGTTAACTTATAGGTTGCAGTGTTGGGTTAAAACACCAAAGACAATCAGCATATCATCTGCGCCTGGAAAAGATGGGACTCCTTCCATCCTGCTACCTTGACCCTGGAGGCAGGCATGGCAGACACAGTAGCGAACACACCAGTTCCAAGTGTTAACCATTTATAAATAAGTACATTTTTTTCATACATACAGTTCATTGTACAGGTTACAATCTGTATACATTAGGGAGGGGCATGGGAGAATGCATTCTTTTTGAACTTTTTCCACGTCTATCTCACATCTCACATGTACAAACAATAAAACTCTGCTCAGGCAAGTACAGTGAAGGGAAAGAAAACACATTTCTTTCCTTTATACAGGGATGGCCAAGAGTATCAGCCACGCGCAGGGCTTTTGTGCAACTGCCCCGCTGGAAAAGATCACGACTGTGTGGTGATTCAATATATCAGTAAGAGAACAGAACATGCAATTGAATATTATACTGTACAGAGAAAATCCTTTACATCGGAATTATAGAAAAGCTAAAAGGAAAGGAAAGAAAAGAAATTGTCTTCCCAGCAAGTGTCTTGAAGGATGGCAAACCAGAAAAGGTTTAATACAAGGGGGGGTGGGGGTGCTGTGTTAACTTGTACAGGGGCAGACAAGGCAGGGAGAATGCTGAAATGAAAATGGGAAGCAAAATACTCCATGAGAGAATACCATTGGGATGGAAAACACATGTAACAGGTGCATTAAGAGAAGAAAAACATTCATTCCCTCCCACAAGTACCCCAAACCCTTGTCCTACACATATTAGTGCCTAGCACACTGTCAAAATATTTTAGCAGTAAATAAGAGTGGGTGTTCAGAGGATAGAGGATTTCGGATCTCTAGTATGTCCAGGCAAAACAGTGCGGAACGGCTCCACCCTGCTCATAAATTCAGTACAGCAGCAACCAGCAGAAAAAGCGATCTCTCTCTCTTTATTTCTGTCTTCCAAGCCAAAGTGCAAAAACTTCATTCCGTTTTCTTAGAAGCCTCACAAGGCAAGAAATAGTCCTACGCCAGCGGTGCCTGCTTTTCTAAGGGGAATACAGGTACCAGATCCACTGCTGAGAATTAAAGGATTATGGAACTTACTTGCTGTGTTGGGGCTTTGTGAAAGATTAGAATTTGACAGTACAAAGGTGAGGTTCTCCAGGGTGGTTCAGCCACGATCAAGAACTTCACCCCCCAAATAACCTGTTATCTAATTTCAGCCCTTAATAGGTTCTACACTATTGGGGGTGGGGGGAAATTACCCAGCACTCATATTCAAGTAGTTCTGGGGGACATGGGGAGCAATTTGGATTTTCCACCCGGTTGTGCTTTTGCCTGAGGTCCCCTTTCGTTTTTCAGAGCAACCACACATTTTGCAAAGGCATCTTGACATTTCAAAGGAGGTACATCAGCTCATGACCCCTCCTGAGCCCTTTTTAAAGCTAAACTCTGGTCAAGTGAAGGCCTTGGAGCTTCCAGTATGTCAACGGGAAGGGAAGGGAGGAGAGATGTCACCTGCCGCCATCCAAAGGTTTGCAAGAGGCCACCTACAGACTTTCGAGGCACGCAGTGATGTTCGTTTTATGTAAGGCGTGAAGACGACGGCACTTTGGTTTGGCTAGATGACCTTCTGCATAGTGTGGGATCATGTCCGTTTGTTAACCGCTGCAAAAGGCCAGGCTAGCTGACCCTCAGAAGAGGCACAGAGATGCTCCACTTCTCTGCCGTCCAGTCTACAAAATTCATTTTAAAAATGGACTCGTTAAAAATCACTCGTCAGGTTCGCTATTTGAAAGAAGTGACCTTCTTCCTATCTTTGCTGTGTGTATATGGGCAGTCTCTGCCATTCTGAGACCCTAAAGAAGAAGAAGAGTTGGCTTTTCTAGCCTGCTTTTCTCACCCATTTAAGGGGACTCAAAGCAGCTGACAAGCCTTCTGTTCTTCTCCCCACAACAGACACCCTATGAGGTAGGTGGGATAGTGAGAGCTCAGAAGAGAGCTGTGACTAGCCCAAGGACACCCAGCTGGCCTCGTGGAGGAAGAAGAAGAGTTGGCTTTTCTACCCTGCTTTTCTCACCCGTTTAAGGGGACTCAAAGCAGCTGACAAGCCTTCTGTTCTTCTCCCCACAACAGAACACCCTGTGGGGTAGGTGGGACTGTGAGAGCTCAAAAGAGAGCTGTTACTAGCCAAAGGTCACCCAGCTGGCTTCATGGGGAAGGGCGGAATCGAACCCGGTATTCCCAGGTAAGAGTCCGGCTCCCTAGCCACTAGACCACCTCTCTAATTACTCTGCTATAAAATATTTGTGAATAAAATTCTTAAATATCCTTTTGTTCCATAAGACTTTCTACCAAAGAGCTTTAAACTAATGTTCAAAACCAGTAGCTTTCTTCCCTGAAACTAAACACTGCTTGAAATGTATTCCGAATCCCATCCTATTTTTAAAAGTTTTTTTTTTGTAATTACGAAGCCAATTTGGACTATGTTAAATTTCTAGGTCCCAGCATTTCTAGACACCTATAAACTACATTAAATGTTTGAATGCCATGAACATCCATATTTTTATTAGATAAATAGCTGCATAAAACACTACCCAATCTCAGAATTGTGGCAGCAAACAGCCCCTCATCTATTTACATAATAACAATGTGCATATTCACGGCGTTCCCACAATTCATGTCATGTCCAGTTTGGTTAACCAGCGAATGCAGCTTCAAGACAAAGAGGCGCGGTTCCCGTGAGCCAGCGTTGGGGTTCAAGTTCTATAAGGAGGCTTCCGGTATGTAAATAGAGAAATTTCTTAAGTATCAGAATCAACATTGCATGATGGGTTTTGAAAAACACAATCGGAGCAGAAATGCTGTTAAATGGCTGGTTCATATACAGTAGTGAGTCTGACTTTGCAGAAGAAAGGAACCCCGAACCTTCCATTTAAACAGGCATGAGAAAATAGGGGTACGGTATTCTGCATGGCCTTAAAAAATCATTCAAGGGAAAGGGGTTAGCCACTCTATCACATTTTCCTGAGTAGAAAAAAAAATCACTTGAAAAGGCATTTATGTTGCAGTGAAATAAAATAGTTTGTGCTCTTACTACACTCACTTTCAGGAGAAGCCATAAGGAGGCACTGAGACTTAAGCTGAGAACAGACACCGAAGGAGTAGTTCATTACCAAATTCTAAGACATAAATGGCTCCTCTTTCAGCTGAGATGAGACTATTTAGTAACTAAAAGCAGCAACAACTAAGCTATAGATGCCCCTAAAGAGAATTGCTAGGAGATCAGTTCAGTAAGTCACAGCAAATATTTTATCTTTGCATTGAAAAAAAAAATACTTCCGCCTTTCGATGCTTATGTACAATGGCTAATACTTGTGCTATGTATTTTGAGTCATTGCTTCTGTTTTTGCTTAAATACATGAAAGACAAAGAGTTGTTCTGCTGTATTTCTAGTGAAGACACCAGTCATGCTCGAATTAACCAGTACTGATCATACTGACAAATGAAATTGCACAGTGCAACCCATTTACAGAGAGAGCAGGCGGCAGAACCATCAGGGCTGATGTCCCGTGAAATCACAGTACAGGACTTTTCAGAGACAGGGAAGGGAAAATCCTGCACTACGGAAGTTTGAATACCTCCTTTTGAATGTGCATGCCTCTCTTTTTTATTTTTTAAACTGACTGCTAAATGTAAACAAATGGGATACTAAGCATCTAGCAAGGTAGTTAGTAGCACTTGGAGACTAATAGGAGAAGGGTTGGTGGCATGAGCTTTCGTAGACATATCTACTTCTTCAGAGGCTAGGGGACCCACTTGGAGACTAATAGGAGAAGGGTTGGTGGCATGAGCTTTCGTAGACACGTCTACTTCTTCAGACGCTAGGGGACCCACTTGGAGACTAACAGGAGAAGGGTTAGTGGCATGAGCTTTCATAGACAAGTCTACTTCTTCAGAGGCTAGGGGACCCACTTGGAGACTAACAGGAGAAGGGTTAGTGGCATGAGCTTTCGTAGACATATCTACTTCTTCAGAGGCTAGGGGACCCACTTGGAGACTAACAGGAGAAGGGTTAGTGGCATGAGCTTTTGTAGACATATCTACTTCTTCAGAGGCTAGGGGACCCACTTGGAGACTAATAGGAGAAGGGTTGGTGGCATGAGCTTTCGTAGACACGTCTACTTCTTCAGACGCTAGGGGACCCACTTGGAGACTAACAGGAGAAGGGTTAGTGGCATGAGCTTTCGTAGACACATCTTCAGAGGCTAGGGGACCCACTCGGAGACTAACAGGAGAAGGGTTAGTGGCATGAGCTTTCGTAGACATATCTACTTCTTCAGAGGCTAGGGGACCCACTTGGAGACTAATAGGAGAAGGGTTGGTGGCATGAGCTTTCGTAGACACGTCTACTTCTTCAGACGCTAGGGGACCCACTTGGAGACTAAGAGGAGAAGGGTTGGTGGCATGAGCTTTCGTAGACACGTCTCCTTCTTCAGATGCTAGGTGACCCACTTGGAGATTAACAGGAGAAAGGTTGGTGGCATGAGCTTTCGTAGACACGTCTTCGTAGACACCATCCCTTCTCCTGTTAATCTCCAAGTGCAACTAACTACCTTGTTGGACTTTTTGAACTAGACTATTACAGCTACTTCTCTGATATTGGCCAAATGGGATACTAGGAACTCAAGGGCAATGAAGCGCAGAGCAGAACACGCAGGTTCAAGTCTACAACACTAGGACATCATTTTTTCCCTTGAAGCTGCCCAGAATGTGTGGGAATCAGCATTCCCCCCCCCCCCGCCCGCCCCAGGTTCCTACACAGAGTGGAGGTAGAATTTCCCCCCTCATTTGTTTTTGATCAGGAAAGCCTGGATAATGCAACGTCCCAGTGCATTCCAACTGTATCCAAAGATTTAGTGCAAGTGTCTCTTATCACAGCCACAAGGCGGAAAAGCAAAACAACTGATTTTTAAACTTTCCACGGCAACAAAATGGTTTCCGTATGATGCAAATAGGCCCCATGTTCCCCGTAGCTTAACTGTTTAAAAATATATAATAAATAAATAACTGATAAATGCACCGAAGCACAGCTGGTGCATCTTCCAGTTTTAAAAGGTCTGAAATGATATTTCCCCATAAAACAAAACATTTCTAATATGCCACAAAGGGAGCATCCTATCTACCAGAGAAGAATCAGCTCTCAGGACACAAAAGAAATGCATTTGTGAGCATCAGTTATATAGGAGAATGGATTTCAAGTTGCATTCTGATCTCACACATGTATATTCACAATCAATAACAATAAAAGTAATGTTCCAGTCCAGAGATTGGTACTGAAGGCAGGGGAAGCTGGCTCACGTAGTAACTGAAAGCATATTGAATTCCAGGAAAATAAAAATGAGTATTGAAGTAGCTTTTTAACTCTGTCTTCTGTGCCCTGAGTATGGATTTATGGGCTTTTTCTGGAAAATAGGGCTTCATATGCAAGCCGAATTAGACCTGAAGCATTCACCTTCCCTTCACAAACAAGACGCAGCAAAGCATTTTTGAACCTGTTGGACATCAGCATACCACTAGCCAAGTGAGAGTAAGTGCTGCTCCTCCTTCATGTTTTCCATTACTGAAAATAAAGTTCAAAATATAAGGAACAGATTCTGTAAAAAAGATGTGCATAAAGAGTTTTAACAAAGGACCAAAGCTAAATAAAACAATCTCTTAGAAACCTCTACCTGCTTTACAAACTCAGTCGATAATGGCCACTCATACATACCTGAATTGTGTCTTTCTCAGCTTCCAGATGTAAAGAGTTAACTATCTTGCCTATTTTATTTCCAGGTAGGGACGCAACCAGCCTCAGCTTGAAGACGCAAGCTTTACCTTTCCTTTCATTACACTATTTAGAGATTGGAACTCCTGGTGAAAGCCCAACTTTAAAAAACAGACAGGTACTGAAAATAAATCAAGGAATAAACCGTCTATCCTTTAAGCAACGAAGCTGCCCTACGCTTCAGAAGCCACGGTGCCATTCTCCACGTTTTACAACAAAAATTAACGCAGCCCATTTGAAGAGGGACAAAAGTTTAGCTGTTAGCTTCTGGTGCAACCATAGCACTTAATTTACTGGAAGACAGTTCTACACCAGCAAAAATGGAGTTGCATTTTGGACATTTCCAAGATACTCTCTACTTCTGATGCTTTGGAAGCCCTGCCCTGTATGCGTTCTTCCCAGGTTTATGAAATGGTATGAATTGGAAAGTATTGGTATAAATTTCTGCTGAAATAAATAATTTCTGCCTGTGGGTCTCCTCCTCGCCATTTGCAGAAGGTACATTAACTCTTCCTCCTCCCAAGTTTGCCCTAGAAAAACCCTTCTGCTGCTTAACACTCAGAGTATGTTCATCAAAACCCATGATCATATGCACTGAGATTAATTTAGGTCGTAGCGTTGCCAGAGCCAGAGAAGAGCCAAATGAAATTTCCCATTGCCTGAGGGTCTGCAGGAAAGGAGTGTCAAAACACTTTGGCCGTGGAAAGCGCTTCCACAAGAGCACTAAGGCGGAATCTAAGAGGAAATGGTCACAAATGGTCCCTGTGGAAGGGATTGCGCGTATTCTGGTTCTCTCTTAGTTCCCCTGTCATGCTTTTTAAAATTCGGAGCATCCAGCAGTTTTTAACAAACTCTCTACCTGGAGAATGAACGAATAAGGCGTCACTTCATCAGGAGGACGAGCCCATTAGAAAAGGGACAGGAAGTCCGATAGACCGAATGAGGTAGCTACCCGCTGATCACTAAAATGGAGAGAACTCTGGTTTCTCCCTGAATGTGTATTGAAACGCCTCAGAAGAAATCAAAACAGGATCATTTTAAGCAAGCCTTTCAAAGCAGTGTTACCCATGGCAGTCGATACCAACAGACTGGCAGGCAAGGGTGTTAAAATATTTACAATCATGAATTTTTAATACTAATGTACAATCCTATCATACCAGTTAAAGCAGGACGGCTTTTATGCATAGCTCCTCATTGGTGTCAAAAACAAAATAAAAGCTCTGTTCTACGCAAGTTAACAAGCTCTTTGGACACATTGAAACAATGTGGACAGCGCTGGGCTGAACGAAAGTGTGCAATTTCCAAGCAAAGCGGACTCAGCACTCTGGAGGGAACTTTTTTAGTGTTTTAAAGCAAGTAGTCGACTTAATCTGATTTTGAAAGAACCATTTTTCTTCAAAGAGCTGGTTACCTCCCTTGAGTGTTTACAGAATCCTTCCTGATCATCTCCAGAAGCATGTACTAACAATTGCCTTATGGGCAGCTGAAAATATTTCCGTTGCTGGCTTTGTCTGAGGTCAGCTGTGCGTAGCCAAGGGTTTGGAGCCTGCCTTGGACAGCCTCATCTTCACATGGAAATCATGGGAGAAGCCCTGGTTGGTGGCAAGCTAGAGTGGAATTTTTAGAAAGGAAGAGAAGAAAAAACAGCAGTGTAATATGATAATTCAGCTGGGAAAACTGTGCTGAAAAACACAAGGCTCTGACTCCAAGACACGTCCATTTCACACATTGGACTCCACAAATGGTCTCTTTGGTTTAATAGGGGACGTCTGTCCTTGCCTGGAGTCTCTGGAAAGTTGTCTATAGAGGTTGTCCTGATACGCCTGTGCGACAGGTAGTGTCCTGGCCACCTTAACATCGGGATACGAAGAGGTTTGGCTAACTCTCTCTAGGAGGTCTCCTCGGGAACCATTGGCCAATATCCCGTGAGGGCTGAAATAGTCGTCGTCTAGCAAGTGGCCATTCTGTGCATTGTTGGTTTTGTTATAAAAGGCAATGCTGCTGATTGAGGAAGGTGGACTGAATGTTTCTGACTGGGGAAGGTTTCCAGGAGATGTGGGGCTTATAACAGTATCTACCGAAGACACGGCCCAGGTTCGGTTCTGTTGGTGCAGATGTGGATACTGCTGAGTCCGGGCAGTTTTATCTATGATTCCCATGAATGGTGTGGTCCTGGAGCGGGCAGGCTCGCTGGGGTAGCCCCCCTGTGTTGGGGAGACTGGGGAGAGCTCATCGCACGATCTATCATAGGCCGGCTTAAGGGGGATCTCCATCTGCTGAATAGAAGCAGAAGGACGGAACGGGGGGTTCAGGTTGGGTGCAGACGAGATGCTATTGCTCGAAGGGGAAAATCTGAGGCCAACGCTCTGGGAATGGAGTAGAGGTCTCGGGGTCGGCGGATGGGGCTTGATTTCATTGGGGTTGACCGTGATCGGCCTTCGTATCAAGTGAGAAATATCAGGGGACCCAAGCTGGCTAGAGGGTATGGAAGAACGTTCCAGATCAAGCTTTGTATGGCAGACTGGGTAATAGGAAGCTGACTGGCTGCGCCCAATCTGTGGGGTCTGACTATATCTCATTCCACCACGATATGCAGAAGAAGGCCTTTGTGGAAGATCCTCCTTGGCCAATCCTCCATGCTGGCAGATGGCTCCCGCACTGAGACTGGCTTGGACGTGCTGCACAGGACGCCCATCTCCCACTATTCCCCCAATGGAACTCTGGTAGACTAGCCGGCTTTGGCCGGCAGCCATTTCCGTGGACGCCGACTGGTATTTGCTTGCTGCCGAATGGGCTACCTGGCCGTAGGTGCCTGTAGGGATCACAGTACTGCAGTGGACAGCTGAACTCGGCTGGTTGCTTCTGATGATCTGTGCCTTAGCCGGCTGCAACCTGAGCCCTTGCTGGGGGACCGCGACAGGCAGTGGAAGCATCTGGAATGACCGCTGCGTCATTTTGGAGAGTGGAGATTTTGGCCGACTGGGAAGCTGACTAATATTGGTTTCCTGTTGGTACCGCACCGGCGACCCGGACTGAGCCCTATAAACGCTCATTGTATCGGCAGGAGGACTAGCTCGATACTGGGGCCCTCTGCGAAGGGGCGATGGAGGTGGGCTTTGATATTCTTTCCCTTGGCTACCGACTGGTGGTGGACTAAAATGATACGAGGAGACTTGGTGAGCAGGGGAGGTATGGGGAGGGCTAGGCCTATAGTGGGAATTCTGGTGTGTTGGGGAGAGTGCTGGGGAGGGGGGCTGGTATCCTTGTCTTGTTGGGGAACCCACAGAGCTATTTGACCTGAAATCAAACACCTGGTGTGAACTAATCGGTGAGCCTGAGATATAGGCAGAATCGCGGTGGGCAGGGGAAGAGGGTGGGCTCTGAATGCCAGGCAGTGTTTGGTTAGGCTGTGATTCTGTCTGTAAGCCAACAGAAATGTTCTCTTCCACGTCTTGTTCAAGGTACTCCTCTTCCATGATGTCTTCTACTGCGTACAATTCTTCGTGCTGCGTCTCAGCTTCGGGGACGAGGGGGGGCTGTTGCTGCAGCTGCACCTGGGTCTGTCTGCACTCCTCCTCGACCCGCATCAACAACCGCTGGATCTCGCGGTTGTTCGGACAGAGCTTGATGGCCTCATTCAGGTCCTCCAGCGCTGCCGAAAACTGCCTGCTCGGTCCGAAAGAGGAGACAGAAAGAAGGAACCAAAGTTACTGCGGGTTGGCGCCGATGCGCTAAAATGCAAAATCAACTATTTTTGTAGTTAAAAAAACAAAAACAAATGCTAGCCAGAATCACGGTAATAAGGACTTTAACGCCTCTTAACATCCAGTTTCTCCAGCCTTTGCCCGTTTCCCCCATTTTTATAACAGGAAACGGGTAACATTTTCCCAAGATAACTTTCTCGGAAACACAGGAAACAAAACATCTACTTGATAGTATAGCAGGGTAGATGTAGGTCTACCCCTCCAATTATTTCAAGTCTGAGCTAAAGCCCACATAATGCTCCAGGCATGCGCTGGGCTTCCTTCAATTACTGGATGGGGGACCCACTGACGACTGTTCTCCCAGAAATGAAAATAAACATGGAAGGAGTCGTGCCTGACACATGTCTACAAGGCCTTTGGCTATCACTTGAGGAACAGAAGGGTGGGGAGTTTGGAAGAAGGTGGGTTGTCGTTTACAGGGACACTGGTAGCTTTTGAATAAAACAGTCATCTAGTTAAATATGAGTCTGATTGGTAGAGAATACATGGTATCCCTTCACGCATTTTGCTTATTTTGGATTTTTAAAAAATCAGAAATTGTGTGTTTTAAAAACACAAAAAACTGCTCCAAAGAACCCAAATCTTTGATGCAAAGTGACAATTGGTGCTGGGAAGAAAGAGCCAGCCTGGCAGGGGAAGGTTTTCTCCATCCTTCTATTCTGGACCCTGAGAAGCTGAAAGTAACAAAGGTCAAAAGAAAGTGGGCTGAGATACTCAAGAGCAAATCAAAAGGCAAAACCCATTGGAACTATGGCTCAATTAACGCACTTCTCAGGAACGGAAGCTTAATTCCTTAATTCGATAAAGGACCATCGTGGTAGCTACAACTGTGCGGCTTTCAGCGCCACTCTTGCGGTTCGTGATTGGCAGATAATAAAAGAAAAACAGTCCAAGCAAAGCTCAAAAATCTCACAATAGGCAGTCTCCTCCATGAGATGGTCTCCTGCAGACCATGAGATGGTCTCCTGCAGACCATGAGATGGTCTCCTGTAGACCATGAGATGGTCTCCTCCAAAGGGACCATCTGTGGCTGAAACGCAAAGGCCTTGCAGGCAGGTTAGGATACTGCGGTGTGAACTTATACGCCCCAAATATGCCAAGCCCCTTTAAGTGCCAAGCTCAACCCAAATGAGATATAAAATGATCCCACGATGCCCGACCAGTTAATGTATGTTGCGGTGATGTAGGCAGAACCAGTGGAGCAAAAATGCTCTAATTTCACTATGGCCAACTTACGCAATCACTATGCTCAGAACTGTGGCAGACGCTCAGCTTCTTGGGATTTTTAAGCGGCTGCCTTGATGTTATGATCTCCTCCGGACACCCCTTTCCTGTTTTTGGACTGTGACACACCCAAACCTCAGGAGAACAGAATCTTGCATTGTTTCTGGCCCTCCTCTCACCTGCTGCTGCGTTTAGCCCTTGCTCTTGCATAGTATGCTTCATAAGATTTCGGTTTCAGCTCCAGGGCTTTAGTAGCAAATTCCTCCGCCATTCCAAAATCCTGCCATCACAATAGGTGCGTAAATAAGTCATTGAATATATACACACAGAATTTGGGAAGAAAAGAAAAGAAAAATGACACGGACACATATTTGTACGTGGACTTCGTATTTTCCAACATGAACCAAATGCCACAGAGAGCTGGTATCAAGAGATCCAACCCTGTTTTGGGGAGAGTCAGGGGATATCCACTCCCAAATCTATGGGCTTTGCTCAATTCTTATAAATTTCTGAAGGTCCTTTACTGATATTTGGTCAGTGAAAAGCTCTGCACACAATTCTGTTGAGCTGGAAGCCCTCCTTTTACACTTGGACTTGTTTGTCAATTGGTCAACTTCTTCATTGACCGTGAGCCAGTTTGGTCTAATGGTTAAGGAGCCAGACTCTTATCTGGGAATACAGGGTTCGATTCCGCCCTCCCCCATGAAGCTAGCTGGGTGACCTTGGGCCAGTCACAGCTCATTTCTGAGCTCTCACAATCCAACCTACCTCACAGTGTGTCTGTTGTGGGGAGAAGAATAGAAAAACTTTGTCAGCCGCTTTGAGTCCCCTTAATGGGTGAGGAAAGCGGGGTAGAAAAGCCAACTCTCCTTCCTCTTCATTCAAGGGTACAACCTAAGCTTCTATGTTACCTGCTGCTGGAAACAAGAGCACTGAACTTTGTCTGATCTAGATTTCTTATATTCTGGCTAAGGACAGGAGATAGCACTTACCAGAATCACTTAAGAAGCCGAATAAAAGATGAGGGGTTATTAAAAAAACAAATAAAAGGTCAGGGATCAGGGGTTCTGGGGTTCTGTGTAAGCCCATCATGTAAGCAACTGGATGATTACATGCTCAGTCTCTGGATAATGAGGAGCATATGGCTATAGATTCCTCAACAGGGGGGGAAGCACGTTTAGTGATGTACCACGACCCTGTGGGGTTCACTCACAAATCATCAGGGCTTTTTGCAAGTCAAGGTTGTAAAAGTGGCCCTTAAACCAGACTTAAGTCAAAATGGCCAAGAGACGCACACTGGGACTGGAAATTAGAAGTCGAAACAGATATATGTTAACTTCTAGATTGCTGAGAAATGTACCGGATTCCTTACACAAACAATGCTTTTTCTCCATGTATTCTACCTCCCTCACACATGTAAATGCGTTTGCCACATTGCTTTCGGACAGTGAAGAAATTAACAGAAACATTGCCAACTCCAAGAGAAGGGAACAGAAGGAGGACCTTTGGAAAGTTAAAGCGACATTTTAAATCTCCTGACCTTTCCCAATTTTTTCATACACATTACTTTTTTTTTTTAAAGATCATCCAAGAGAGCTATAACAGCTGTTTTTTTATGGCAATGAATTTTGACTGGTATGAAATGAATCTCAAAGCATTGATTAGCTGATTCAGAACTACAAAACGCCAGTGCTCTGTGAAGGACAACCAGGTTACAAAAAAGGTAAAGGTGTTTTAAGACCATTCCAGGAATTGGGGGAAGAGTCAGGTCAGGGAACAACCAAGGGCAGGAAAGGGAGCCAGGAAAGGGTTAAATTCAGGAAGGGGCTCTGAAGAAAGAGGAGGCCACTTACATTCATTTTCCTTCGACATCGGGACAGGTTGAGAAGCAACGACACCTTCAGCTCCCGAAAGGTTTTCAGATCCTCCCCAAATCCTTCTCGGGGAAACTTCTTCAAAGCATACTGGTAGCGCTGGGCAGCTTCTTTCACTTTCCCTTTCTGGTAGAAGGGCAGACAGGTAGAAATGTACCCCTCTTTTAAATTTTAGGCAGCAGTTGCAAAAACAATAAACGCAGTCGACTATGCCTGTGTGGCTCATCCCACGAGAACCTCAAACAAGCAAAGGCTGTTCTGAATTAGGCCTATGCAAGAATATTCTACCTAAACACTTGAAATTCAGTTGGATTTGATTGAATGTGGACATTCAAATTCAAATGAATGTCTTCACATTCGAATGTAACATTCAAAAGAATTTCGAATGTTCCAAAACGTTCGTTCGAATCATTCGAATCATTTGAATGTACAGATGTGTATGTATGACGTATCTGTACGAATATCATGCATATTTGTATGCATTTGCACTTATAATATGGAATGAAAACGCGATGCGTACGGGATGCGTAGAGATACGTATAACACATACGAATGTTGCTGGCATTCTGGAGGAGCTTCAAGATGGCGCCTGAGTAAGACGCTGAAGATTTGGCTCCGTTGATAACCTTCTTTATTTTGTTTATCCCAAATGTGAACTACAATCAGAGGCCATGGACTATTTAACATGCCTGGTTCTCTTCCATTCCCTCACACATGAGCAAACAGTGCTCCACACATCCTTCCTATCATTATATTGCAGTGCAATACAATTCAGATTCGATTTGGACTATAGAGTGCAAGGGGAAGCCCCCCTAGAAGGGCAGAAATGGAGATACTGATAGAAGATACACCTAAATTATGAATGCCTTGTTCTGAGAACTTTGGAAAAACTCCTATTTTCTGATGCTAATGTTTGTTTTATTCTAAGTGGTAAATGTTGCAAATAAGGACTTCATTTGCTCTTGTCTCTAAAATCTGCCGCCACAGTTGGCGGATTTATGATTTTTAAAATACTACTGTAATAATGAATTATTTATAAGCTTTCCCAGGAAGGGTGTAATGTGTCAATAAGTTAATCTAAAGATTACAGAGAGTTCCACTGTAGGCAGTTATTAAGAAAAATAGACATAAACGCTGCGGGTCACCACATTCTGGGATTCTATCACAGTGGTCTTCTCGGGAAGTGGTCCACAAGGAGCGATGGGACTCCAGTTTGAAGCCTCATTTTATCCACATTTTGATCCACAGCAGGTTTGTCAAGACAAAATGTGAGCCAGTTTGGTCTAGTGGTTAGGGAGTCGGACTCTTATTTGGGAATACCAGGTTCGATTCCGCCCTCCCCCATGAAGCCAGCTGGGTGACCTTGGGCTAGCCACAGCTCTCTTCTGAGCTCTCACAGCCCCATTTCTTTCAAAGGGTGTTTTGTTGTGGGGAGAAGAATAGAAAAGCTTTGTCAGCTGCTTTGAGTCCCCTTCAATGGGTGAGAAAAGCGGGGTAAAAAAGCCAACTCTTCTTCTTCTTCTTCCCAACTGGAGTCTCACCCCTTCTCCACTTCCTGAAGAGGGTTTATTTATTTATTTATTTATTTATTTATTTATTTATTTATTTATTTATTTATTTATTTATTTATTTATTTATTTATTTATTTATTTATTTATTTATTTATATTTATATCCTGCCCCATACCCAAGGGTCTCTGGGCAGCTCACGACATTTAAAAACAAACATATCAAAACTGTATCAATCCTAAAACCAATACAAAGTTTAAAAATCCAGCACTTAAAAAAACAAAAACAGTTTAAAAACAGCAGTGTTTGCAATGGGGGAAGCGTAGGGTACATTTAACCAAAGGCCTGAGTGAAGAGGTATGTCTTCGCCGCCTTCCTAAACAGAGAAGGGTCCTGACACACCTCGAGGAGGAGACCATTCCACAGCCTGGGGGCCACTACCGAGCAGGCCCTCTCCTGTGTGCCCACCTGCCCAGCTGCTGAAGACAGTGGGATAACCAGGAGGGCCTCCCCTCCAGATCTTAAGACTTGGCCAGGATCTCAACACAGCGTATATGACTGTTATGGCCCATGTGTTGGTTGGTCATTAGTTTGTGGTTTGTGAGACCAGCCCACCTCAGGTATCAATGTGTGTACTTATCTGAACAGTTGTCCAGTAGATGATCCATATTTGGCATTAGAGTTAATCTAGTCCAAGAGTAAACTTCATCTTATCTTTCTCTAGTCTGTGATCTAATCTAAATGTTTTGTAACCTAATAATCCTGTCTCTCTTTGACTCCATACCCTTACACATGAGTAAACCACATAAGTGGTGAACTAACTTACTTTAGAGATATGCCAAACAGCAGTTAATCAAATACAAACTATAGAGGCCAAAGTTCCTGGACAGGCCTGGAACACTTCAGCACACATGAGCATGATATAATTGCATGTGTGTGTCTGACATGATCATGCAGGCCCAGACACACATTAGTACTGTCTGTGCATGCACAATGATGTCACACACATGTGCACCAATGTGCACTGCAATAAAATGATAGGAAGGATGTGTTTGCTCATGTGTGAGGGAGTGGAAGAGAACTAGGCATGTTAAATAGTCCATGGCTTCTGATTGTAGTTCACATTTGGGAAAATGCAATTCAGAATGGGGATGTGCACATTTTTTTTTTTTTTTGCATTTGAATTCAAGTCGATTCAAATGTCAAAACATTCTATTTGATTCAAATGTTTAAAATCCGAATGCAAGAAAATCCAATACTTTTTAATCGATTCGATCTAATGTTAGATGCGAATTTGAAGATACAAATGTCAGCATTCAGGTGAGGAACGTGCTCTTTTTTTCTTGCCCATTGCTGCTTATCTTCCTCGCAGCTGTAAATTAAATTAAATTAAGTCTATTGGATTGAAGTTGCAGCTCCCTATGAGATTAAAATGCCCAGCAGGGCAGATGTAAAAGGTTTGGAGTCCCCATGCAAAGCCCCCAAACCGGGCTACATGCGAAACAAATTGCCCAGATCCATGGTAAATAAACCCTCCTTGCAAACCGTTCTCGCTGTGGTTCTGAAGGCAAGCCCGGATTAATGCCCAGCAGTTGCGATCAGGGAAGGGGCACTGGGTGGGATTTCCCTGCCCTTGCTCCTATCAGGAGAGATGGGGTAGAGAGAAAAAGATGTGGTTTCCAGTGCAGGGGTTTAGCAGAGTTTGCATGGGGACAGGTGTATTCAACTTGAGCCCGTCAGTCACTTGGGGACGGTTCAATTTGAACTCACCTCCATATTGGGAATAACCCGAATCCATCCCAAAGTAAACAGAGTGCATGGGGATTCAGCCTAGGTCTAATGAACAAGCTAGCTGTTTTATTCACAGCAAGATAGTTACTAGCACTTGGAGACTAACAGGAGATGGGGTGGTGGCATGAGCTTTCGTAGACACGTCTACTTCTTCAGATGCTAGAGGCCCTCCTAGCATCTGAAGAAGCAGACGTGCCCATTGGGCCCCCTAGCATCTGAAGAAGCAGATGCGCCCATTGGGGCCCCTAGCATCTGAAGAAGTAGACGTGCCCATTGAGTCCCCTAGCATCTGAAGAAGTAGATGTGCCCATTGAGCCTCCTAGCATCTGAAGAAGCTGGGCCCCCAGCATCTGAAGAAGTAGACGTGTCTACGAAAGCTCATGTTACCAACCTTTCTCCTGTTAGTCTCCAAGTGCAACTAACTACCTTGCTGGACTTTTCTTTCTACTGAAAATTACAAACTCTGTATCTGATATATCTGACCAACTAATGTGTATAAACTATGCAAATTAAACACATGTATAGGTACAATAATTTATTCAAGCCAAAAAAGATTCTAAAGAATTGCCAAATACTATATACTTGATATATAACTCAACCTTCTAGTGGTTTCATTCAGGAAAATAATAAAGAAATCAGCGAATTAAAGAATAATAAGGCAGAAGAAATATCACTCAAAATATTTTACAGGTGATAAAGAACACCACCACAATTATCATATATGATACCTGTAATGTCACCACAATGTTGGTGACCTGTGGTGGGAATGTGATTTTTTTTTTTAGAACTATTCAGAATAATGTTAACAGTATTTTAAATATAAATTTGGATTAAATCAGCTTTATTTCAAGTGATGTTCAGGAGAATAAGAACATATAAAGCATATTTATATTATCAAATGATATATGATACACAATTAACAATTGTATTGAGATAAAGTATAGTACTAAACGGACAATAGATAAATGATATATCTAATAGAATTATATAGATTTGATAAAATGCAGGAAATAAGATTGAAATGCCATGAATTGAAAATACTCTCCAAAAAAGAAGAAAATTGGAAAGATTCATTATATTTTTCAATGAGATCCCAAGCTCTGGAATGTTTGAGAGGTGAAATAACAACACGGTTTCTTTGGTCCAGTTAAATCAAAGGAAGAAAAGGAAAGTTAAATACGTTGTTGCCAATCAATGTGCACAGAACAGTGGATGCCGTGGCCGGGAGTGCCTACTCCCAACTATGGCTGGTACGTCAACCGAAGTCTTTTCTGGACAGAGATGACTTGGCCACAGTTATCCATGCTCTGGAAACCTCTGGATTGGACTATTGTAATGTGCTCTATGTAGGGTTGCCCTTGAAGACGGTTCGGGAGGAAGCTAGTGGAAAATGCAGCCACTAGTTAGCTGGTTACACTGGCTGCCAATTCACTACCGAGCCCAACTCAAGGTGTTAACTTTGACTTATAAGGCCCTAAATGACTTGGGCCCCAAATATCTAAAGGAACGCTTTCTACCATATCGACCTGCCTGTGCCTTAAGATCTGGAGGGGAGGCCCTCCTGGTTGTTCCACCACCTTCAGAAGTGAGGCTGGTGGGCACTCGGGAGAGGGCCTTTCAGTAATGGCCCCCAGGCTATGGAACAGTCTCCCTCTTGAGGTGCATCAGGCTCCTTCTCTGATTAGGTTCAGGAAGGTGGTGAAGACGCACCTCTTCACTGAGGCCTTTGGCTAAATGTTGGTTATGTTTGCCCTCTACTGTAAGCGCTACTGTTTTAACTGATATTGTGCTGTTTTTTAATGTGTTGGTTTTAAATTTTAATATTGTTTCTTTCGATATGCTGGATTTTAAAAGTTGTTACCCGCCCTGTGACCTTCAGGTATAGGGCAGGATATAAATATAAATATAAATAAATAAAAATAAACAGCATATGTGTTTTCTTTTTTTTAATTAAACACTGTTACTTATTACATTATTTTGTAACTTCTTTGTAACCTTCTAGTGGTTCATGGTTTGTTTAATCAGTCATTACTGTTTCCACATCTATAACCAGGCCTCTATTGCCAGAAGAACAGTAACAAAAAAGCTTATTTTTCTTTAAATGAAAAGACTAAATTGTGCAGCACAGAATAAAATACCAGCAGAACTGCATTCAACTTAAGTTACTAGAATTAGCTGAAAGATGTTTGTCTATCTCATCTCACCTTGTAAAACATGTCTCCTTCCTCCATCAGCTTGCTCAACAAGATGACCATGATGTCTGGTTTGGAGGTGGCCATCGCCCATGTTGCTGGACCTGTAGTGTACAGGATGCATGATGGGTAAAAAACTCATACAATGCAAAAGGTGGCAAGGAAGGAAAGCTAGGGTGGAAAAATGTCCTGAGAGAGAAAATTTCTGCTGGAGAGAACAACTTGGTGCAGTCAACCAAAGGAGAACATAGTACTAAACAAAGAGCTGGGTTTTCATGTAGCTAATTTTTCCTTATAGTCTCTTAAATCATTTAAAGTGGCTCAGTGTTTCTAGAATCATTTTCATGAAAGCACATTAATATCCACTGACTGGTGTTGGTGGAAACTAACACAATTACTGTTCTGAAAAGAAGCTATAAAACCAGTGTGTTTAACAAAATACACCTGTCTATGAAATTTAATGCACACTGATGTATGGCGAATTTGGCAATTTAATTATATCCGTGCCTGAACATTTCTCTGTGGCATTTTGGTGTCATTAAAATATGAAAGTTCAAAGGCTTGAACATCTAAGAGATTTAAGAAGAATTTTCATTTCGTACAGGACCTACGAAGAAATCTGAATAAGCCAAAGCATACCCTACTAAGACAGAGTACATGCCCCGTTCTACAACTGTGTTGCCTTATCCAGGCCTTTACAGATCTGACAAAATATTGGTAGCTCCATGTCTCAAAATGGCTGTCAATTGGAAAGATCCTCGTAAGGCCAGAAAGGTCTCGAGTTCAAGTTATTCTCTGCAACAGTAGGGATAAAATAATTAATCTGAAAGTGGGAAAATGAAACAGGGAAGAATGCAGGCAGGCAAAAGTATAGAATAGAAAGCAGAGCTGTCAGACCGCCAAGCTGGATGCTGACAGGAGCGACGTATACCTCGTGGGCGACTGGGTAGCGTCTGACAGCCTTTGGAGAAAAGGAGAAAACAAAACAGAACGAAATTGTAGGAGACAGAGAGAAATGGATGAAGGTGAATTTAAAAAAAGGAAAAAGCAGCAGTGAGAGGCAGGCAGCAAAGCGGGCAAGGCACCAGCAAATTTCCTCGTGACCCGAGAGCCCGTGGGGAGGGGATGATGCAGGTAACCGTCAAATCTGGAAGCATCTGGAAGCGTCTGCACAGCAGGAGAAGCAGCAGCTGATAGCAGCATTATCAACACAGAACAACCATTGTGACTGGCGGACCTTCTCCAGGGAAGGGACTCTCTTAAGAGTTCCTTCCTCGGTTTGCCAAAAGGCAGGCAGGGAAATCTCCACTTTCAATTAATGCAAGATAACACTATGACACGTTGAAATGCTCACATTTTATGCAGCAAGATACTCCCTTTTCAGAGAGGGTGGGAATTAGGGAAGAAATGGTTCTTGCAAGGCTCAAACAACTGTTATTCTCTTATTTTATTTACTTTTCCCTACCTATCTTGGCTCCTTTCTTCAGCAAGGTGACAACAACAGACGTATTGCGACAACCAACAGCCCTGTCGAGTGGACGCATCCCACTGTAATCCACATGCTCAATCATGGCACCATGATCCACCAAGAACTGAACCTACAAATGGACAAACAACAGAATTAGATTAGATAGATTTACTGATGCCAAAAGAGCTAAGAGGAGGAGGAGGAGAAGAAGAAGAGTTGGCTTTTCTACTACCTTCTCATCCATTTAAGGGGACTCAAAGTGGCTGATGAATCTTTCTGTTCTCCCCACAACAGACACCCTGTGAGGTAGGTGGGGCTGTGAGAGCTCAGAAGAGAGCTGTAACTAGCCCAAGGTCACCCAGCTGGCTTCATGGAGGAGGGCAGATTCAAACCCAGTATTTCCAGATAAGACTCCAGCTTCTTAACCACTAGAACAAACCAGAAGGACTCAGAAGTGAACCCTTCTTTTAACTGTTTCTATTCCTGTGCATTAGTTGATCACTGAGGTCTGTTTTCCATAAAGCTACGCGCATGGAAAAATCTATTCATGTAGTGAAAATAATTAAATAAAGCTAACTTTTCCTTGATAGAACAGACTTTGTTAACCTGGTAGCATTTAGGACTATGTAAATCCTAGGGTGTTTTTCCACTGGCACTAAGTACCCATTGAAGCACCCATTAAGGACCCATTTGGCTGAGAGCCAGATGACCCCATTTCCACTACAGACCCCATTAGAGACACATCTGTTTCCACCACAGCTAGGCAAATCCAGATCATATGGGTCCTTCAGGACCTATAATCCAGATTTTGTGTAGACCTCATTAAAGGGGTCTACAATGGTGTCTTCAGCCATCAAATCCGGATTGTAGGGAGCCTGTTTCCACTACACTTTGGCAATGGGTCTAGAGGAGGCTCGGGGGGCAGGGAGGCACCCATGGGGAGGGGTGCCCCAAACTCAAGACTTCGGAGTCCCTCTGAAGCCAGCTCCGAAGTCCCTCTGAAGATCCTTTGGAGTACTTCACAGTGGCATTGCGTTCACAAGTTTTTCCGCAGAGCCTTTGCTAATCTTCGAAGGCAACTTCGGAGACTGCACCCCTTGTCCCCCCAAACACCTGGGGTGACAGGCAACCCCCTCGTGGGTCAATCCAGATTGGCAAATGGGTGCTCCAGTGTTTCCATAGCAGGCAGGCTAGCACCCATTGCTATTGGGTGCTAGACCACCCATGGAAACACATTGGGTACTTCCCTTAATCTGGATCTACTAGATCCGGATTAAGGGAAGTCCCCATTCCTTAGATCTGGATCTTCTTAGATCCGGATTAAAGGAGCTCAGTGGAAAAACACCCCGAAATAGCATGACTGTAGGGTCCTTGCTGAAGAGTATGATAAATTAGAGTGACTTTATTTCTATAGGAGCTCTTAATCAACTTTAAATAATAGAGGTAATTAGCATTTGGACATTAGCAGCTTGAAATATCAGTAGCAAGCTGTAACTGTTCAACAAGATAGTAGAATTTTAAAAAGAAACACTTGTTTGAATTTAAACTACCTACAAATAAGATGAAAACAGGTGCAATGAAGAACTCTTAGGACACCATTTTCAATCCTCTACAACAAAAACTCTTTAATATATTATTACTTTGTGTGATTTTCTAGCAATTTATTGTCAATTTTGTAAGACGATTCAGTGTAATAAATCAAATACAGATAAAGCTAGAAATCTTTTAGGAGTCAGCCATCCAGACAATCTAATGACGATCAATTTTTATTCCAGTTCAGAGAAGCTCTAGATAGAGTATATTCATTTTTAAAAAAGACAAAAGATCAGTTCCAAAAAACTGACAGAACATGTCAAAATAATTTGTTGCAGTTTTTGGTTCTGTATTTTTCAATACTCTTTTGGTCACACAAATTTCCATAGCTCTTTTTACAAACACATTTTGCACTGAAGCTGAAAATTTTACACCCAAACATTAGAGGAATATTGCCTGGAGACACATAGAATTCAAAGAAACTGAAAGATTTATCAGAAACGTTCCCCCAAACTTAGGTATAACCATCAATGTGCCAATTTGCAGAATCAAAGTTGCAAGGTATCTTAAAGAACAAAAATGCCATGCAACACGATGGGTGTTTTTCCACTGTCAAAAAGTACCCATTTTTGCACCCATTTAGGAACCATTTGGATGTGAGTCGGATGACCCCATTTCCACTAGGGCACCCATTTGGGACCCGATTGTTTCCACTGCCATGGGGGAAATCCAGATCTAATGGGTACATTTTGGCCTTTAATCCGGATTTTCTGTAGACCCCATTAATGGGGTCTACAATGGGGTCTTCTGCCAGAAAATCCGGATTAAAGGGAGCCTGTTTCCACTGGAGACAGGCAATGGGGTCCAAAGGAGGCTAGGGGGAAGGGATGCACCCATTGGGGCTCCCCTAAACCTAGGCTCTGAAGCCACTTCGAAGTAATTTCAAAGTCATTTCGAAGCCACTTCGAATTGACTTCGAAGTCCTTTCGAAGTCTGTGCAAAATAGCTCCGGATTGTTAGGCAGGGAAGCCCGTATAAGGAAAATGCACGGATGTGCAGACAGAGGTAACTAAGAGTTATCAGCAAAGTGTCCAAGGACAGGATGTGCTTGGATGACATAAGGATTGTGCAACACTCAGGAAGTGAGTCACCATCTATGATAAGAAAAGGTATAAAAATGCCTTTGCACTGCTGGTTATTGTTGTTGATTGCTGGACGAGAGCTTGGATGGAGGATGTATACTTGTACATGAAGCAACCTTTAAGAATAAACCTCTGCAAAGAGAGAAACCTGCCGTTTCTGTTTGCTTCTTAAACTGCGGGCAGAAGAAGGAGGGAGTTCCTGAAAAAGGCTGGACAGCTCCGCAGATGGCAGAAGAAAGTTTCCGGGACAGAGCTTGTCTTTTCGGCACGGAAGCGCACATCTGCTATGATTTTATACTAACGGGGGCTGACACTACCACCCCCCAACACGGATTGCCTTTGAAGTCTCTACTGATCTTCGGAGTGAACTTTGGAGTGACTCCGAAGTGGCTTCGAAGTGACTCCGAAGTGACTCCAAAGTCATTTTGAAGGTCACTCTGAAGATCAGCACAGATTTCAAAGGCAATCCGGAGCTATTTTGCACAGACTTCGAAATGACTTCGAAGTCAATTCAAAGTGGCTTCAAAGACTGCACCCCCCTCCCCCCTGAAACACCTGGGGTAATGGACCGACCCCTTGGGGGTCAATCCAGATTCCTCACATGGGTGCAAAGCTGTTTCCACAGCAGGGGTGTTAGCACCCATTGCTAATGGGTGCTACACCTCCTGTGGAAACACATTTGGTGCTTCCCTTAATCTGGATCTACTAGATCCGGATTAAGGAATATACCCATTCCTTAGATCCGGATTTTCTTAGATCTGGATCTAAGGGCTGCAGTGGAAAAACACCCTAAATTTCAGAACTGATCCTTTGAAACTTGTAATTCTTATGTCTATTATTACCGTCATTATCATCATCATCATCATCATCATAATCGCAGCCCAAATGTTTAGGTAAGACATGGCAACAAATATGCTTCATAAATGCCATAACAAATGTATCTTCACACATTTAAAAAACCCTTCAAAACTACTTACAGGTGGTGGCATGTGGACACCAGTTATCCCATTCCACCTCTAATCCACATCAAAGTCCAGAGGACGCACGTTGGTAGTGCATTTTCTGGTCTTTAATGTGGGTTAGTGGCACTAGCATGTGGCTGCTACCAGCTCTAAACAACTTTTGAGCCACATTTGCATCCTGAGTGTAAATGTAGCCATAGCCCCACGGATGTAAAGAAACTGGCATACATGGCTTGGAACAGCAGAATCAAGGAAGCTGGGTCTGTATTTCAGCCTGACGTTATGATACTGTTCTTTGATTCACGAGAGAATATGCACTAGACTGGTAATAACTTATAGTTTTGATATATTGTCCACATTCTCAGAAGCAGAGAGGAACATGAGGCAGACACTTGGTACTTCTGGACACATGGTGCTTCTAGTGCTTCTAGATGCCATAGTGCTGCCCTAAACAATAAAACCTGTGATTTAAAAGTCCATGCTGGGAATAATTAGAAAGGGAACAGAAAACAAGTCAGCAAGTGTCATTTTGCCTCTTTATAAATCTATGGTGAGGCCACATTTGGAATACTGTGTACAATTCTGGTCACCACACCTCAAAAAGGATATTGTGGAACTGGCAAAGGTGCAGAAAAGGGCAACTAGAATGATTAAGGGGCTGGAACAAAATCCCTTACGAAACCAGGCTGCAACGTCTAGGCCTCTTCAGTCTGGAGAGACGGTGTTTTAAGAGGGGACCTGATTGAAGTATGTAAAATCATGCATGGTATAGAAAAGGTGGATAGAGAAAAAATCTTTTTTCTGTCACACAACACTAGAACCAGGGGGCATCTATGAAGCTGGTGGGTAGGAGAGTCGGATCCAACAAGGGAAAAAAATTCTTCACCCAGAGGGTCATTGGTTTATGGAACTGGCTGACAGAAGAGGTGGTGACAGCTACCAGTCTAGATGGCTTTAAGGAAGGGTTAGACAAATTTATGGACGACAGATGTATCAGTGGCTACTAGAATGAATGCCTAGGTGCATCTTTCAGGCGGGGGAGGGGAGGCACGGGCGGAATTAGGATGCTTCTAATGCCATTTGCTGGGATTCAAGAGCATGAAAAGGTCTGTCCTTGTCTCTGCTTGAGATGTCCATGGGCAATTGGAGGGCCACCGTGTGCGCCAGGATGCTGGACTAGATGGGCTGTGGCCTGATCCAGTAGGGCTTCAATTATGTTCTTATGACACGTTATTCTTCAGTCACACGCAAATGTAAACACTGCCTAACAGTTTATTAAACCAAGTTTGACGGCTTGATCAGACAGTCTACCCAATCCCTTTCTTCCTCCCAGATCTGAATTTTCCCCAGCGACTTACCACCTCTGCATCACCATAAAAAGCAGCCAGATCTAATGGAGTGCGCCCATTTTTGTCAGCATGATCTGTAGCAGCTCCACTCTCCACCAAGGCTTGGACCACTGAAAGGTGACCTTTGAGGCAGGCCCAACTGAGGGCAGTAAGCCCTTCTTTATCCATTAGGGAAATGGAAGATCCTGGGTAAAAACAAGAAAACAAAATGTGGTTGCACCTCTTTCTAGTAGTCTCCCACAACAGAGTCTCTTTTTTTCTATCCTTCTCTTCTCTACTACCCTGCTCAAGAAGAGGACAAAGTCTTGCTGAGGAGATTTATTGTGTGATAAGATAGCAGAGACACACTTGGCAGATTGCGTAGCGTAACGGGATGAGATCAGAGACTCAGCAGCGACTTGACTGCATTCCAAACGGAAGGTATTTTATTGCTCAGTGAGCGCAAATACATAAATGCAAGGGTGCATGTTGCATGGATATATGAAATAAAAATACAGGCATACAGCTTAACTCTACTGTGAATACATGAATACAGCTAATATGTCTTAGCTAGCATAAAAGCAGGTACAAGAAGCATTCAGCTTCTGGATCACTTATCAGCATGGCTATAAGCCTTTGCCTAACTTTGCCTAACATACTACTGGATACAATCATACTGCATTTACCATCAGCTATCATCTATTACCTTCTACAACCATCTACAACCTTTTACTTAATGAATACATAGAAGCAATTATACTTGTGTGAGGCTCATGACATCATAGGAAGAGGCAGGATAATGTGTATACCCATATTTGGTCAATCCGGTTGTTACGTGTAAACAGGATAGCTTCTCATGACACCAATCTTGTTCCATAAAGAAATAGCTCTTATTGGTTTTTTCCCACTGTCACTACAAGTACCCATTAAGTCTGAGAGCTTCTATGAGAGGTACTGCATCGACACACTCATGATCAACTCCCCTGTATCAAATTGGGCGATTCAAATTTGAATTAGCGTGGAACCAGAGGAACCAGAAAAATGAGATAAGCAGTTTCTGCAAACTTGTCATACCCTTTATTAAAACTAAAGAGTATTAGTTGATTAACTGAGGGGAGAGGGGAAATTAAACACAGAAAAGAACTGTCCTAAGAATGAACAGTGGTGGCTGTGCGTTTCAAGACAAAAGTAAACAATGTGGAAATGGAAAGAAGAAAATTAATGGACGAACTGCTCATTGATGGTGAGAAGCTTTACCTAGCTTAGGACCCCGACCCCAAATATCACCAGGTTTCTGTTCTGCTGCCTAGTTCAGGTTCAGAATACAACACATTTTGTCGCAAGTCCCTTCTTACAAAGTTTAAAAGGTAAAGTACTAGTGCTACCTTCTTTATCACCATCAGTACAATTTTTCAGTTTCCAGGTTTTAGCAGCAGCTCTCCATGGGGAATAAGTAACCACAAAAGTGGCTATATGCCCGTATTTTCTGGCGTATAAGATGACTGGGTGTATAAGACGACCCCCAACTTTCCAGTTAAAATACAGAGTTTGGGATATACTCACCGTATAAGAAGACAACACCCAGCGTATAAGACGACCCCCGACTTTTGAGAATATTTTCCTGAGTTAAAAAGTAGTCTTATACACCAGAAAATACAGTACTCATAACAAGTAGTTTTTCCAGGGTTGTATTGAAAATTTTGGTTTCTTAAAAAGAAATGCTAGATTTACCAAGAACGTTTTACTTTGGGAAATGGAGTGAAGCAATGCAGGTGATGGGTCTTTCCTTGCTTTATCTCGATCTATCAACAGAAGTTGCCGTGCACTTATAAAAAGGTAAATGTTGCTATCAGTCATTACTCCCTTCTAGTTGAAGTCTAAGGGCGAGTCCCCATGGTACTTTTTTGTTTCTCTATTGTCCCTCTATTGCAGCAGACTTTAAAAATGCGTGTTCAATTCCGAATTAAGCATCCCCATGAGGCTCAGCAAAACGTGCATTTAAAACGCACCTACCATCCCCATGGAAGCGTGTTTTGTTTGCCCGCATCTTTTTCTCCCCGCCCCCTCTCTGGTTGATAGGGTGCCAGCGGGAACAGGGAGGGACTGCAATCTGTGCGGTCACAACCAGGAAGACAACCCCCAACATGTCCAAAAGAAAAATAGCCATCGGTATTCACAAGTTCTCTGTCCATCTCCCCTGCCTGCAAAAGCAGCCAGGCTGCAGCCAGCGCTCGGGTGGACACAATTCATTACGCTATTCACAAGATCTCTGTCCACTGAAATGTCTCCCCTGCTGGCAAAGGCAGCGGCTGCAGCCAGCGCACGTGTGATCATGCGCACATTCACTCTCAACACTTTCAACTGTGGGCAGAAGCAATTCATTACAATGTATCTTATGTGATTGGATGCCTGCCTACTATTTTCTTGCATTTAGTATAGATCTTGAATATTGGCTGTGGACGAGAGGCAAAAAAAGGGAGTGAGTGAGTGAGTGAGTGAGAGAGAGAGAGAGAGAGAGAGAGAGAGAGAGAGATGATCTCTCTGGCCAGCAATCCCTGCCCCCAGTACCTCTTTTGCCACGGAGCATCTACATGCTCCATGTTGCTAGGAAAACCTGCAACTACCAAAAACTGCACTGGTAGTCTTGTTTAAAGGGTTTTTTTCTGCCACGGATTTTCCTCCTTTGTGGCTCTGAAAGCCCGGAGAAAAGTTCTGCATGCAGACGCTCTGTGGCAAAAGAAGCTTTTTAACTGGCTTTTTATTGCATGTAGATGGGGCCTAAGATGATTAAGTAGGCAAATTTTACCCCAGCTGCATGCCTACATAGAGCACAAGGGGAAAAGTGACTTTAAGACATACAACTTAAGAGCTCACCCATAATAGCCAAAACATTATTAAATAAGAGCCCTAGAAAGCTGAAGGTAGGGATGTGCATGAATATACATAGGCATCTGAAATTCAATAGAACGTGCTGAATTTTGACATTTGAATTTGAATGTCCAGAAATTCAAATTTAAACATTCAGATCAAATTTTGGGACTATTCATTCAAATTATTCAAACATTCATGTGTGTACGGGTTAGTACACGATGCGTACTTGAAGATCTGCACCTTTCCCGCATCCCGCTAAAAAGGAACTACCCATAGGATCTTTGCTTGTTGTCTCTTCTTGTTCCTAAGAAGAAATGACAGCAATTTAAAGTTATGTAAGATAGCCTTGGGTCAAATCTGAGACATGGGATCAATTCCTATGACGGTGACATAAGAGGATCTTTGATACCTGACAGGTGTCTGCATTGATAAATAGATCCTCCTCTGGCACACATTCAATGCCCATCAAATGACAAAGACCTTAAGCACTGAAAGCCTACTCCATAGGAGGGAGAAGGTTTTGACTGAGTGCATCCACATGTATTTGAATTTTTTTTTGAACAATTCAAGAAGTGGCTTGGTCCTCTGTACTCTGACATACATGGCTTTAGCTATAACACTGGCTGTTCCAATCAGCACCTGCCTACTAGGGATGTGCATGAATATTCATACTATTTGTTATTTGTACGAATTCGCACAAATTCAGACATTCGTAAATGAATCGAATGTCTGGGCATTCGTACATTGACACTTGTACAAATAAAACATTTTGGACATTTGAACAAATAGTTCAGACATTCATTTAATGGTACAGATAAGTACACATCCTGTGCGTATTCGTACAGATCCCGTACATATGGGATGAATATGGGGTGAGTACAGGATCTGTACGGGATGCATAAGGGATGCATACGGATGCATATCATCAAATATGCATCTGTACCTATCAAGTATTCAAACAAATACATATAAATACATTTGTATCAAATTGAATGTTTGGACATTCGAAATTGCACATTTGTACAAAAACAAATGTTAGGACATTCAGTTAGTTACAAACTGAATGGTGAAAATTGCATTTGTGCACATCCTTACTGCCTATCCTTAACCTTGCTACAAAGATTTTAATGCCTGCTAGTTTTTAATTCTAACCACTTAATAGAAAGTCCGTGTGAATACATGTTCCACCACCAAAATAGGGCATCACATATAACAGAGACCCTTGTCTATATTTCTTTTGTACATCCACCACAGTAATTACTTTAATGGTTATGTATATGGCTACTGAGTTGTTTGGTAAGCCCTAGCAGAAACCACTGAAAACTTCCACACTAAAATCTTGCCCATGGGTTTAACACTATTACCAGATTCATCTATCCTAACAAGGAAGCCAAAGTAAGTATCTCAGTCAAATATTTTCCTGGCCAGTTTGACCAGGTCATCTATTTGCTGGAGAAGTAATAACACTGCCAAATGTATGGTACAGGAAAGCACCAATTTATGAGGAACTTAATGCCTAGCAAATGGCAGAATACAAATGTTTAGACAGAAAGAAATAAGACAGGACCTGCATTGTATTATTTACATCCCTTGGTGCCTTCTTTCAACATACAGGTCTAACCAGTAATGCGAACAGTTGCACTTCTGTCAACCTAAGTAATTTAATTAAAGGACAAGTACTTTAGTGAACACCCTGGGGGCTGATGACAGCCCAAAGGACTGTCAGTGCTGTAAGTCCATGGTAAATCATAAAGCAAACATGACAATAAACTTCTGTTAAATCTATTGAGAATAAATAATCTCCAGCAGGAATCATTGCTTTAATGGATTCCAGATTTGCTGTTTTGCAATATTTAGCAACCTACTTCTCTAGTGTCGTTCTGTGTTATATGTTATGATATGCTGTTTGGACTAATCAGTACATTATATCTATTTCCAAAGTCTGGAGTCCAGTATTGATTGGCAAGAACTGTCCTCAGATACCATTAAAAACACTGACTATTCCCTTTCTCTGACAGCAAACTCCTTTGGGACAGATTCAATTGCTTATGTGCTGAGAAAGTCTTGTGTTTGCTCCAGTCTTCTCATTAGAGAAGCCCTTCAAATTGGGTGAACATGGGGATGGTTTCAGAAAGTAGTGTTGAGTGAGTGTGGGGGGGAGTTCACATTATAAGCTTAATTCGGTTTCCCTAAACTGAAAAAATAGAACTGGATGCAAACACGAATTTGCCTGATCCCGTTACTTTTAACTTAATCGCGTTCAGTCCAGATTCTGAGGATCGTACGTGGCGTATGTGACTCAAGGGGTGACTCAAGTGGCTACTTTTTAAAAGCTGCTTTTTGGGGCTGCCCTGCCCTCTTCCTCCTGGTGTGAACACGCCACCCATAAGAGACTCCTTCACAGAGCCTAGCTGGGTGGTTGCCACTTGCCTGGATGGAGGAAAAATGGCAGCGGGCCGCCAGCGATTCTTTCCCCTCCTCTCCCCATTGCTCAGGGCACACAGCAGCAGTGGCAACTCAAGCCCCCTTCGCCCGCTCACTCCACAGTCACAGCCTTAAAAACAGAATGTGCAGCTGCTTTCCTTTCCTTTTTTTAAAAGTCAGAACTTTTGCAAAATTGCAACATTGTTATCAGGTGTGAAGTGGTTGGATTGCTACAGTGTAGCGGCTGCTTTAAGGGGTGGATTTTTACAATTAAATCACTATCTTTACACGCTTAACACGTGTAACCCTAAACAAGCATTCACATCCCTTAACATGGTACCATTCCCACAGTAAGAAATGTAAAACGTTTCAAGCGCACGAACTGGAGTGAGACCTGTTGAAATGAGGATTAACATTTACAACTTTGGGGCGATTTAACATGCGGAAAGCGTGTTAAGCCAACCTGACGGGAACTGTGAGGATTGAAACCGTTTTGAAACTGAAATAAGCTTATAATGGGAACATGGCCTGTCTGTGCTGTAAAAGCTTGCTATTCAACACTTATTTGTAGCAGCTGGGTTAAATCAGAGTTCCAGTGTGATGTCATCAATATACTGATGAAACTCATTCTTAATTCTCCTTAATCTCTGAATCCCAAGGGGCTGGATGAACTAATGGTTTGGATGAGAGCCAACAGCCTCATACTAAATCCTGACAAGATGAGGACTGTAGATAGGAAATATCTGAGTTTGAGAATAGGAGAGATTGCCTGTTCTAGATGGTGTTGCACTTGTTTAGAAGGAACAAGTACATTGTCTGGGGATTCTTCTGGAATAATCACTATTATTGGAGACGCAACTAACTTCTGTGGCTAGCATTACCTTTTACCAGCTTCAGCCAGTTTAGTCTAGTGGTGAAGAAGAAGAAGGAGGAGTAGGAGTTGGCTTTTCTACTCTGCTTTTCTCACCCATTTCAGGGGACTCAAAGCAGCTGACCAAGCCATCTGTTCTTTTCCCCACAACAGAACACCCTGTGAGGTAGGTGGGGCTGTGAGAGCTCAGAAGAGAGCTGTGACTAGCCCAAGGTCACCCAGCTGGCTTCATGGAGGAGTGCAGAATCAAACCCGGTATCCCAGATAAGAGTTTGGCTCCTTAACCACTAGACCACTGGACTCTTACCTGGGAATACCGTGGTTGATTCTGCACCCCTCCATGAAGCCAACTGGGTGACCTTGGGCTAGTCATAGCTCTCTTTCACAACTACCAATGGCTGTTATCTTGTGATGTCCTGCAGTAGGGCTTTCTCTCATGCTCCATTTGAACTTCTTCCACCCAAAAGAGATGCAAATGAAACATGCAGGGCTGTCTCAGCCAGTGGTTAGGAAGGTTGCGGAGCACAAAAATGTTCTCCAAAGCTATTCTGGCCCTGGAACTCTCCAGCATGAGTGGAGATACTTCTAGTATAAAAGCATCTCCATACAATGTGCATGCTCTGTCTGGGAGTATACCCAAAGTATCCTTTTTCACCAAATGTGAAAAGACCCTTGGGTTATACAAAATACATAAACAACACAAAGTTTGGTAAAAATTCTGTTGTCCTAAATATGAAAGGCTCCGCTGTTCCCATTTTATTAGGAAACAAACCAAAGATTCTTGTCAACTAGGAATTCTGACGGCAAAGACATGAGGCAAATGCAGCACACTCCGAATGCAAAAACAGAAAGACAAACAAGGGAAAATCTTAACGTGTGGAGACTGTGTTGTAAACAAGGGGGTAGAGATAAGAAAGGAACGTGATTTACAAAGAAAATGAAAGAAAGTGATAGAGTTGATTCACACGCAGGGCAGAAGAATCTTAGAGAAGAAATACTAAACCAGTTTAGCACTATCTATGTAGGGAACAATAGCAGCTCATGGAAAATCAATGCAGCTATGTTATTGAATTAGAATGACCTGGATTTCTGAAAAAATAAAAATAAAAAATTCAGTGGTATATATTTTAGAGGTACAGATGGTGCCTATGTTGTTTTGTTATTTTGGTTCTGTACTTATTTAAATTGCATCTCTGGAACAAACTGATCCAGTAGCAACAATAACACAGATTTTTCTTTTTCTTTTTACTACTATACTATGTAAAATAGACATTTCAACAAAAAGAGTGCATATAGCTTTGAGTTTGCTGTAAATCTCAATGACCTTACAGGACTCTTAACAGATATACAGTCTAGTAAACAAATACAGGATTAAAACACAGAGGCCATGTGGTTACATAAAAAGTGATCTTGATATGGGTATATGCGCTAACATCAACAGTCATTGAGGATACCACTGACAAAAACAAAGAAAATCTTGCCCATGTGGAAAAAGGAAACGCCCAAACGGAGGGTGGCAAGTCTGCAAATAAAACAGAGATGAGAAGGTGTGAGCAGCCAATGCTCTGAAAATGGACTGAAGGATTAAAGTGAAGGTGTGACTATGGCTCTAGTTTAAACATCATTCATGACAACTACATAGCTAGATTACAAAGCCGCTCCTCAGAGGCAGACTTCACGCATCACCAAACGTGGGGCGTATTCTGGAGTTAATACTAGCCATCGTTTGCTGATGGTCTCCAATAAAGTTAGGCTATAGAGGACAATAGGAATTTAAGATGGAAAAAAAACCCCAGCCCAGTGCTCCCAGTTCCAGGATCTTACATCTCTCCATGCTACCTCTGGCTGCTTGTCTTCAGCCACTGCCATGGGAAGAGATGGAACCAGCTTGGCTTGTGCCCTAGCTGCGCTGCCTCTGAAAAAAGGAAAAAAACAGCCAATCAGCTGTTTGCCCGGGGTGTGTGGGAGAAGCAACACAGAGCAGGAGAACCAATGGTAAGGGGGGAAAGATGAACAGATCTCTCTCTCCGCCTTTGGAGTTCCATGCTAGGGATGTGCATGAATGGTTTTTTTGGCATTCGATCTGTAATGAATCGAATGTTAGAAAACTCATATTCGTTTGAATAGATCCCCGTCAAATGTGGTAGGATTCTATTTGGTATGAATATCCGATATGGAATGCATACATATCGGGTATGTATCCTGGATAAGTATCCTATACAAACGCAGACATATCGGATGCGTATCCTATACCAACGCATACGTATTGGATGTGTATCCTATACAAACACATATGTATTGATATATATCCGATACGTATTCCCCGTTTAATGAATGTCTGAACTATTCGTACGAATGTTCACATGAATGTTAATGTACAAATGTTATAACATTCAATCCGTGTACGAATATCTGAATTTGTACAAATTCGCATAAATAATGAATGCTACAAATATTTGTGCACGTTCCTATTCCTTCTTTTTGTCAGAAGAGATGGCACAACCTGGATTCAAGTCAAGCCAGTTCCAGGCCAACAACAGATGATGGGAAAATCTATGATGCACCCTCTTTGGTTCTCCCAACCCCAGTTTCTCAGAGTGAATTACTAGCACAGTGTGGTTTTTGAACTACATGGCGGTTTACAGGAATCAGATCACTGCATTATATGAAGGATTACTGTTCAGTGATATGGAAAGCACGTGAATGGCCAGCAGACTGGACAGACTCAGTGTCTGTTCCAGTTGCAAAAGAAAGGAGACAAAAAAGTGCCAACCACAGAACCACTGCTGTAGTGTCAGACACAAGCAAGATTCTGATAAAAATTATTTCAGTTGAGGACAAAAGAGCAAATAGAAGTTGCAGACAAATAAGCGGGATTCTATCATGGAAGGGGAAGATTAGATTAGATAATAAATCTTAGGATACTATTCATAATTAATGTACATATTTTTATTTAAAAAAAATTAATTCAGATATCAAAAGGAATAATGAACGTAGGATATCTTCCTCGCTTGATTCAAATACTGCTTAAACTCTGTCAGAAGCAATGTGCTAATACAAAGGGTGTCCATGAATGGAAAATGGTTGGTTTGTTTTGTTTTAAACTTGAACCAGCCATGGATAGTCTGGTCCACCCCCAGAAAAAAGAATTGTATGGCCAGTTGTAAAACCAGTCTGTCAGTCTGTGAAGTGCCCCTGTTGCATTCCTGGTTTCCCCTCCATCTTCAACTCTATGCAGAACACCCCCCAGTCATCTCACCAGCCTCCATAATTTCTTTCCTCACATGCGTGATCTGTAGACACATTCATGGCCTCGTCCAACTATGTCCACAGCCTCTCTGCACTGCAGTCATGACATCTTTGCTTCCCAATACCCCATCCACATGGCTCTTGAACAGGTCAACTGGCCTGTTTCCTGGCCTGCTAGACCTTCATAAATGGAAGACCATGGACCTTTCCAGCAAGACAAACATATGTACATGTGTGTGACCACCTCCTGAAAGTGCTGGAATTCAAGCCCTTCCAGGAAATTGTCATGCACATGTCCATATCCTTGTCCCTCCTCGCTGGCTCACGTGCCTGTCTGTACCTTCTCTCCTTTGCTACAGCTGCCAGAGGAAAAGCCCAGAGAGTCATAGGGTGTGATGTTTTTTGCTTTAGGGATGTGCATGGATATTCGAAAATTTGAAAATCGGATTCAAATTCAACGAATATCAACATTAGAATTGTAATCGAATTTTTGAAAATCCAAATTTTTGAATTTGGATCGAATTTGGTTTGAATCTGGATTCAACTGCATTCGATGTTGTATACTGCATCTGAATATTGGGCCTATTTGTGCATATAATACAGGATGCAAACAAAATGCAAACACAATAAAAACGGGATGCAAATGGATTCGTAAATCAGATACAAATTTTCCCAACATTCGTATCATTTGCTTTGAATTGGATTTTTGAAAATGCAGATCCAGATAATCTGATTTGAATCAGATCTTCAAAAATATGGATTTTAAAATTTCAATTCTAATTGAATATTCAAATACTCTATTCGAATCGAATTCAAATGCAAAAAATGCATCAGTGCACATCCCTCTTTTGCTTTATTCATGATTAGAAATGTGTACCATCAGAGTAATGCAATTCAGTATCACAATGGTACATTCATGTATTACATAGTATCCAAATCATCAAAGAAATGAGGTTCCAGCTTGCAAACTTTATTATAGAACTTATTTCTGTACACTTTTCATTTATTTTTTTCTCTTGCTTACATTAATGAAGCCAGGACGTTACATTTGTTGTGTTGTCTATTCCTGATTATTTTTCTTATAGACTGCATATTCATCTATCAGGATTTCTGCTCTTTTCATATGAAAGTTTAAGCATTAAATTATCTGCATACTTCCATTTTTGTGATTACTGTGCAGCTTAAAATAGAAATTTGATGAAGATCTTATTATTTCATTATTTATTCCATTAAAAATTCCCGACAAACAGAATTCTGGTCTGCATCTTTCCTGCATATCAAGTGTATAATTAATCTCATTCCTTATATTTCTCCAGAACTTTTTCATTTTAATGCAGTTCCACCACATATGCTAATACATTCCTTTATTTGTACATTGCCTCCAACATTTAGTTGTTAACTTCTAATTTATATTTGCTTGCTTGACCAATGTAAAAAACATCTGATTGATTTCAATCTTATCTCCTTAAGCTTTTCATTTGCTGTCCATTTTGGAGGTGAGCCAGTGTGGTCTAGTGGTTAGGGAGCCGGACTCTTATCTGGGAATACCGAGTTTGATTCTGCCCTCCTCCACAAAGCCAGCTGGGTGACCCTGGGCTAGTCACAGCTCTCTTCTGAGCTTTCACAGCCCCACTCACCTCACAGGATGTCTGTTGTGGGGAAAAGAACAGAAGGTTTTTCAGCCGCTTTGAAACCCACTGAATGGGTGAGAAAAGCAAGGTAGAAAATCCAACTCTTCTTCTTCTTCTTTCTGCCTGTGATTGCCATAAGCCATATCTATATTTTGTGGATTATAGTCTATCAGTAATTCACATACTTTAGATACCAATCCTTTTGAATTCTGAACACATTTATTATATACTATTTCAAAGTTTGTCAATGATGTCACTATCATTTGGAGTACTTCATGATTTTGTATTTTACCTAATAAAGTGTTGAAATGCATCTAATGTTCTTTATATTTCTGCTTTAACTGATTAAACTGTTTTGAATTGTCTCATGTCTTGAATTCAGATAAAATTCATTCATTCATATCTTGGTAAAAAAGTCATTAACGGTGTTTAACTCTTGGTTTTCTAATTGTTTCCAAAAGAAGATTGCCATTTCAATTGTAACATAGCTGGAAACATTGGACTTTCTCCAGGCTTCTGTTGTAGTTTTTATAAGGGTGTTTTTGTGTTTTATATCTTTTTTTGTTCTGGTCAGACCATGGCCAAAGATGATTAAAATTGTATATCTAAACTGAAGAGGATTAGACCAATGCTGAGAATAGTCAGGAAAGAGAGAAAAACTAAAGAGTAGGTACTGAAAAAAACAGAAGCAAGAAGAAATCTGATGGAATGTAAAAGAAGGAGAATGCTGCAATATTTTGATATCATCCAACAGTATCAATGTTTACAGAAGGAAATTGTCCAAAGTACTAGATGGCATGAAGAGACAACATCGAAGTCTGGTTTAATTTAACAATGATCAAAGTTTCTTGAGTCAGTTGGTATAATGGTTAGGGAGCCGGACTCTTATCTGGGAATACCTGGCTTGATTCCACCCTCCCCCACGAAGTCAGCTGGGTGACCTTGGGCTAGTTACAGCTCTCTGCTGAGCTCTCAGAGCCCCGCCTCCCTCACAGGGTGTTTTGTTGTAGGGAGAAGAATAGAAAGCTTTGCCAGCCGCTTTGAGTCCCCTTAAAACCGGTGAGAAAAGCGGGATAGAAAAGCCAACTCTTCTTCTTCTTGAGAACGGTCCAAGTCAGGGGACATGAAAAATGATCACACACAGTGCAGCCATGTCTCACACTTATGATGACTGAAGACAACACAACCCTGTGTTTTAATAATGACCTTAAATGCTCAGTGTAAAATTTTTCATCTTAAACTACACATTTATTTGATATGCCCTTGAGCTAATACCAAAAAAGTGGTTGAAAAATAATAAATAAAATAAAATAAATGTGAGGTGACCTATAAAAACTGAATGAAGTACAAGTATTCCACATTAAGTGATGCATGTTAACTTTAGCATGATAAACACTGGGTCCAGTTTCCATAATTTCATCCATTATAGGTAGAAAACGCAAAGAAAGTCCATCTTCAGTTTTTGTTACTCTCAACTGACCTTGTGCCAGTAAGAACTCTACTGTCCCCAAATGCCCCTCTGAAGCTGCCATCATCAATGGAGTCCGGCCTTGTTTATCCGCCATGTTCACATCTGCCCCATGGGTGAGCAAGAGATCAACAATCTGAAAGCACACAAAAAAGGATTGTTTGAAAACCAGGAAAAATCCTGCCTCCGTGGCTCTATACTTAAAACAAATCTCAGCTTGGTCCTTTCAAAATTCTTTACACTCAAGACACCTCTCGCATATTGTTTCATTTTTGACTTAAGCTGGTTGTGTTCAAAATTAATCCAGTTTTTTTAAGAGTGCCTTTGCCATCCAAGGTATAGGCTTCCTCAGCATTAGGTTCTGAACTGGAGTTGTCAGCTGGCAACTGGCTGACATCCCCATGGGGTGGCTTCGGATGGAAGCAGATCATCAAATGCTCACATCTGTGCTTAGCTGCTTTTCTGTGGTTAAATGCTTCTGAGTCCCAAATCTCTGGGTCTCAGTATGAAATCAGCATCTTGAACTGCTGCATCTTCAGAGTTCTGTGACCTGAATTACCTTCTGCAGAACCAGGAAAGAAGACCTTGCTACAGTGTGAATTTCTGTAGCTCACAACTGGAGTGCTGCATTGCCAGGCTCCCCTGAGGGTAGCTAGCAGCACTCGTGCAAAATGAAGATGATGCACTGATAATGCAGCTGAGACTGGTAGCTGGATGTCTGCAGAAAGAAAGAACTGTGTTGATGCAGCACTCCAACTCTGACTACCACTATAGCAGGAGCTTGGGAGTCCCAGTTCTGAATCTCTGTCCTGGATCTTTCTAGGTCCTGCACATCCATCAGCCTGGGTTCTTTACCTTCGGAACCTTTGGTTTTCCTCTTTTGCACAGCCTGGCTTGATAGCCACTTACTAACAAAAGCCCTTCCAGCTTGCGCTCAGTGGTGAGTTGCCTTTGTTGTGATTTCCTGGCCTTGACTTCTGGCCTGCTTGTTGACTGCTCCTTTGTTCTCAGGTTTGGCATTATTATTTTTAGATAGTCCTCCAAGTTCTTGATCTTGGGTGAATCTTGGACTTTGGCTCTTGAGCCAGCCCTAGGATGACTGATCCATGTCTTGAGGAGACCACTGACATCTGAAGACACTTCTACTCTATTATCAAGCTCTTTCGATCCCTGTCCTCTTCTACTGCCCTTTCAGTTGCCCAATACTACTATTTCCCTGCTGTTGTCCAGTGCCTTAGCTCCCACAACCTCTATTCCTCCAGCGCCATGGACTCCACAATGTTGCCACAAGCCTCAGCAACCAGCCTTCAGTTTCTAGAGGCCTTTCAACTGCCCATATTCAAGCTCAGCTCCAGTTTTGCTCCTGTTGCAAACAGAGGGTTGGGAGAAACCCAGTTCCTTGTTACTACCTACGATTTGGTACTAATACTCACAAGGAAAGTTTGGATGAAGGCAAGATTAGAAGTAGGTGGCACCAAAAACACACTGTTCTCTCTTACATAAATCCATTTATTTATCTATTTGTACTCCATCAACACCCATTCCAACCCCCAAAATGCAACTAATCCCACGTACAAACCTATATACACGTAGCTATTTTTATTGTTAGGAAGGGGAAGGTGATTCCAATTAGATTTTCAGATTCAGCTATTCACCTTAAAATGGAAGCTTTGTGCTTGAAATGAAAAGACCCTCCAGTAAGCTCTATATGCTCTTCACTGATATAATGGGAGTGCAAAGTCTTTCCAGGGCCTCTGTAAAAGGAACACTTCCTACATCTTCCTCCCAGAAAAGATAGCAGAATGGAAAAATGCAGAGCTGAGGGCATCTTCTTGTCCCAAATTACTGTGCAAAGCACATGGAAAGCAACATAACAACAATAACAACAACAACAAACAGAGCAAGTAAAGCCAGAAAAATAAGCAGAAAAGCATGCTCCTTTTTGGTCGCAGCTGAAGATTGCAGAAGAAGCAGAAGCAAGCTAATGGTGAATTAAGAAAGAGAACAGGGAATGTGGTGGCAACAACAGCATGGTGCTGGTTTTAGAAGAAAACTGCAAGGTGAATTACCCAAAGGGATAAATGGAGGCAAACTAAGAAATCAAAAGGGCTAGACCTATCTCATACCATTTCCTACCCCTACACTAGGATGTGAGTTCCAGGTGATTTGAGCATCTACTTTGGTGCCTCCATCTGGCTGTGGTCACACCTTCACTTTACACCTTCTTCAGTCCATCTTCAGGTCTGACTGCTCACACCTTTTCATTTGTTTTGTTTGTGGACTTTCCATGTGGGAAAATCCAACTGGAGCATGGGAAGTCCACAAATAAATTGAACAGAAATGAAAAGGTTTGAGGAGGCAGACTTGAAGATGAACTGAAAGCACGACTGTGGCAAAATCCTATATTAAGTATAGTAAATAAACTAGTATAGTAACTGAGATTAGACTAATAGGATTCCTACATTATTTAGAGAAACCTGCATACATTTAAATTGGAACACTTGTCTTTTTAAAAGTATGCCCCCTACATCATGGGAAAATGCCATTAGCATCTGAGCTATAAGAATACTTTAAATAAAGGATCAGAGAAATAGCCGTGTTAGTCTAATTTGAATGGTCCAGCAAGGTAGTTAGTAGCACTTGGAGACTAACAAGAGAAGGGGGCCCAATGGGCACATCTACTTCTTCAGATACCAGGGGGCCCAATGGGCACATCTACTTCTTCAGATGCCAGGGGGCCCAAAGGGCACGTCTACTTCTTCAGATACTAGGAGGCCCAATACTGAAGAAGGAGACGTGTCTACGAAAGCTCATGTCAACAACCCTTCTCTTGTTAGTCTCCAAGTGCTACTAACTAGACCTTAAATAAAGTAAGCATTTTAATCCAAGTCAGGAATGCAGCCAAATCCAAGCTGTTTTTGGCCTGGAACAGCTTGGTCACACCTTCCTGCTGCTGTCAAAGGGAACCATGGGGTGGGGTGAGGTGGGGCGGCAGGCGAGGAGGCGGATCCGATGACAGAGCAAAGGAACCACAGTAAGGGAGGGTGAGGAGGCAGACCGGAGGACACAGCAAAGGAATCACAATAAGGGGTGGCGAGGAGGCAGATTGGAGGACAGAGCAAAGGAAACACAGTACGGAGCGGGCGAGGAGGTAGACTGGAGGACAGAGCAAAGGAAACACAGCAAGGGGAAGGGCAGGGGAGGCAGAGGAAGGAAAGTCATGGCAAGGGGGAGTGGAGCAAGATTCAGAGACAGGCTTGCCAAGGTCTAATTTTCTGAGCAGCAGGGGAGGCTGGAAAGATGGCCTCCTGGAAGAGGATTAAAATGTTAATGCTGTGTCGGCCCGAATGAAGGAAAACCTGAATAGAGGGAGGAAAATCCTTGGCATTTAAAGATGTAACCAAATGGGCTGGATTTCAGGCTGAAGAAGAATTAAAGTGAAGGCGTAACCATGGCCTCAGAGTTAAGCACTCTATACACGTGAATCACACGTACTTGATATGCAGTGCTGGGTTTGGCATCAGATTAAAACCATTTCCTTTCCTCTTGTGTGTTCACAAATGTGGCCGTATTGTCCCCTTTAATCCCAAGGGTCGCCCATAATAACTCTGTCCATCTTGGAAGAATGTGACATCTGGGGGGAAACCTGTCCAATCATTTTCCAGACTTCCCCGTGTAAGCACATACTGCACTAAAAATATGGAAATTAACCAGTAAATGTTTAGTAGAGATTTGACATTTAAACAGGATAAGGATAGCAGTGACAAAGAGTTTCTTCTCGCAGGCTCCCTGCAGGTTCCCTTACCTGCCAATGACCTTGTCTGACTGCGCTGAACAAGGGGACAACCCCACGACGGTTAGGCTGAGCCACAGCTGCTCCCTGCTCCAGAAGCAATCGACAGACGTCCAACTTGCCTCGCCCAGCTGCAGCGGTCAGAGCTGAAAGACAGAAGAGACTGATAGGAATAAAGGTCAGAGCAAGAAGATCAGTTTGCTTCTTGACATACAACTACGATAGGTACCCAAGTGCTTCTGAAGACAATCTCCTCCTATCAGCGTGCGTACTTTCAAAAGGAAAAAGGAAAGGTTTGGAATTCATATACAGGGAGAAAAAAGTTCTCAAGACCTTCCCAAAAGATAATGGTGTAGGCCCTGCAAAGTTATTAGCCCTCCTCAAGCGTCCTCTGGTCATTTTGATGACACGTTTGAGGTGGTACTTGCAGAGCTAAACATGCCAACTATCCTTCATAGCTGGCCGAGCAGCTGGGACAGATATAGGTCAATGTCCTTTCCGGTTAAAGTTGAGGAAGGAGCAACCTTCTCTGATAAACCATGAAAGGGTTGATCATTCTGAATCAGAGTGTTAGACATGGATAATTTGTGCTCCTTTGTTGCAGAAAAGGACTTCAGAGAATGATCCAGAAAATATTTCTTCTGTGATGCCTGATTTGACCAGGAGATGGTGCTCAAGCCAATTCTAAACCCTTAATGCATCCAACAGGGTCCACTTCACTTACTGAACAATCTCCGGTGGGAAAGCCCTAGAGCCAAAGGGTTTTCCCTCCCAAAGACGCTGGCAATTCATCTCTTATATCTGAACCTTACAGGGCTAAGCTCAGAAGGGACAGGTAGTTTTAGATGCAGTGGAGACACTTCAAAATGGTGGGTGCATAAGCCACAGATATGAGGCATCCAGGGGTGTTTTTCCACTGGCAGAAAGTACCCATTTTTGTACCCATTAAGGACCCATTTGGGTGTGAGCCAGATGACTCCATTTCCACCACGGCACCCATTTGGGACCCAATTGTTTCCACTGCTGGTCGGGAAATCCAGGTCAATTGGGTACTTTTCTGCCTTTAATCCGGGGTCTACAATGGGGTCTTCAGCTCGAAAATGTGGATTAAAGGGAGCCTGTTTCCACGATAAACAGGCAATGGGGTCCAGAGGAGGCTAAGGGGAGGGGATGCACCCATGGGGGGGGGGAGCCCTGAAATCCCAGCTTAGAAGTGATTTCGGAGTCATTTCGAAATCATTCCGAAATGACTCCGAAATCACTCCAAAGAGATCAGGAAAGACTTTGGAGAGGCTCCAGAGCTGTCAGTGCGGTCCGTTCGCTATTAGCGCAGACCGTGTGGACTTCCCTCCGAAGTCCCTTCGAAGCGATTTGTAGAGACTTCGGAGTCTCGCCGCCGGTCTCTCTGAAGAGATCAGTGCAGACTTCGGAGACATTCTGAAGGGACGCCGGAGCGGCTCCGTAGTCTGTGCTGATCTCTTCGAAGGGACTTTGGAGAGTGCAGCACCTGTCCCCTGAGACACCTGGGGTGACGGACAGACCCCTTGGGGGTCGATACGGATTCCTCAGATGGGTGCAAAGGTGTTTCCACGGCAGGGAGGTTAGCACCTATTGCTAATGGGTACTACACCTCCTGTGGAAACACACTGGGTGCTTCCCTTAATCCGGATCTACTAGATCCGGATTAAGGAATGTACCCGTTCCTTAGATCCGGATCTTCTTAGATGCGGATCTAAGGAGCATGGTGGAAAAACACTCCAGGTTTCAAGCTTTGGGTGGAAGAGCATCACAAACAAAAAATCCCCTCAGCTATGGCCTTTATGCAGAGTTAAGGCACCCACTGTATCCAACCTGCATAGGGCACATGCAACCCGTTCTCCAAAACCTTTCTTTATCAGCCTCAAAGGCAAGACCCATCCCTTGGGGTGTCATTTCCTTGTACCAACAGTGTGGTTTAGATTTCTTTGTTCTTTTCCACTTGTTTCCAAACCCCACAGAGAGGACAGGAATTGCTACACTAAGGCAAAGGTTATTCTTAGCTAGGGATGCACACAAATGTTCTAAACATTTGAAATTCGATCAAATTCAACTGAATGTGGACATTAGAATTCAAATATTTATTTATTCATTTATTTATATTTCTATCCTGCCTCATACCCGAAGGTCTCTGGGCGGGTAAATAGAACGTCTTCACATTTGAATTCAAACATTTGAACGAATTTTGAATGTTCCTAAACATTCGTTCAAATGATTCGGATGTACAGATACGTATGTTTGATATACGAATATCATACAGATAAGTACAGAGGTATGATATTCGTATATCTGTATGCATTTGCACTTATAATATGGAAGGAAAACGGGATGCATACGGGATAAAATGGGATGCGTATGAAATGCGTACAGATGCGTATAACACATGCAAATGTTGTTGACATTCGTAGCTTCAAATTAGAATCTAACATTCGAACGTATAGATTCGAATGTATTGGCTTCAAATAGGTTTTTGTTGCATTCGGATTCTAAACATCGAATAGAATGTTTTGACATTCGATTTGACTCAAATGCAAATGCAAAAATACCCATTTGTCCATATCCCTATTCTTAGCTCCTACCAAGTCTCTCTACTAGTCTTAGCTGCTTCCCATGAAGTAGTACAGAGGAACTGGGCAGGATAGGGAACTGAACTCATAAAAGAGACCCAAATGCCTTCAACCATTAGTTTCTAGGCAAAGCAGGAGAACGTGCTATCTTCTAGGTCTCCCTGTGAAAGCTTTAGGTTACTCACAAATAGGGAGTTGCATCCAAGAGGTGCTGCAACCCCACCCACGGAGGTGCTGGGTCACAATACCAGAAACAGATGAGCTTCTTCACTTCTTGGATGCAATTCCCTATTCAGGAGTTATATAAAGCTTTTTCAGGGAATGAAGATTGTCAGGGGAGGCACAATCAACCGCAATTGAGTGCACCCCTAAACAGGGCTGAACTAGTTTGGACATACCGAATTGATATTCATAGAGATTATTCCATGCAAATGAAACAAGGCTCCACCCTTTCTTTAAAGGATCAAACATGTACAGTCTGAGATTGAAAAATGAATTTCTAGCAAAATAATTTCTTCCGTGATCTCCTATCACCCACACATTCACTCTGCAATAGGTTGGGGTTTTTTTTGGGGGGGGGGTCTTATTCTGCCTAATTATTTTGTTAGATATTCTGAACTAGGGATGTAAATGAATGGGTTTTAGGTATTTGATTTGTAATGGATTGAATGTTAGAAAATCCGTATTCATTCAAATAGATGCCCTTCAAATAGGGAAGATTGTATTCAACAAGGGGTGGTTTTCCACTGTCACCAGAAGTACCAATTAAGTACCCATTAATGGGTACAAAAACGCCATTACGTACCCATTAATGGGTAATTAATGGGTACTTCTAGTGACAGTGGAAAAACACCCAAGAATGCATTTGTATGAATATCCAATGCTTATCTGATACGAACAGGTACATATCCTCACAAGTGCATACATATCCGATATACGTATCCCGTAACATATCCGCCCTGAAAGCATCAACCTTGATCCGAATCTACCTATAATCCACTCTCAACCCATGCCGAATGCAACAAAAAACAATTTGAATCCTATACATTCGAATCTATTCCTTCAAATGTTAGATTTGAATCTGAAGATACGAATGTCGACAACATTCGTATGTGTTATACATATCTGTACACATTTCACATGCATGCCGTTTTATCCCGTATGCATCCCATTTTTGGTCTGTATTATAAGCACAAATGCATACAGATACATATAATATTTGTACAGACCCCACGTCAGTTTGGCTTAACACACTTTCCGTGTGTTAAATCACCCCAAAGCATTGTAAATGTTAACCCTAATTTCAACAGGTCTCACTCTGGTTTGTGCGCTTGATACGTGTTACATTTTTTTACTGTGAGGACACTACCGTTTTAAGGGATGAGAATCCATGTTTAGGGTTTCCCTCTCCCAATAGCTTGCTTCCAAAGACAGTGATTTCAGTGTAAAAATCCACCCTTAACAGCAGCCGCTACACTGTAGCGATCGAACCACTTCACACCTGATAACAATGTTGCAATTTTGCGCAATTCTAAAAGTTCTGACCTTTAGAAAGGGAAAGGGCGGGAGGAAAGCAGCTGAGGTTCTGTGTGAATGTTTAAAGCAAAGGGGCTTTAGTTGCCGCTGCTGCTGTGTGCCCTGAGCAATGGGGAGAGGAGGGTAAAGAATCGCTGGCTGCCCGCTGCCATTTTCCTCCATCCAGGCAAGTAACAGCCACCCAGCCACCCAGCTAGGCTCCTTGAAGGGGTCCATTATGGGTGGCACGTTCACACCAGGAGGATGAGGGCAGGGCAGCCCCGAAAAGCGGCTTTTAGAAAGTAGCCACTTGAGTCCCCCCTTGAGTCACCTACGCCACATACGATCCTCAGAATCCGGATCGAATGCGATTAAGTTAAAAGTAATGGGAACAGGCATCCGGTATGCATCCGGTTCTATTATTTCGGTTTAGGGAAAGCGAAATAAGCTTGTAATGGGGATGCGGTCTTAGTGTAATAAAACTTTATTTGACTAGTCATAAGACCATTTCAAAATACATACAGAAACATACAAGACAAAACAGAAAGGCAAGGGTGAGCAAGGGTGCTTATGGTCAAATTCTTGTTTACCCAGTTTTATCTTTCAAATGGTATGCTCTTTTCTTAATAGCCCTTAAAGTGAATAGACTCACATTGATCACAGTAGCTCTCTCCTGACCTTTCAGGAGACAGTTTAGAAGGTCCTCTCTACTCTGAGGCCCGAGGTTAGATAATATTGGTTCCAAATATTTGGAACAGAGCTCAGAGTACACTGGGCAGTCAATCAAAAAATGTTCAACATCTTCCACGACCTGTTCCCCCAAAACACAAAATCTCTCTCTGCTTGGAATATTGTAATAGCGCCCTGTTTGTGTCATAAGTTGAAGTTGTTCAAATCTTGCCCTGGTGTAAATTCTTCTTAGGGGGAGTGGAAGTGGGATGGTCAGGTAGTTTTCGATGTTGGTATTCAGCTTGTGGGCGGCTAAGAACTTTAAAGCTGAAGAGTTAGCTATACTTGCTATGTCCATTTGTGAGTAGCTATCAGCAGCTCTCTTAGTGAATCAAGCAAATATTGAGTGTATATTTTTTACAGAACTTACCTGTCTCCCCCCAAAGACTGTCAAAGCTATTGATTTGTGCTCGTTCCACCTCTTCCTCATCCTTTTCCGGTAGATCAAGCAGGTAGGAGACAATCTAAATAAAGTAAATAAAGTCAGTCAATGAATTCTCCACAAATTGAATAAAAACAAGCCAACTAACGACTGCATTTTGCATGTAAAACTTCCGACGCAATTATAATACAATGTCCCCTTTAAGTCAGGAGGCTGTAAGAACCTAAACAACTATTTTACAGAGAATTCTCACACTACTTTGAATAAGAGGGACATGGGGGTTGGGGTGGGGGTGGGGGAAGTGGATGAGAAATTAACGATTAAAGTTGTATGGACTATATATTCAACTTTTCTGGGCGGTATGTGCTTTGTTTTCTCTAGTTCAGTGGTTCTACACTCTATTCCCCTTACTGGGAGACTATATCCATTTTTCTGGAATAACCTTTCTGCTTTTCTAAAGCAGTTCTTATAATATTACTGACTGCTGTAATCTCGGGTTTTTCCACATGTGCTGATTTTACATTTAAAATTAAATCTTTCTCTTTGTTACTCTCCTGAACCATCTGGTACCAAAACCCTTTTCTTTCCTGCTTATTTCTCATTGGAGACTGGAGAAAATTTTATGTGGGAGAAACTGGAGGCAGCTGACAATGAGGTACAAAGAACACAGGGCAGATATTAATTATAATATTCTATAGATAGGAACAGGCAACGGGAAAAGCTCTATGCGACAGATATTAATAAAAGACTTTTAAAAATTGTAGTTGAAATGGATCGTGGCATTTCAAGAAGTGTAATGGTAGGTCTCAGCAGCTCATGACCCCAAGGTTTCCCAGGAAATAAAGGTGAAAACACGGTTGCATACTGCCCCCATTTTTACTGAATTTTTATATTAATAATATAGGAGAAACTCCAGATTCCGCCCTGGTTCAATTATATGTAACCCTCTATTTTACTTTAAGTCAGTGGTTCTCAACCTTCCTAATGCCACGGCCCCTTAATGCAGTTCCTCATGTTGTCGAGACCCCCAACCATGGAGGTGGGGCAGCTGGGAGGGGTGGCAGAAGACTCGTTGCAACCCCTTTGGAAAAGGTAGTTTGACCTCCAAAGGGGTCATGACCCACAGGTTGAGAACCGCTGCTTTAAGTGAATGACATGGGTCATTTCTGCATGGTCCATGAAGACCCCATTAAGCACCTGATAGATATGCATTTGGTATAGATTTGCTATGTACCTTCCGCACTGACGACCCCATTAGGAAAGCATTGATAGCACAAGCGCTGCAGAGTTCTGGGTTCAATGGTGTCTTCAGGTCCTTAAATCTGGATTGACAGTGGACCCCTTTAAATAGGACTTCTATCCAGTCTTGTGCCATGGAGACTGGATTCCAGAGCACACTTCCACATGCATGCTGCCCCAATGGAAGTCCAGGTGATGGCTCCACTCCCTGGCTAAGTGGCAGCTACTTAGGCAACTACACAGCTGTGTCTCACTGTCACGCACACTTTGAAATAGACATGACCACTGACTGATGGCCGCACGGATCCATTGTGCCATACCATGGGCTGCACTTCCTGTGTGGGCCATCCTTTTCCTAGCTACTAGAGCCCACACAGTAGGTGCCATTTTGAAAACTTTAAAGCCAAAGATGGACAGCTTGACATTCCTGCATTAACCGTTGTCCAGGATAAGATCTTATCCCAGTTGAGATCTGGGGATGGAATAAAAATAATACTGAGGTACTGGGATCAATTCAAAAAAAATTTTTTTAAAGGATCCTAAGATTATCCCACAATACCCCAGCACCTTACATGAGGACAGAAGCAGAGTTACCCTCTATATCTGCAAGAGCATATAATGTCTTACTATGTCTTATAATACCTCAAAGCGACATTTCTCTCCAATTCACTGAAGTAGCAGGGGTAAAATGCTGCTAGAGATATCCCAACTTTATTTATTTGCATTTTTAACCTGCCCTATGGATACAACCATGTCTGAAAGCAGGGAAGCGAAGCTGTTTCTTTGGCCAAAGGGAAGAGTATACAGGCATCTCTTCACTAATTTCCTGAACATGCTTCAGTGGGGAAGCTACCACTGACAAGGCCCTAAATTTTATTTATTTATTATTTATATTTCTATCCCGCCCTATACCCGAAGGTCTCAAATTAAAACAACAAATTAAAACCAATATTAAAACCAACATCGTACATGAAAACATTTAAAAGATTCAGCATATTAAAATACTAAAATAATAGTATCTTCCGGAGGTGGGAGGGGGGGAGTATAATCACATCAGCCAAAGGCCAGGGCAAGGAGGTGTGTCTTCACCCTCTTCCTGAATATATACAGAGAAGGGGAATGGTGCACCTCAAGGGGGAGACTATTCCATAACCTGGGGGCCATTACCAAGAAGGCCCTTTCCTAGGTGCCCACCTTGATGACTAATGAAAACAGAATGACATCAACATTTGTGATAGGGAATATGAACAAGATGAAAGGTGGTATGCTTACTCAGTTATAAAGTCTAGATTTTCCCTTTGGTGCCCCTTATATAAAAAGAATTGGACTTGTTCCTGATGTATCCATTATTACTGAAACTCTTCTCTGGCAAGCCTTTACAGCAGCTCGTTTTCAGACAATTCATACTGAGCCCTACCTTGGCAGATATCATACAATTCCAAGAAATGAACATTTCTCCTTTTGCGGTTCTACATAAGTTGCCGATATAGCACATTTCTTAGTCAGCTGTCCTCTATATGACTCAATAAGAGAAAAGAAACTTGGATCCGTTACTGCATTATTTTAATGACTCTGCCCAAAATTGTATTTCTTTTCTTTTGGCTGATGTTTTCCCTTTTATTACTTTGCAAGTAGCCTTATTTGTTTCAGCACTTAGGAAGGTCTTGAACTTGACCAATCTAAATAATTGAACTTACAGATGTATTGATAGCTTGGAATAAGTTTTAATCTCTGTAGTTCTGTAATTTTCCTCCCTCTTTTTTGTGTATGGAAATTTTATTGCTTTTATAATATTATAGTTTTGTTCTTGTCATTATAGCTCTGGCTACAATAATAAAGAGATTGATTGATTGATTGATTGATTGATTGATTGATTGATACAAAAGCTACAGCCATCTATTAAAAACAAAGGAGAAAAAGCGGAAGCTTTAAAATACAAGTACCTAACATCTGTTTTTAATAGATGGCTGTAGCTTTTGTATCACTCACTCACTCACTCAATCAATCAATCACTCAATCACTCAATCACTCACTCACTCAATCAATCAATCTCTTTATTATATCTTTATTACCTTCTGAGGTGACTCAGGAGTTGAGAGAGACTACAAATGATGGAGGGCACTGTACAACCAACTTTGTTTGTTTGCTTGCTTGTATCCTGCCCTTCACCAAAAGGTCCCAGGACTGGTCACAACAATAACAGTAACACATAAAAATATTCTTAAAACATCTTTAAAACATACCTTTCACTGCCTCCCTCCTTGGCAAACTAAACCCAGAGGGAGCTAAACATCAAAGGACAGGGTGAACAGGTATGTTTTAAGAATATGCTGAAAACCATATTGTGAGAACCTGATGATCCTCTGCAGGGAAACAATTTCAGAGTGTGGGGGGTCACCACAGAAAAGGCCCTCTTGCATGTCCCTGAGAGAGAGAAGGAAGTACAAGAAGGCCCTCTCCTTGAGATCTCAATCCCCAGGTGGGTCACAGCATGTGATAAAACATAAAACACTAAAATGTATTTAAAATAAAACCCACCAACTCCCTCTTCCTTCTTCCATGGGAGGAGGTTATTTATAGTTATGGGTCAAAGGTGCAGCTGAAGAGGTATGTTTTGCCAGTTTATTAAACCATCACCATTACTCAGGATCTAGGCCTCACAGATTTTAAGGGGTAACTGCACTTTTGCACACAAATGTGTGGATGGACGTAAACATCATCAACATATTGTGTATTCAAATATATTGATGAGGTTTACATCCAGCCGCACATTTGGATGGCTGGTGGGCATTAGTTAAAGCCTGAGTATATATGTGTGTCTGATCTTTTTTCTTTCTTTTATTTACTCCAGTGGGTTGCAAATTAAATGTGTGGTGCTTTGCTCCAAGGCAGGTGTTTCATGATGGACAGCAAGATTTAGAGCACAGTTGAGAAATAAATCATGGGAGCTGCATTAGTATTAATCAGTTGGACTGATGCCAAATGCATCACTTCTGGTGAGATCTAGTTTGATACAATGGCTGCATCCAGACACGTTTGTATTGTGCAGTGGAATGTGCAGTCCCAATCGAGGTGTCATACACAATGATCGATGGATTGTCGTGGCGTCGCCTTGTCCGATCAGGATTGCGCGCTTACCTTAATGCTGGATGAAGGACACTCGCTACGCAGTATAAACAAAGTCCGAAGTTTCCCTCCAGTCAAGGAAGAACAGTGAGAACAGCAAGACAAGAGCAGGAAGGGCAGCTCAAATTTGATTGGCTGTCTCAACCCGCATGACAGCACGCGCCAACAGAGCTCTCGTAGCTCTGATGGGGAAGCTTTGGAGCTGCCTTTTGAGTCAGGACACCCGGTTGTCACTGCGCAGTATGTATACTGCACTTTTACCTTTAACTTGGGTTTAATCTACTAGTCTGGAGGCAGCCAGTGAGATGCATCAGTGTCTGCATTCTCCTTTGCATATGCCAAGCCTTAAGAACTATTCACCGTTTTGATTTCACACAGCTAACTTAGAGTGCCTCGAGATGGCAGATGGATATCTATTATTGCTTTCTAGCTAGACAGTGCTGGCCACAGTGCTGGCTTTGTGCATTTTATGTGCAATCTGGGCAATTTGGCTGCTGTCGAATTCTTAGATCTTCATGTTACCACTTCCGCACATGCGTAGTTGGGCTTCTTCAGCTTCTATGCATGCATGCTTGGTGGAGCTATGACCGTGACTCCATCCAGAAAGGTAATTAGCTAGCCTAAAAAAGCATTACTGCTAGAAAACCCACATGCCACACCAGTTTTCCAGCAATAGTTGAAAGTGCTTTTTAGGGGTGAAAAAGCAAGGTTATAGCAGAGTTCCCACAGATGTGTGAGGTGACTCATCCCACCTGGATGTTGGCTTGAAGCTCTTTAGCTAACGAGAATTCAGCAACATGAGCAGCAACTCACCTCAGTGTATCCCATGCTGGCAGCAGCGATGAGTGCCTGCTGGATAGCTTGACTCTTTTTAAACACTCCCTGTTGTTGCCCAGCCATTGTCCAGTCACACTGAATTAAGAACTTGACAACCTCCAGGTGGCCTCGGAGAGCTGCATGAACCAGTGCACACTGACCATTTTTGTCCAAGTGATCCACCTGGCAAGGAAAAGGAACCAAATAATATTTAGCCCAAATGCTTTATTCTGGCCTCTGTAAATTATATTTCTCATGTTCTCAAGCCATTTAACAATGCTTACTAAAGAAAATGGTTCAGCAAGGTAGTTAGTAGCACTTGGAGACTAACAGGAGAAGGGTTGGTGGCATGAGCTTTCATAGACACATCTACTTCTTCAGATGCTAGGGGACCCAATGGGTACATCTACCTCTTCAGATGCTAGGGGGCCCAATGAGCATGTCTACTTCTTCAGATGCTAGGGGGCCCACTGGGCACATCTGCTTCTTCAGATGCTAGGGGGGCCAATGGACACGTCTACTTCTTCAGATGCTAGGGGGCCCACTGGGCACATCTGCTTCTTCAGATGCTAGGGGGGCCAATGGGCACGTCTACTTCTTCAGATGCTAGGGGGCCCACTGGGCACATCTGCTTCTTCAGATGCTAGGGGGGCCAATGGACACGTCTACTTCTTCAGATGCTAGGGGGCCCAATGGGCCCCCTAGCATCTGAAGAAGTAGGCATGTCTATGAAATTTCATGCCACCACCCCTTCTCCTGTTAGTCTCTAAGTGCTACTAACTACCTTGCTGGGCACGGCTATTTCTCTGATAAAGAAAATGGTGCCTAGCTTGAGATAATAAATCATTCTACCCCCACGACCAATTGTTCCCACGTAGTACAAATAACTCTCACCAAGTTCCCTTGTAAGTACCGACCGAGCTGAAACTGAGGGTATTTCAAATATGAGTCTCTCCTCTGTTATTCCTTGCTTCTTTTGCAACCACACCTTCTAGAGTTAGGCAAGAGGTCATCAATCGTACAAGGTCTTGCCAGGAGCAGAAAAAGTTATGCAGAACTTCTCCTGAACTGGAAATGACCTCTAGAAAACACAGCATTTTAAATTTCTTCTGCCCACCAGTTCAACTCCTGATGAAGTCTCTAGGGCCTCAACATGCATCAGGAATATTATTTCAAGTTAAGGAAAAAGAAGAAGAAGAAGAAGAAGAAGAAGAAGAAGAAGAAGAAGAAGAAGAAGAAGAAGAAGAAGAAGAAGAAGAAGAAGAAGAAGAGTTGACTTTTCTACCCCACTTTTCTCACCCATTTAAGGGGACTCAAATGGCTGACAAACCTTCTACTCCCCACAACAGACACCCTCTAGGGGGGCCGTGAGAGCTTAGAAGAGAGCTGTGACTAGCCCAAGGTCACCCATCTGGCTTCACGGGGGAGGGCAGAATTGAACCCGGTATTCCCAGATAAGAGTCCGGCTCCCTAACAAGTAGACCAAACTGGCTCACAAGGAGAAACTTGATAACATACTTCTGCCCTTAGAAAAATGTTGTCACTTTTTTCATGCTTGAGAAGGAGATGTATACTGTTTTCAAGATTTTCTCACCTATCCTCAGGTGTTTTGAACTTGTTTT